>ML776615.1:83056-138572 GCA_009831015.1 Picea engelmannii
GAGGCTTTGATACTTGACAGATTCTGATTATACAAGGCTTGAAACTTCTCCATTTCTTTCCTTGTTTTCACTACTTCTTGTTCTAATGATTCACATCTTGCCTTCTTTTCTGATAGCTGATGTTTCAGAATCTCTTCGATTTTATTTTCCTCTTCCAATTCTACTTTTAGTAGGACAAGGTCTTCATCAGGTTCTTTACTGTCTTTCTTGAACTGTATCAACAATTGTCTTTTATTTCTGTTCTTGATTCTTAGTCTGTCAATCTCTTCCAATGCACTGATCAGTTATCCTTCCGTGTCAACCACAACTTCTTCTTCATTAACATCACTCCATGTGATATTATTGTCATAGTCCTCTTTGGCCATAAGTATGAAGTCATTTAGTTTATCTTCAATAGATGAATCATTGTCTTCATCATCTGAAGGATCGTCATCATTGTTTGCACAAAGAATTTTCTTCTTAAAGTTATTCTCTTTAAAGAAATTTATGTGTTTGTATTTCTCCTCATCATTACAAGTATGATCCTTTCCTTTGTGGGGACATTTATTTGCAAAATGACCTATCCTACCACAGTTAAAGCATTTGAAAGGCAGTTTACCTTTGTATTTGCCTGATCCCTTCTTCAGTCTCTTCACAAATTTTGCTTCAATTTCATCGGGCTCAGAATCCTCATTCTTGTTTTCTTTAAATGATGCTTCTCTGGAGGTGGGTTTATCTTTAACTATTCGCATTTCATATGCAATCAATGTTCCTAGAAGTTGGTCAAACTGCAAGGTTTTTAGATCATTAAGTTCTTCTATAGCAGAGACCTTCGGTTTGAACCTATCTGGGAGAGATCTCAAGATTTTTTGAACTAAAGAAGGTTCCCCAATTGTTTCACCAAGTGCCTTCATTTCATTTACCATTTCTTCTACTCTCAAAAAGTATTTTCCAACAGTTTCATCTTCCTTCATCTTCAGCTGTTCAAACTGTATTATGTAGGTTTGAAGCTTTGCATCCTTTACCTTCTCATTACCCTCATAACTGCTAATGATTTTGTCCCACATTTCTTTGGCAGTTCCTAGGTGCATAACTTTTACGAATTCTGCTTCTGCAAGCCCGCTCAAGATAGCATTCATAGACTTGGCATTGAAGCCAAATTCTAGTTTGTCATCCTTATTAGCTAGCACAATTGGCTTTACATAACCAGTATCTACCACATCCCAGACATATGCACCTAAAGCCATTATGTAGGTTCTCATTCTAACTTTCCAGAAGGCAAAGTCTGTTCCATTGAATAGAGGGGCCTTATTGGTTGAATTTCCTTCATGGCTTGACATGTTTAAGCTCTAGGATCTACCCTTAGATAAAAGGGGCCGGATATTATACCAATTGTTGGAAAACTGAGGGGGGGGGGGTGAATCAGTTGTTATCGTGCTTAAACAATTATGCTTCTTTTAAAATCTTTACAAGGAACTCAAAGATGATCACAATAATGCAAATAAATAAACAAAGGCACATTCAGCATTAGTCACGTATATGAGAAAGACAGAGATAGATAATTCCCGAGGAAACCCATACAAGGTAAAAACCTCTTTTTCTTTGTATGATAAGTATTATCTACATTCTTTACATTATCATACATATGAGCACCAACTCATTGTGAGGCTACAACCTCTAGTTTTGCAAGCTGCAACTTTCTGAGAGCACCAACTCTCTATTTTCTCTAGCACCCACTAGAAGGAAGCACCAACCCCCTGGTTTCTCTAGAACCAACTAGAGGGAAGCACCAACTCCCTGGTTTCTCTAGCACCAACTAGAGGGAAGCACCAACTCCCTGGTTTCTCTAGCACCAACTAGAAGGAAGCACCAACTCCCTGTGTTCAAGCACCCACGTGAACCTTTGAGGACACCAGTCCTCCCTAGCACCTCCCAACCACCCCGGTATATAAATTCCTTGTTACTAAAACTTATTACAGTGATATTAAGTTATTCAATGGCTTACCAGCCTTATCGTTGTTCTGTTACACTACTATGTTCTGTCTGCATCAGTGTCTTCTACACGCCCCTTGCACTTTTTGTTCTTCTGCCTTTTATACTCTCTGTACCATATCCCTTCAATGAAACCTTCCTCTGTTGTGCATATCTGCACCTGCGCTCTGCCTCCTTGCTCATGCTTGAATCCTTCCCCACAACAACAACCCTTATATCTTCTTTGTTTAGCATTCTTATAGTCTCTGTTGTCCTTGTGCATGCAATATTCGCAATGCCTCTGCATGCTCACTCCGTGCCAAATTCCTCCACAACTTGAGTGCTTTGTCTGATCATCATCGTGACTCTTCAGCTTCTCTGGTCGTATCCCACTCGTTCAACATCACTGTATTTTATTCTGAGATTCCTCAGCCTCTCTGGCAGTTTGAGACTCTTCGTCTTCTCTGTGACAGTCGAGCTCCCCTTCTCTGTTCCAGTTACAGGCCTCAATGCTCATCCAGTTGTCAATTTCCTCCACAAACATCTTCATCCCTCTTTAAGATTCCTAAAGACTCTTCACCTCCTCTATCAATCATCTCGAAGTGTCTTTGTGTCCTCTGGCAGAAACCATCAGCGGTTTCTGGAAGTTACACTGTGTCGTGCTACAGTAGCCCTCCGATCTTGTTCAAATTCACCTACACCGTTGGATTGATTTCATGGGATCTTGCATTCATTTCGGCATTCGGAAATTTGGCATTCATGTGACCATGTGTCTCGACATTCCCAGTCGCGATCCCCGAAAAGGAGCTTGGTTGCTCTAGCTCTTTCCTCTATCTCTCGCTGATGTGACCAAGGGTTGTGACCACATCCTTATGCATAAGGCTCTTTCGTGAGTTCGCATTTCATGAATCTGGAGATGAGGCATCTCGACTCTCCAAGTCACAATCCCCAAAACCCCAAAATGGCATGGGATCAACGGTCCCAATCAACACTTGATCTGACGGCTCAGATCATTTCTCGATTTCGCATTTCACGATTTCGACATTCTTGATGTGCAGTGTTCTTGTCACTACAGAGTCCCGATCCACGAAACTCTGAAATGGGGTCGGATCAACGATCCAGATCACATCTTGATCTGACGGCTAGAATTAAGTCATGATTTTTCATATCACAATTTTGGGATTCCTGTGGTTATTATTCTTTGACATCTCCAACTCTCGATCCGCGAAACTCCGAAATGGACTGGGATCAATGGTCCAGATCAAACCTTGATCTGATGGCTCAGATTAAGTCGTGATTCCACATATCGCGATTTCAGGATTCTTGTGGTTATTATTATTTGACATCTCCAACTCTCGATCTGTGAAACTCTGAAATGGACTGGGATCAACGGTCCAGATCAAACCTTGATCTAACGGCTCAGATTAAGTCGTGATTCCGCATATCGTGATTTAGGGATTCTTGTGGTTATTATTCTTTGACATCTCCAACTCTCGATCTGTGAAACTCTGAAATGGACTGGGATCAACAGTCCAGATCAAACCTTGATCTAACGGCTCAGATTAAGTCGCGATTCTGCATATCGCGATTTCGGGATTCTTGTGGTTATTATTCTTTGACATCTCCAACTCTCGATCCGCGAAACTCCGAAATGGTCTGGGATCAATGGTCCAAATCAAACCTTGATCTGACGGCTTAGATTAAGTCGTGATTTCTCATATCACGATTTCGAGAGGTTAGGGAACCCCATGACTCTCTAGTCAGTGAACTGACGATCTTTCCCCACGTGTCTTGCCTGATGATGGATGGTCCTCCTTCTTTCGGGATTTTGTGAGCCCGGTACTCCTTGCACTTTAAAGAACGTGCAGGTTCTCCTTGATCCGACGATGATCGGATCTCGTGCTTGGATTTAATGCCTGAGATCTATCCTCCTCTTCAGCGTGCTCTTCTTGTCTACATTGAGATCTGACAGCCATCGGGAATTCTGAATTGTTGATCCAACAATCACGGTTGTTGCTCTTCCCTGATTATCACTGCGTTGTTGATCATCATTGTTGTACTCAATCCATCATCGTTTTTGTACTTGCCATCAATGACAAGCATACGCTGCCTATAAAACATGCCAACATTCCCCCCTTGTTTTGGACAGTTTTAACACGTTGTCCCAAACATATCAGTGTTTTTTTTTTCATCAATAAATGCAGAAAATAAGACTTAGGACAGAAACAAATAACCTTAGGGACTCTCCCTAAGGCTAGAAAGAACTATCCCAAACAAAGAGGGGTCTATCCCGTGACAATTTGGGGCTTTTCTCCTTGAATTAGCCAAGTTTTCATTGTTGTAATAAAATATTATATCAGCTCAACTGGAGGGTGGAAATTTGTGCTAACAAATTAGTGTCATTGTTGGGGAACACAAGCCTTGGTGACAATGACATTGGTGAGTTTTTACTTTAATTGATTTATTTTTCCTAACTCACCTGGTGACTCCACAATATACAAGGACGAATCCACTTGGTAATTACACAATAATATCTTTTGGTTTGTATTCCCTCATAAGGTCTATTTTTGAGCTTGAAGAAACCCTAATATATCTTCTTGAAACAAGACTATTCATTCACCAAGAAATACTCTCGAAGTTGGTAAGAATATCAAGTTCTTTGGTAATTTATTCTCAACGAGCACTATGGTAAGTGTATCTATGACATATTCATCTTTGGTTTTATTTTCATCTCAAGCTAGTAGTAGTTTAGCAGTTGTGTTTTTTTCTATTGCGGATTATCAATATGACCACAATTGTGAGGCCACCAGTAAGGTGGAGATTTTTTTCTCTTGACCCACTGAGTTGTGTTGCATTCCTAAATTATCCTCACAACTTACTTTCATGTAAATGGCTTAAATGCATACCTTTGTTTGCAGGAAGGTCGAGAGAATCAGTTGAGGATCACTTGGATTCTTTTTCAAAATTGTTGGATGATTTTGAGGTGGAACATGAGGATGTGGTGATGAGGATGTTTGTGTCGAACCTCGAGGGGGAGGCACGAACATGGTACATATACCTTTTGGATGCCTTTGTTGATGGATGGGATTTGTTCCAAGAGAATTTTACTGAAATATGGGTGGATAAGTCGGACAACTTTTCCTTAATTAATGTTTTTGATAATATTAAAAAGAATGAGGATGAGATTGTCATTGATTTTAATGTTTTTTTTTTTAAGACTTATTATAAGATCCCTGCTACCATAAGTCCTAATCATGCTTACTCTTTAAATTATTATATTGAGTCATTTTATGGTAATTTTGGTATTTTTCTCAGGAATAAAGAACCTTAAACTATGGAGGAAGCTCAGGTTGCTACTATTAAGTTAGAAGGAAATTTTATCGCAGCCTAAAGTTTCATTCTTATCCATGAATTTCAACTACCGATGGTCAAAGCAATGAAAGAAGGCCTTTTTACTAAATATGAACCACAACTTGCACTATATCAGGTTCCCAGAGATAAGCACCATGATGGTCCCTTAGGCTTATATTATATGGAACCAATAGTTGCACCATTTGAGTCACATGCAGAGTTCCAAGAAGATGAAGGTGAAGATTTAAATACTCAAGAGTGTTCATTGGTTCCTCTCATTAGTGAAGATGAAAATTTTCAAGAGCTTCAAAAATTTCAAGAGAAGGAACCACAGGTTAACCAAGTGGAGATCAATCAACAAGACACTTCATCCTTACCTATCACAATGGTGGTCAGGATGTTGTCCCTTACACTTTTCCTACAATTTTTCATCTCGAGGTTGTTCTTAAGGATCTTGAGATTGATCAGAACTTGGATATCAGTGTTCATCATGACCCAGTTGAGCTCAAAATGATGGAGGTATTTCAACAGATAAATTATAAGAGTTTCATATCTCATGCATTCATGATTATTACTATTGAAATACCATGTTATAAACCCCAACTATCACCCTTCAGTCAACCAACACCTTTCAATTACTCCTTCACTAGCAAGTACATCAAGGCAGCTTTGGGTCATATGAGATTTCACGATTGGTCCCCTTGGAAGGTTGACTTTGTACTTGACCTCTTTCGTCATACTGATCATTTGGTTCCATGGTTACATTGGTCCTTTGAGTATAATTATTTAATCATGGAAACTTTGAGGTAAAACTTTTGGGTCTAGGGTAGTTGTATTTCCTTTCTGCATTGTCATTTCATTTTTTCTTTCTTGCTGATTTTTGCAAAATTTAGGACAACAATCTACATTTTCCTTCCAATGTCTATTACTTCGGTTATTTACTTCAGTCTTTGCATAAGTGTCACTGATTTTTTCCAATTCATATCAACATGTGTTCATGTCTTGTGTGTCTTTCCTTTCATGAAAAAATGGTTGTACGCTAGTGCTTTTCTTGGGTCAAAATTTGCATGTCTATCTATCGCATGTCGAGCCTTTATGTCTATCATTAGAGTGAGCCTGGTAGGGGGGGTCTCATTTTTCATTGTTCCCAAAGAATTGAACCTTAAGGATAAGTATTTTGATGAGGCTTAGGAGAGTCTTGATTCATCTTGTGTATTTCCTCCTCATCTATTATCATTGAGCTTTTTTCTTTGATTCAATAGTCCCCCCCTCATCCAACAATAGGGATATTGTACCTGGTTCTTTCATCTTGATCTTCTCGAGTTATCACTTCATGTTGAGTGAAGAGAGATATCATTGCTCTTATTTTTGGAAGGTCATCCTATATCGAATTCGACACATTATCTACGGATGAATCAAAATCTAATCACTTTGGTATATGTTAGTCTCATTGGAGATTATCTCACATCCGACAAGGCTAAGTATTATTGAGCCTTGATTGGATGATCCTTGTCATTGTTCGACTTCAGAACATATTTCATAGTGACAGGTTGTGCTCATACCTTATGACCCATTATCATTATTGGTGGTGTTCCTTCACACTCGATAAGTGTTTACATTATTGACATCTGATTAAGTGAATCTCTCCCTTGTGTCAACCTCAACACATTTACCATGGGGAGGAGTGTACATATTGGGTGGTAGAAAGTAGCGGATTTGGATGAGACACCTTGGGTTTCAGTTTTCAGTGGGATGTTTATATACTTTGATTCCATGGCCCATTGGACAAGATTTCGTATTACAGGTCAGTTTACAAGTTTTTCTTGATCAACTTATAGGGCCTTCTTTCCTTCCACACATTTATAGGGGTACATTTTGGTACATATCTTTTCAGAGAATCATTGGTACATCCTACATAGTTATCAGAGAGAATTATTGTTATAGACACATAGATTCAAATGGTTCTCGACATCCCACAGGGGGGTCCCGCCCCCTTGAGTCGCCATTGTTAACCCTTTGATTTTCACCCTTGAAAATATTTTTGGCTATCATTATGAGATTCCCCCATATTTTATCACTTGTTTTGAGCAAAATATTGGTTCCCAACAGACACGGGTATATGATCGGTACATGGTTATTTTGTTCAGAGGTATAGTTAGCTTGGTTTCCCATGCATTTGAGAGATATGTCTACATTCAACAAGTGTTGCTACCTTTTAGGAGACATGGTTTGAGTGGGTCTCTTGACAGATTGGAGTAGTTCTAAGAATACAGGGTTGGTCCTTGCATGATTCTAGCCCCGATGACACTTTTCCAGGCAACATGCAAGAACTTTCTATTTTTAGTAGGTTGAGCACACGTGCTCACATTTCAATTTTGATTGCAGATCCAGATTCCTTGTGGAAAATCGAATCCAGTGAGTATAATATCATGGACATGCAATGAATTTCTATTTTTCGCAGTAGACACGTGATGGTGGTCTCCTAGTCATTCTGAGCATTTGTGGGGTGTTTGGGTCAATATCGACAAGTTTTAAATTTTTAGGATCGGATGGCTATTTTTGGAAATTTATATTTTTAGCAATTATCAGTGTCTCAAGCAGTGACAAGTGGCAAGTTGAGATTTTCACATGTGACAAAGTATCAAGATGATGTGGCATCTACATGTAATTATGGACCAAGGGTGCATTTTCCAAGGATTATGTATTAAATGAGAATTAAATAAGCTAAAGAGGTGGCTTGTGGGTGAGGTCTGTCTGGAGAAAGTTTAGCCCCTCAAGGCTAATTTTTATCACTCTATTCCTCTCACTTTCCATGCAAATAATTTCTAAAATTTCTCTCTAAATTGCTTTTAAACACAAAATTCCTAAATTTTAGGAAATCCCTAAATAATAGGGAAAATTTCCCTTTAACTCATAACTCCCTCGTCCCTTGGCCAAATTTAGCAATCTAACATGCGTTGGAAAGATAAAATTATCCTCCATACACTCACACTCATAAATCACCAATCTGCATTACTTACTCGCACGTATTACCTTATGCACATTAATTCCTAAATTTCTCACTCACACTTATTCCCTCATGCGCATTAACTCCTATTTTATTCACACTCCTCTCCTATATATTGGATGGTCTTCATTGGTTATTGGTGGGATATTGCACCAGGTAGCATAGTTTCTCTCTTTCATTCATCTCTCTCTCATTACTAGTCTATATACTCTTCTTTGAGCAAAGTGATCATTGTATCGGTTGTGGACTTGTCAATTGTGGCACAACCAACCCTCTTGCAAGCCTATCAATAAAGAAATTGTGTTTATGTTCTAACCTTATTTCTTGATGGTATTTTGTGAGTTTTTCACGTAGAATAATATATTTTCCTTGTTGTTCATTGTGGTTTATGTTGATATTTTGAGCATTTTTCTTTCTATTTCTTTCTCTCTTTTATTGTGCTAACCCTACGGGATCCCTCCAAGCAAAATATAATGATTTTCCCCTTGTTTTGGACAGTTTTAACACGTTGTCCCAAACATATCATCGATTATTTTTCATCAATAAACACATAAAATCAGACTTAGGACAACGATAAATCACCTTAGGGACTCCCCCCTAAGACTAGCAAGCACTAGCCCAAACAGAGAGGTGTCTATCCAGTGAAAATTTGAGGATTTTCTCCTTGAATTAGCCAAGTTTTCATCGTTGTAATAATATATTATATTAGCTCAATTGGAAGGTGGAAATTTTTGCTAATGGGAAAAAAATGGGAAATGTCTCAAATGGAAAAGTCTCGCCCCTCCAACACATATAATGCCTCTGTTTTCCAAACTCTATAATCTTCTTATAGGTTGTGTTCCCATTGAGGCTCAACATAAGGATACTCAAAGTTGGGGGGAATCTATGTACTCAGTAAAGCAAGGTTATCAGCAGCTGGTAATGAATTTGCTTGGTCCCCCTAAATCCAAAATTTGGTCTCACATCTATTCGGGACCATCTCTTCCTAAATTAAATGCTTTTAGTTGCATTCTAGTTCATGGAAAGATCCTCACTGCAGAAAATATCCACAAACAAGGAATAGATGGTCCATCCCATTGTGTGCTCTGTAAAGCAACGAAAAAAACTTACCAACATTTTTTCTTTGAATGTATTTACTCAAAACAAATTTGGGAATTTTTATATGCTCCCCTCTTCCCCAAATATAATCCCCCCACCAATTGGACAAATATGTTCAACAATTGGAAGCAAATATATGCTAGCAGCTTCATTAAAAAACCACTCTTTATAATTTTATGGAAATGGATCCCTAAATTTATCTGTTGGGAGATCTGGTTGAATAGGAATATGACCATATTTCAAAACATTTTATCTACACCACCACAGGTGCTCACAAAAGCTTGCAACCTTCTTTCATAAGTATTCTACTCAAAGCCACATCTGTCAAACACGTTATCGAGCTCAGATGAAGTTGAGCAAGAACGGGTCACATGAATTCTCAGTGCTCGGTTCTTTCACTCTTCCCCTCCATGATATCTAAAGGTGTCACACCATTTATGGAAAATCATACTTCTTGATGCAGTAGCATCGCATCCACGTCAGCGACCAGCCAGTAGCCACACCAGCGAATTCAAATCGTGCGCTAAAAGAGAGGCATAGTCCTCATTTAAAATTTGAAATAAATGTAATTGAATGTCTTAGGTTGGTGAGCCATGGAAGTCGTGCCTTTGAGCAGGCATTAGATAGGATCGGCTTTAATGCCAAGATCGGCTGAGATCTAGATCCATACGCTGGACTAGACAGCCATTGATTGTAATTTAATAGAGTAGGTAAATCCTGGAGGAAAGAGCTCGATGAGCCCCTCAGGTAAAAGAGATTTTCAGATCTCATTTTGAGTTAGTCAGGTAGAGAGCCTGAGAGAGCTTAGGAGGAACACCTTTGTAAATATACAGGCATTTTCCATTGTTAATATAACAGAGCAGTTTTTCCTGCATTATTCTGTCTTATATGCATGTTTGTGTCTGTTCCATATATATGATGTGAATATATACTATAGTTGGGCATTCTACAGGAGTGTGTTCGATTTCAGGTTGAAGTATTTGAGGCTTCACACCAGGAGGGTGTGACAGAACACGGAGGGTTCTAAGAGCCGTGCACAAAGGATGCACTTCTGAACTCTGAGGAGTCAGACAAAGACGTGCTGAGGCACAGGACTGAAGTCGTCAATTTAGGAGGAAGACCTGTGAGGTTGTTGAAAACCTCAGGAGGTAAGGTTGTGTAGCTGAGACACAGTTGCAGACAGAATCACTGAGGATTCTGTAGAGCTCTTCCAAGTGGGCATTGAGCATATGCAGAGTGGTGCAGTTGGAAGGAACTCTGCTGGGAGTTCAAAGAAGGGGCAGAATCACTGAGAATTCTGTAGAAGCTCTGTCAGGTGGGCATTGAGCATAAGCACAAGGTGCTGAAGGAAGGACTCTGTTGAGAGTTGAAGAAGTCAGAAACTCTGAGGAGTTCTGAGAAGCTCTGCCAGGAGGGCATTGAGCATGTGTGTGCAAGGAGCGTACAGAGGAAGGAACTTTGTTGTGATTTCAGAAGACCAGAATCACTAAGGATTCTGAGAAGCTCTGCCAGGAGGGCATTGAGCATGTGTACAGTGGTGCACAGGAGAAGATACTCCGCCAGGAGGGTGTCGAGAAAGTGTGCAAGCAGGCACAGAAGGTGAAGAGAACTCTTTGAGTTATAGAACTGAAGGAAGAGTCCAAGGAAGGATCTTCACTGGGTTGTTGAACACCCAGAGAGACTCAGCAGGAGGTTGTCGAGAAATAGAGAGCCGGGAAGGCATTGTATTCTCCATCTGTGGGAGGAGAAAGACAAAATCCCTCAAGGGTTCTGAGTGTTTGTGGAAGCTCAGAAGAGATAGCACGCTGTGTGCATGAGAAGACTCGGCAGGAGCACAGACGTCGGAATCCTTTAAGGATTCAAAAAGAGAAGAAAGCGCGGGGAAGACAGGGTTCTCGTATGCGCAGCGAGACTCCAAGTCGAGGAGTTCGCAGGAAAAAAGGAACAGTAAAGGTTGGAGACCTTTGAAAGCTTGAAATTCTTCCAAGTATTGGAAGAACGCGCGAAGCTCAGGAGGGAGCAACAGCGGCCGTCGGATTGGCAAGAGAGAACAAATCTGGACCGTTGAAGATTCATGTCCAGAGGGAGCTCAGGAAAGACACAGAGTGAGAACTCTGACAGCCATCAGATCTCACTCAGAAATCCTGACAGTCGTTGGATCAGGAGAAGCTGCGTAGAGGTTACGCACAGGAGCAGGTGCGCAGGAAGCTCAGAAGGAGCAACATCGGTCATTGGATTAGCTGATAGGATCTGGACCGTTCGTTTGGGAGTGGATGCGTGTCATGAGATTAACCACATCGGGAACTCGGGCACTAGAGGTTGGAAGAGGAAGGCATTCAACTTCACGAGTGGAGAGGAGGAGAGAGCTCCGCATTGTGGGGCCTAGCTGACGTCATCTCAGGATATTGGCACTCGAGAATGGTGTGGGGCCATAGGAATCGGAAAGAGGACAAGTGGCACCTCGCATCTCGAAGGCTCATGAGTGGAAGAGCCGAGGATTGGGCGTTAAAGGTCACGAGGTGTGAGGACACAAGGTAGCGAAGTGGAAAGAAGACGGGAGTCGTCCATCTGGAGAGGACAGGTGGCAGAGATCAATAGATCTTGCAAACTCGGGGTTCGCATGTTGAAAGCCCAAGTATTGGGTGTCCAAAGTCACAAGGACGTGAGGCGCAAGAAGATCGGAGTCATCCGTTGACAGAGGGCACGTGGCAGAGATCAAGAGATCTCATAAACTCGGAGCTCGCAGAGTTAAGGCCCAAGTATTGGGTATTCAGGGTCGCGAGGTGCGAGGACGCGAGGCGGCGAAGTAGTGAGGAGATCTGGATCGTCCATATGAGAGAACGCGTGGTAGAGATCGGTGATCTCACGAACTTGGGAGTTCACAGGTTGAAATCCCAAGTGTTGGGTGCTCTAAGTCACGAGCGGCGAAGGAGCGAGATATTTGGAGCCATCCATCTGAGGAGGACAGGTGTCAGAGATCGGAGATTTCACGAGCTCGAGAGTTCGCAGAGTGAAGAACCAAGTATTGGGTGTTCAAATTCGCGAGGCGCGAGGACGCAAAGCGGCGAGGGAGCGAGAGGATCGGGACCATCCATTGAAGAGGACGCGTGTCGGATATCTAAGGATCTCGCGAACTCGGAGGTTCGCAGGGTAAAGGCCCAAGCATTGGGTACTCCAAGTCGCGAGGGCGCGAGGCACGAGAAGGAGAATAGCCGTTGGATCCGGATCGTAGGAGGACCGTTGGATCCGCACGTGGGATCGTGTATCGGAGCCTCGGGAGAAAAGGCTCGAGAATTTGGCCATGGGAATCGCGAGGTTGTGAGAAAGTGATATCCCGACAGTTGGAGGGCAGTGTGGGCCATAGCAGAGTCGGCGAGTGGAGTACAGGTGGCACGAAGCCCTCGGGATCTCGCCACGAGAAGTCCCAAAATATTGGCGTCAGGATTCGTGATCCTGTGAGGTGCGAAGTCTCGGCGAGATAGAGGCCGTTGAAAATTCAATTCACGTGTGCCTCGGCACTTCGGCACATCAGGTGTCGAGAGTTGGAAAATCAAGAGCTTGGTATAGCGAGTTGCGAGGTTGCGAGGGAAGTAAGGACAGGGTCGCGGAGGCGTGGTCGTATGCGACTGGAGCTAAGCTCAGGAGGGCTCGCGTGTGAAAGGATCTCATCGTAAATCGGGGATTCGAGAGGACTGTGACTCTCGACAGCGGGAACCGCGAAACCCCGAACCCCGATACTTGATTCGGGGATAACCTCGGTAAAGTGCAGAAGGCCGAGGGGTGGAAATAAGGACCTGTGGAATGAGTATTGCACAGTGATTCCACTCAGGAATCTAAAGAGCTGCTTCATCTCAACAGAAGGGGAATTTAATCGATCCTGTGAGCAAGAGGTCAGGAAAAGAGACCCTGTGGGGTGATAGGGTGGACCTCTTTGCATCAGGTGGTATCAGAGCTTGAATTCTTGTCTGTATATTTCAGGCAAGAGGGGAACAGAGGAGGCAGAAGAAGACAGAGTTGTTGAAGGACTCTGTAAGGACTTGTTTGCAGGTAGGCAGCAGTCTATAGACAGTCAGCAGGACTGTAAGATGAAGCTGGACACACTCAAGATGTAGAGTGACAGCAACAGGTTTGCCAGGAAGGCAGACAGGGACAGTAATATGGCTACTGAAGGCGTCCATAGAAATAAGAGCAAGGCAGAAAATCTTTCTGAATGGGGTGAAGAAAGGACTAGAGACCTCTATGAATTAAAGGCAGACATAGAGAATCTCAAACTATGAATGCGGCAGGATAGGAGGAGGAGACGGATGCGTGAATTGCCTATGAAAAAGGCAACAGCAAAATGGCCAGTCAGGGAGTTGATGGTCATGAGACAGCGCAGGCTGTTAAAGAGATGGTTGAGGTATGTTGAAACCCTCAAGGCCACAGAGGAAAAGATGGTTGAGGTATGTAAAACGGAGACTGGGAGAGGTCTCGATGATGATGAAGGGGATGAATTGGGATCGGTTGAGGATATCAAGCACTGCCAGGAAGGCAGAGAAGAAGAAATTCCAGTTTTCCAGGAGGGCAACGAGCTGAGGTCGCTACGGGATCTCACGGACTGTCAGGAGGATAGTCGAGGAATTTCAATTTTCCAGGAGGGCAATGATGAGAGATCGTTGAGGGATCTCAAAGACTGCCAGGAGGGTAGTGGAAGCATCTCAGACTGCCAAGTGGGAAGAGATGAACATTCGAGACTGTCTGAAAGTCTCATGGACTCGGAGGAGAGTTCAATTCAGCAAGGAGTGCTGATGAAAATGGGATCGGTTGATCTCATAGTCTGCCAAGAGAGCAGCAGGGGCATCCCATATTGCCAGGTGGGCAGGGATGAGAAGATGAGACTGTCTGAGGGTCTCATAAATCCATAGACGAAATTGGATCAGCAGGTGCAGCTGACAGAAGAGGCGGAAGATCAGAATGATATTCTAATGATTGGGGGGATTGGAGTATTCCTACCATGTGCCCAGGAGGAGGCAAAAATTTGTGTTGCAGATGGTGCAACAGCAGAACAGTCACAGTTGGAGATGACTGTCAAAAGGAAATTGGAGCGGACATTTTAGACTGCCCAAGCGGATGAAGGGAAAGAGAATGAGCATTCTGAGGAATGGCTCAATGATTTCAGCCAGCAAGATGAGAGCGTTGTAGCACTGAAGCTAGTAGCAGAGGAAGCCAAGGAACGAGCAGATAGAATTATCACTCCATGGGAGATGGAGTTGGAGATGTTGGAGGATTGGTTGAACAATCAAGGGCCAACAAGAGAACTGGAAGAATTTGAGCTGTCAGGGAAGAGGATGACTGAGCAGCAGGTCATTCAAGAAGAGACTCAAGAGCTGAAGTCTGCAGCAGAGTGGCAACTTGAGGCCACAAATGAAGATGAAAAAGATGAAGAAGAAGGCGTGGGAGATCATGATGATATGTCCAATGGCCAAAAAATTTTGCAGCTGAGGAGACTACAAAAGCAGAGCCAGCCACGGGAGCAGCTGGACGAAGTGATCGAAGAAATCAGGGAGTTGATGTTGAGATCAGCGAAGAGAAGTTGGGTAGAGAAAAGGCAGCAGCAGTAGCAGCGCAGTAGCAGAATGGGGAGGATGAACAGCTCCAAAGATTTGTTTGCGATCCAGGAGGATTTCCAGCAACTCGGAGGGGAAGCTCATGAGCAGGAGCTCATGATTTTTGCAGCAGTGGAGTATGATGCAGGAGCATCGCATCCATGTCAGCGGCCAGCCAGCATCCACGCCAGCGAATTCAAATCGCACGCTAAAAGAGAGGCGCAGTCCTCATTTAAATTTGAAATAAATATAATTGAATTTCTTAGGTTGGTGAGCCATGGAAGTCGTGCCTTTGAGCAGGCATTAGATAGGATCGGCTTTAATGCCAAGATCAATTGAGATCTAGATCCATACGTTGGACTAGACAGCCATTGATTGTAATTTAATAGAGTAGGTAAATCCTGGAGGGAAGAGCTCGATGAGCCCCTCAGGTAAAAGAGATTTTCAGATCTCATTTTGAGTTAGTCAGGTAGAGAGCCTGAGAGAGCTCAGGAGGAACACCTTTGTAAAGATACAGGCATTTCCCATTGTTAATATAACAGAGTATTTTTTTCTGCATTATTTTGTCTTATATGCATTTCTGTGTGTGTTCCATATATATGTTATGAATGTATACTATAGTTGGGCATTCTGCAGGAGTGTGTTCGATTTCAGGTTGAAGTCTTTGAGGCTTCACACCAGGAGGGTGTGACAGAAAGTGGAGGGTTCTGAGAGCCGTGCACAGAGGATGCACTTCTGAACTCTGAGGAGTCAGACAAAGACGTGCTGAGGCACAGGACTAAAGTCGTCAATTCAGGAGGAAGACCTATGAGGTTGCTAAACACCTCAGAAGGTAAGGATGTGTATCTGAGACACAGTTGCAGACAGAATCATTGAGGATTTTGTAGAGCTCTGCCAAGTGGGCATTGAGCATATGCACAGTGGTGCAGTTGGAAGGAACTCTTCTGGGAGTTCAAAGAAGGGGCAGAATCACTGAGAATTTTGTAGAAGCTCTGTCAGGTGGGCATTGAGCGTAAGCACAAGGTGCTGAAGAAAGGACTCTGTTGAGAGTTGAAGGAGTCAGAAACTCTGAGGAGTTCTGAGAAGCTCTGCCAGGAGGGCATTGAGCATGTGTGTGCAAGGAGCGTACAGAGGAAGGAACTCTGATGTGAGTTTAGAAGACCAGAATTACTGAGGATTCTGAGAAGCTCTGCCAGGAGCGCATTGAGCGTGTGTACAGTGTTTCACAGGAGAAGATACTCCGCCAGGAGGGCGTCGAGAAAGTGTGCAAGCAAGCACAGAAGGTGAAGAGAACTCTTTGAGTTCTAGAACTGAAGGAAGAGTCCAAGGAAGGATCTTCACTGGGTTGTTGAACACCCAGAGAGACTCAGCAGGAGGTTCCCGAGCAACAGAGAGCCAGGAAGGCATTGTATTCTCCATCTATGGGAGCAGAAAGACAAAATCCCTCAAGGGGTCTGAGTGTTTGTGGAAGCTCAGAAGAGATAGCACGTTGTGTGCATGAGAAGACTCGGCAGGAGCGCAGATGTCGGAATCCTTTAAGGATTCGAAAAGAGAAGAAAGTGCAGGGAAGATAGGGTTCTCGTATGTACAGCGAGACTCCAAGTTCGGGAGTTTGGAGGCAAAAAGGAACAGCAAAGGTTGGAGACCTTTGAAAGCTTGAAATTCTTCCAAGTCTCGGAAGAGCGTGCGAAGCTCAGGAGTGAGCAATAGCAGTCGTCGGATTGGCAAGAGAGAACAAATCTGGACCGTTGAAGATTCACATCCAGAGGGAGCTCAGGAAGGACACAGAGCGAGAACTCTGACAGCCATCGGATCTCACTCGAAAATCTCGACAGTCGTTGGATCGGGAGAAGCTGCATAGAGGTTACGCGCAGGAGCAGGTGCGTCAGAAGCTTAGAAGGAGCAACATCGGTCGTTGGATTAGGCGATAGAATCTGGACCATTTGTTTAGGAGCAGACATGTGTCACGAGATTACCCACATCGGAAACTCGGGCACTGGAGGTTGGAAGAGGAAGGCATTCAACTTCACGAGTGGCGAGGAGGCGAGAGCTCCGCGTTGTGGGGCCTAGCTGACATCATCTCGGGATATCGACACTCGAGAACGATGTGGGGCCACAAGAATCGGAAAGTGGACAAGTGGCACCTCGCATCTCGGAGGCTCGTGACTAGAAGAGCCAAGGATTGGGCGTTAAAGGTCAAGAGGTGTGAGGACATGAGGTAGCGAAGTGGCAAGAAGATGGGAGTTGTCCATATGGAGAGGACAGGTGGCAGAGATTAAGAGATCTCGCGAACTCGGGGTTCGCATGTTGAAGGCCCAAGTATTGGGTGTCCAAAGTCACGAGGACGCGAGGCGCGAGAAGATCGGAGCCGTCTGTTGACAGAGGGCACGTGGCAGAGATCAAGAGATCTTGCGAACTCGGAGCTCGCAGAGTTAAGGCCCAAGTATTGGGTATTTAGGGTCGCGAGGCGCGAGGACGCGAGGTGGTGAAGTAGCGAGGCGATCTGGATCGTCCATTTGAGAGGACGCGTGGTAGAGATCGGTGATCTCGCAAAATCGGGAGTTCGCAGGTTGAAAGCCCAAGTGTTGGGTGCTCTAAGTCATGAGTGGCGAAGGAGCGAGAGATTTGGAGCTGTCCATCTGAGGAGGACAGGTGTCAGAGATCGGATATTTCGCGATCTCGGGAGTTCGCAGAGTGAAGACCCAAGTATTGGGTGTTCAAAGTCACGAGGCACGAGGATGTGAAGCGGCAAGGGAGCGAGAGGATCGGGACTGTCCATTGAAGAGGACGCATGTCGGAGATCTAAGGATCTCACGAACTCAGAGGTTCACAGGGTAAAGGCCCAACCATTGGGTACTCTAAGTCGTGAGGGCGTGAGGCACAAGAAGGAGAATAGCCATTGGATCCGGATCGTAGGAGGACAGTTGGATCCGCACGTGGGATCGTGTATCGGAGCCTCGGGAGAAAAGGTTTGAGAATTTATCCACGGGAATCGCGAGGTTGCGAGAAAGCGATATCCCGACAGCTGGAGGGCAGTGTGGGCCATAGCGGATTCGGCGAGTGGAGTACAGGTGGCATGAAGCCCTCGGGATACCGCCGCGAGAAGTCCCGAAATATTGGCGTCAAGATTCGCGATCCTGCGAGGTGTGAAGTCTCGGCGAGATAGAGGCCATTAAAAAGTCAACTCACGTGTGCCTCGGCACTTCGGCACATCGGGTGTTGAGAGTTGGAAAATCAAGAGCTTGGTATAGCGAGTTGCAAGGTCGCGAGGGAAGTAAGGCCACGGTCGCGGAGGCGTAGTCGTATGCGACTAGAGCTAAGCTCAGGAGGGCTCGCGCGTGAAAGGAGCTCACCACAAATCGGGGATTCGAGAGGACTGTGACTCTTGACAGCGGGAACCGCAAAACCCCGAACCCCGATACTTGAGTCGGGGATAACCTCGGTAAAGTGCAGAAGGCCGAGGGGTGGAAATAAGGACCTGTGGAACGGGTATTGCACAGTGATTCCACTCAGGAATCTAAAGAGCCGCTTCGGCTCAACAGAAGGGGAATTTAATCGATCCTGTGTGCAGGAGGTCAGGAAAAGAGACCCTGTGGGGTGATAGGGTGGACCTCTTTGCATCACTTCTAGACCAAGAATTCAAACAATGGTAGAGGCAACAAGGATCTATCATCATATTTTTTTATGGATCTTCGATTGGAAATCCAAGGGTGACAGGTGCGGGGGGAGTCAAATTTTACTAATATTGGTCCTTTAATTTGTCATGACTTTTTCATCTACAAATTACCCTATCTACCATGCTTTGTTTTCCTTACCCCCCCCCCCACCCCTTGACTCATTTCTTTTATATTTTATGGTGTGATTTTATTGTTTTCTTTAGTATTTTTGTCATGCATTGGTGAGATTAAGTTTGAATTAATATTTTTTAGAGTAACTTCCATCATGATTTAGAGCCATTTCTTGTTTACATTTGAAAAAATTTGAATTAAAGTAAGGCGCTACAAGAATACCGTTATTCTTGTAGCACCTAAAATCATCATCATTCCAAATGGGCCAAATCCCGAAATATCGTGTCAAAATTTTCTTGAGATCATGCAGAAGGATAAAACACCGTTATGATTCTAATAAAATCATGAATTGAGTTTAGGTAATGATTCAAAGAGATTGGGTTTTGTACTTGTCAGTTCTACGCCAAATCAAGGGTTCTGAGCCATGATACGAAAACACGAATTGTCATGATTTAATTTGTGTCGATTTCGAGTTTATAAAATAATAAGTGTTCTTTGATGGAGCCTCTTCTAGGGAAGGTGTTGGTGCAGGAGTGGTCTTTGTTTCACCTACTCAAGAGACTATATCTTTGTCCTACAAGCTAGAATTTGAAACTACCAACAATGTGGCAGAGTATGAAGCTCTTGTTTTGGGTTTGAGGGCTGCAAAAGACATGGGGATTGAAGAGATATCAGTGTTTGGGGATGCTAAATTAATTGTCCATCAGATCAAAAATCTTTATCAAGATAAGCACCCTAGGCTAAGGAATTATAGAAATGAAGTGTGGGATCTAGTTGACAGTTTATTCTTAGCTTTCAATATTTCATTTTTTCCAAGAGAGGAGAATACCATGGCTAATTCTTTGACTATTTCAGCAAGTAATTTCAGAGTTCCTTTGCCACCTAAACTCAAGGATGATGTAGAAGTGAAATATAGACCCTTTATACCTGAAAATGTCAAGCATTGGAATGTGTTTGAGGACGATCTTGAGATCAAAATATTTCTTAAGACTGTTGATGAGTTTTCTACATTACATATTGATCAAGATCATGATTCTGAAAATAATCCTCATGTTGATGTTTTTATAAAAAAAAATTGCTAATCATCATAATGTTCAGTTTCCTAGCAACCATATTCCAAAAGGACTAGTTCCTTTGGAAATACTATTTCACATGAATGATGTGGCAGTGAAGGTTAAAGGTTCAACTGATGATTCTTATGTAACTGAATGCAATGTGGGTACAAAGAAGGATCCAAAATTTGTCAAGGTGTCAAGTAGCTTGTCAAAGGAACAAAGGGATGCATATGCTGAGTTGTTAAAAGAGTTTGTTGATGTGTTTTCCTGGACATATGAAGATCTCAAAACATGCGACACAAACATTATTGAACACAAGATCCCATTGAAGGAAGAGACCAAGCCATTTAGGCAGAAGCTGAGACAAATAAATCCTATGTTGTTGCCTATTATGGAAAAAGAGGTAAAAAATCTTTTGGATGCCAAGATTATTATTCCTTTGAGATATTATGAATGGGTAGCCAACTTGGTCCCAGTGAGAAAAAAGAATGGAGAAATCAGACTTTGTGTCAATTTTCGGAATCTGAACAGAAGCTCTAAGAAGGATAATTACCCCTTGCCAAAGATGGAGCACGTATTACAAAGGGTGACAGGTGCATCTAGGATGTCTATAATTGATGGATTTTCTGGCTACAATCAGATCTCTATCTTTCCTGAATATAAAGAGAATACAATCTTCACTACTCCTTGGGGTACATTCATGTATGCTAATATGCCCTTAGGATTGATGAACGCATGGGTGACATTTCAGCGAGCCATGGAAATAGCCTTTATTGGAGAGAAGGACAAGTTTGTAGTCATTTATTTGGATGACATAACAATGCTTTCACAATATGATAAAGAACATTTAAAAAAGGTCTTCTTGAAATGCAGAAAAAATGGTCTTTCTTTAAACCCAAAAAAGACATTGTTTTCCATCAAGGAGGGGAAATTATTGGGGCACATTGTATCAGTTGACGGGGTAAGGATTGATTCAATCAGAGTAGAAGATATCGAAACCTTATCACTCCCTAGATCCAAGAAAGAAGTCCAGTCTTTCTTGGGGAAAATTAATTTTTTGAGAAGGTTTGTTTCAAATTTTGTTGAGTTGGTAAAGTATATTACAACCATGTTGAGGAAAGGAAATGAAATCAAATGGAGTGTTGAATCTCGTAATTCTTTTAATCAAATAAAGAAGGCCTTGACTGAAGAACCTGTGCTCATCAGTCCTGACTACTCCAAGGATTTTTTTATTTTTTCTTTCGCTTCATTTGACACAGTAGCAACATTTTTATTGCAGAAGAATGTTGAAGTGTTAGAGCAGCCCATTGCCTTTTTCAGTAGAGCATTGAGGGATGCTGAAATAAAATATGACAACATGGAAAAGCATGTCTATGCTTTGGTTAAAGCCCTCAAATATTTCAGGGTCTATGTGTTGCATTCAAGAGTCATTTCATATGTCCCTTCAGCTTCTGTGAAGGAGATTCTTATTCAGTCCGACCTAGACGGAAGAAGGAGCAAGTGGATTGCAAAAATCCTTGAATTTGATCTTGAAATAAAGCCCACCAAATTGGTTAAAGGACAAGGTTTAGCTAGGCTGCTAGCTGAATCTAATTGCAAATATTTGGGGTTTAAGTTCATCAACACTTGCTCAGAAAATCAGCAAGTTGAGTTGTCTGATAAAGGTTCTCAAGTCAACCCTCCATTGGAAGAATGTACTTGGTACAAGGACATCATATATTTTCTACAAAAGTTGCAACCTCCTGATGGTATGGAGAAGAACAAGGTAAGAGATTTGAATTTAAAATCAATAAAATACTGTCTTATTGACCAAGTCTTGTATTGGAAAGACCCTTTAGGAGTGATTTTGAGATGCCTAGACCCACAGGAAGCCTAAAATATTATGTCTGATTTTCATGAATGTTTATGTGGAGGCCATCACTTCTGGAGAACTACAGCCTATAATATCCTTAGAGCTGGTTATTTTTGGCCTAGTCTCTTTACTGATGTTTGTGCGAAGATCAGAGCTTGTGCTAAATGCCAAAAATTCTCTGGAAAGCAGCAGCTCAAGTCTTTTCCATTGAAGCTTGTGGTAGCTTCAAGACCCTTTCAATAGTGGGGCCTAGATTTTATTGGGGAAATTCATCCTGCTTCAAGTGGTTATCATATGTGGATCTTGACTGCCACTGATTACTTTACTAAGTGGATATAATCCATCCCTACAAGGAATGTCTCCCACAAGGTAATCATATTCTTCATTGAGGACATTATGGCAATGTTTGGTTGTCCGAACAGAATTGTCATCGATAATGCTGCATCTTTCAAGGTTGAACCTTTGACCAAGTTTTGTGAACATTTTGAAATCACATTGATTCGCTCTACTCCTTACTACCCCCAAGGCAATGGAATGGAAGAGTCCTCTAACAAGAGCCTTATAAATATCATCAAAATACTATTAGAGGACAACAATAAAGCATGGGATTCAAATCTCAAATTTTCTTTGTGGGATGATAAAATGACAACAAACATATCTCTTGGTGTCTCTCCATTTCATCTTGTGTATGGAGTTGAGACCATATTTCCTTCTCATATTGCCTTGTCTGTGGAAAAATTCTTCCAAGACTACCAAGGAGAACCTGATGATATGATCAGAATAATACAATAGCTGGTAGAAGTGCAGCAGACTAGGGAGAAGCTATTGGACAAATCACATTACCATCAATAGAAGATCAAGCAGGCCTTTGACAAGAAGGTAATCAAATAATATTTCCAACTGGGAGATCTAGTGCTCAAGTGGTATGCACCCATGCAAGACAAAGGCAAGCATGATAAATTTCAAGCCTTGTGGATTGGTCCCTTCAAAATTTCTGAGGTATTTTCAAATAACACTTACAAGTTGCAGAATTTGGAGGATTCTGAAGTTTTTGGTGGCCATGTCAATGGGCATTTTATGAAACATTATTTTGCCTAAGCCATGAGTGGCTTTCCATGCCATTGTAAATATAATTTCTGTTTTATTTTTGTTTTAATAAGTGACCACATAGCCCTAGGATAAGGCACTAAAACTACTTGTTCTTGGAAGCTCGCATGGAGCATGCCATCCCTTGTGGAGCCAATGTTATCACACTAAGTTGCCTTGGGTATTTAGCCCTTAGTTTTAAGTTCTTTTTAGCCTTTAGATTTTAATTTTTTATTTATATTCTTAAATTTTTATTTACTTAGGTTACCTTGAATAAATGAAGGCTTAAGTGATGACTCAAGTTTTGACCCTCACATAGATTTTTGGCCTAGGTTCATTTTCTTGGCTTATGTTTTGACTCACTTCATGACTTGACACTAAGCCTGACTCAGCCCATGATCGATTTGACTTGACATGTCACTTTTCTCACTCATAACTTTGTATCCTTGCCATGATGTCCCTTTGTTCTCTTAAAATGGTCAATTCAACTTTTTGAAAAAGGAGTGTTGCCAACTCACTAGGAGTTTCCGTAGCTCTTTCCTTGTCCTTCATTCTTTGCCATGATTCGTTATCATAGTGATGATGTCATGTATTCCTTGTTTTTAGAACCTTGGTTAGTTAAAATATGCCTTCGAGGATTTGATATTTATAATCTTGCTAACGCTTTTCAAGTTTTGAATGTTCAAAACTCGTCGCTGCTAAAACTATCAATTCAGACCAGTTGGCAGTGGCAATACATGATTAGTTGTTGAGGTGTATTTGGAAGCCGAGATGTTCGTGGTAATCTCCTAAAAAATTGCAGAACTTCAATTATCATCAATTTTCTAGGTATCCCATGGTTTCCCTCTTCTGCATATCAAATTCTGGTAGTAATTATCACATGGAGTTTTGGTAGCGATCGTGTCTGCAAAATCGTCCCTTCCCTCATAATTTTCTATCAAATTTTTCTCTAACATAAACCTACAGTCATCATCACCTGGATTTCATTCGTAAGACATCCATTCACCTTGCCCCTGAGTTTTGAGTTCCCAAGCAAAATTTGCCCATGTATGTGCACTGCGCTACCCAAAATCGTTGCTAAAACTACGCTACCTTTTCCCCTGATTCCTCTACTATTTCGATTGGAATGTTTTCAACCCGGTTTTCAAAGAAAATTGCAGTGGTTTCTTTCACCATATTGTTATTCCTCAGTTTTGAATCCTGTAAATAGTAAGAGGAGGGAAATTTGCAGCTCTTGTTTTTCAAAGCCATCAAGCAGTGTAAGTTAAGGGAGATTCCTAGGAAAAACAACCATTGTTCACTATCAATCTCCCATTGAATTCTGCCTCCATTTGTTTTCCTAGCCTTCCCTGCACTATATCCTTTGACCTATCATCTTGACCCAGGGATACACCTTAAAAGAAGAAATCTCACAAGGGTGGCACTATGGTCAGAATTGAACCTGCAAACATGCATCTATTTAAGGCAAAACCCATGGTTAGAGAAGTTTTCCAAAGGGTGGGTTGCCTAGACTTCTGTCAAAACATGCAGAGGGGACATCCTGAGGTGGAAAGACAATTTGCCTCACATTTTGATGGCATGAAGACTAAGGTAGGATACCTAGATTTTGATGTGTCTGAAGCCTCCATTGCAGCAGCCACATGTATTCCTAACATAGGGGAGAGATGGTTTAATTCTATGACCTTGAATGCTACCTTATCCAAATAATTTCTCAAGACAGACTATCAGACTGGAAACTTGTCCAAAGGGGTTCCTAGAAGTCATCTAGTTAAAGGTTTTGACAAGATGTTGAAGATTATCCAGAGATACTTCACATGTGAGGGGAGATTTAATATGTTATACCAATACCATATAAGACTTTTTCTTCACTTTACTGGTAAATACCAAATGGATATCCCTTTCTACTTGTTGAGGGGCATGGAGAAAATGTCTGACAGAGTCCAAGCCAAATCCAAGGCTGTGGATACTAGTGTTTTTCATTATGGATTGATCAGAATGTTGGTTATGGAAGAATTGAGAAAAAGGAACATTCCATGGGAACAATTCACTGTTTCTGCTCACTTGAAGTTGGACATAGCATCCATGCCTCAATCAAAGATACAAATTCCTTTTCCATACACTAGCATTGCTCCAACAGGAACCAACACGAAAAGAAAGAGTGAGGCCCCTACTCAAGACCAAGAGGTCATAAAGGAAGTTGAAGAAACAGAGAAGGAGGCCTATCTTTCTCCTCAGAGAGACCTTTCACCCCCTCCTACATCAGAATTAGAAGAAGTACCTTCATCTACTAAGGCTACAACCAAGAAAGGAAGGAAAATTCACTTCTCTGCATCTCCTTCAACATCTAGCAGAAAGGTTAAAAAGTCTTTCACAAGATCATAAACTCTCAAAGAGGTTGTTGAAGTATAAGTCCTACTAAAGGCTTCTATTCTAAAGAAGAAGAGAGATAAGGGAAAATGCATTGAGAAGCATGTTGAGGTGGTAGATAGATCCCCTATACAACAGAAAGAGGAAGGTGAAATCATGAAGAAGATTGTTGAGGTGATTAACATCAGCACTCCACCTAGAAATCAGACCTTCAAAAGATTGATTAGACAACTCAGGGAAGCTAGGAAGGACGTTGCTCACTTGAAATCAGAAGGCCTATCTGAAAGGATTAAGATGAAGAAACTTATGCATGGTTACAACCACACTCTTGATTTAGCAAGATTTGCAGCTAGAAGAGCCCTTCCTCTCCACAAACAGCTCAAGAAACTTTATAGGCAAAACAAAGATTTTCAGTCTCAGAATAGAAAACTCAAAGCATAGTTGCAACAATTCAAGGATGGGGTGGCTCAGAGAAATTTGAATGTGTTGGTTGAAGTTTCCATTGAAAAGGAGAAACCAGTAGTCAAGAAAATCACACCTCTAGTGAATAAGACTACTACTACAAAAGGAGAGCATGTTGATGTGCCAAAAGGAAGTTTTCCTTCCACAAGAAGGAGTGTCAGGTTGATGAAGTGATTGGTGAAAGGTGAGCCCCATTTTTTAGAATGGCCCCTTTTTGCAAGGATAAGTGATCGAGGAAGTATTATTTTTTTCCACTTCTATAGGCTTTACAGGCTCCTATCAAATATAGCTCAAGGTTTTTTGTTCTTTTCAAAGATTTAATCTCTTCATACAAAAATAACACAGACATTGTGTAGCGCTATGGCACTATAGAATTGTCTAATTCACATGTAATATAAATATGCTACCTACAGTGCTACCAAATCTCCTAATACTGGTGTAACGATAGCGCTGTGAACTCCACAAGGTGCTACCAAATCTGCTAAGCACTAAAATGATGGCGTTGGGAATTCCATAGGGTGCTACCAAATCCGTTTTGATGTCAGGTGCTACGAATTTTGCAGGACCATTTCAGTGTGGCGTTACCAAACTTTAGACAGAGACACACAGGCTCGACGCTACCCATTTTGCAGGCCTATTTTTGAAGGTTGTGCTACAAAATTTGCAGAGAGTTTTGTGGAGGCGCTACAAAAGCTCACTACCCAGAGCACTGTCAAATGACACTACCAACAAGTACCTAGAATCAAGGGGTTCGAGTTATCATCCTTGTGAGTTGTTGATGATGTGGAGAATGGTTGAGATGGTAGCTGGCAACATGATGACAACTTACAGCCTCTACAAGACACTTGGAAAGAAAAGGAATGTGCATCAATGAAGATCATGTCAGTTAAAAGTTGGTTGGATGAGTTGCCAACATTTTCCCTTTTAATAGCATAGTTGTTAACTTAGTTATTAGATTAAATAACTATTTGGAGAATTTTATGGGATGAAGGCCAGCTCGCACCTCCAGTTGTTTCCTTCCCTTTTGTTATAAATAGACAATCCAAATGCTTTAGTAGGTTCGAATGGTTGAGCTAGGCTCCTTTATTGTAATATTTTGATGAAGCATATTGGTTCTCTGCTTATGTATTTTATTTGAGACTTCTTTATTAATATAAGTCAACTTTTTTATTCCATCTTATTTGCCTCGGATACTGAATTATTCATGATTGAATGATTCACATTGATTGTTATAGTTGTATTATGATGAATGTTTGATTATAGTATTGTTATGATGTTCTTTAGTTTCCTTAAACTTTGAATTTAAGAAGATCTTGTGTTTGAGTTTTTCTTCCTTAGGCTGCTTGAAGACCTGATGTCCACAGCTCAAGGTTTTTTGTGCTTTTCAAAGAGTTAATTTCTTCATACAAAAATAACACAGACATTTTGTAGCGCTATGGCGCTACAGAATCGTCTAATTTGCATGTACTATCAATCTTCTACCTACAGTGCTACCAAATCTCCTAAGACTGGTGTATTGATGGTGTTGCGAACTCCACAAGGTGCTACCAAATTTGTTAAGCAGTAAAATGATGGTGCTGGGAATTCCACAGGGTGCTACCAAATCCGTTTTGATATCAGGTGCTACGAATTCCACAGGACCGTTTCAGTGTGGTGTTACCAAACTTTACACAGAGACACACAGGCTCGACTCTACCCATTCTGCAGGCCTATTTTTGGAGGTTGCGCTACGAAATTTGCAGAGAGTTTTGTGGAGGCACTACAAAAGCTCGCTACCCAGAGCACTACCGAATGACACTACCAACAAGTACCTAGAATCAATGGGTTCGATTTATCATCCTTGTGAGTGGTTGATGATGTGAAGAATGAATGAGATGGTAGCTGGCAACATGATGACAACTTACAGCCTCTACAAGACACTTGGCAAGAAAAGGAATGCGCATTAATGAAGATCATGTCAGTTAAAAGTTGGTTGGATGAGTTGCCAACATTTTCCCTTTTTATAGCATAGTTGTTAGCTTAGTTTTTAGATGAAATAACTATTTGGAGAATTTTATGGGAGGAAGGTCAGCTCGCACCTCCAGTTGTTTCCTTCCTTTTTGTTATAAATAGACAATACAAATGCTTTAGTAGGTTCGAATGGTTGAGCTAGGCTCCTTTATTGTATTATTTTGATGAAGCATATTGGTTCTCTGGTTATGTACTTGATTTGAGACTTCTTGATTAATATAAGTCAACTTTTTTATTCCATCTTATTTGCCTCTGATACTGAATTATTCATGATTGAATGATTCACATTGATTGTTGTAGTTTTATTATGATGAATGTTTGATTATAGTATTGTTATAATGTTCTTCAGTTTCCTTAAACTTTGAATTCAAGAAGATCTTGTGTTTGAGTTTTTCTTCCTTAGGCCACCTGAAGACCTGATGTCCATAGAAAACCTCTACATTTCCCTCACCAAAGTCTTCCTTCTATTGACCTTTACTCCCACTTACTGACTGAAGTTGATCAAGACCCCAATTTCTTGTGCATGCTAGCCTAGATTTCTGAGTTAGAACATTACTATCTTGAGTCTTATCCATTTGACCTCTTTAAACTCATTTACATTTACATATAACCTTATGGGTATTGGGCTTACCTTCTATGCAATCTGAGGGTGATTCCTAGTGCTAACATTCTTGGCGTCGTTGTCGAGGAATGATTTGAAGACATTTCCCTGGGATTGAACGACAAATCTTATTGATTTTGAGGGTGCATTAGAACTCAGTACATCAAATATTGCAGCTTGCACCTGGTGACTCCATTGTTTCAGTTGTGTCTCCTAAAGACAGACACATGAGGTCAACTCCACAACCACCCTTGGTTCCACCTGAAGCTGACCCAAAGAAGATAATCAAAATGGGAAACGCTTCTCAAGAAAGTTTTTTGTTGTTGCCACGAGTACTTATGGTCAGTTGCCTGATTCAACTCTTAATACTCCAGTTTTTATATCAAGTAATATTCCTTTACCTTCTATTGAAGTATCTAAGAATTTGGATTTTGAAAATTACCCTATTGAATACTCCTCTTTTGACCCTGAATTGAAAGAAGAAAATTTTGAAATCCTTGCCTCCCCTGACATTGTGAAGTGGTTCAGACTTGAGAGTCTTGAAGATTTGCCTACCTTAGGCTTTTCTACTCCTCCTCCTGTCAAAATTTCTGCAACCAAAGAAGAGGAAACATCATCTCCCTTGCATCCTCTACCATCTTCTTCCAAGACTAATCCTTCTGTTGTGAAAACTGAAACTCCTCCTTCCTACATTCCTTTTTCTCCTAAGCTGCACACAGTCAAGTCT
This sequence comes from Picea engelmannii, assembly GCA_009831015.1. Classification (NCBI taxonomy): domain Eukaryota; kingdom Viridiplantae; phylum Streptophyta; class Pinopsida; order Pinales; family Pinaceae; genus Picea; species Picea engelmannii. The sequence continues at coordinate 111,996 of ML776615.1, forward strand.
CCTTCTCCTCCTTGTTCACCTAAAGTAAAAAATCCAATGGCAGGTGCTAACCCTCCTAGAAATAGGATGGATGCCATAGTGGTTTCAATATATGCCCCTCTTATCTTACCTTAGCCAATGAATTCTCTCCCTGTTGGAGATTATCTAAAATAAATGCCCAAATTCACAGGAGAAGAAGACATGACCACTGAAGAACACCTTGTTGCCTTATACAGTTATGAAGACAATCTAAACATTGAAAATGAGGATATGTGGATGAGAGTCTTTGTCCAGAGCCTTGATGGTGAGGATAGGAAATGGTTTAGGGGTTTGACCCTTGGATCCATTGCTGGGATTGAGGCTTTAGATGATGCATTTTTGAGACGGTGGGGGGATAAAAAAGATTTTTTGTATTATATAAGAGAATTTGGATCTCTAAAGAAGATAGAGGGAGATTTTATCTCTGACTTCTCTAAAGGATTCAACAAAATGTACAATAAGATCCATGCTGAGATAAATCTTACAGAAACCTCTGCCAAAATCACCTATGCCAGTGCTTTTGACCCTGATTTTTTCCTTCTACTGAGAGAAAGAAGATCGGCCCCCTTATCTCATATGCAAGATGCAACCTTGGATGTAGAATCTAACTAACATAGTGGAATCCAAAAAACTTAAGGGAAAATATGATAGGGACAAGAGAAAAAATAGAGTTGAAGCCTCAACCTTTGACTCCTCTATTGTCCATCCTCAAGTTGATGAACTTACCAAATTAGTAAAATCTCTTTCTATTGAGATGGAGAAATTAAAAGTTGAAGGAAAACAGAACTATAGAAATACTCAAAATGTTGATAAAAAAGGTAACTTCAGAAGACCAAATAATGCTCCTCAGAGCCTTCCAAGAGATCCTAGAAACAGAGATAGGGATGATCAAAAGGTCCAAACTCCTTTACAAAACAACCTTGTTGTTGATGATGAAGAAGAAGATGAAGAAGTTGATCTTGAGATCCATTGCTTAGGTGACACCTCTACATATCCTCACTTGACCCAATCTGCATATGAGGAATCCCTGATGGATAATCAAATAAATGAATTGAGTAAGGGAGAGAAGGCAAAAGAAAATCCTAATAGATATAATCTAAGATCCAAAAAGAAAGAGTAAAAGACTGATGCTTCTGATCATCCTACCAAAACATAAAAAATTTCCAAGGCTGTGACAGTTGGCAGCAAAGAAAAAGATGCTCAAAGCCCCCAAATTTTGGTCAAGAATCCTACCCCAGAAGCTAAGGAGATTATGAAATCCTCATCTTCCTTCAAATTTGAGAGTGAGATCCAAAAAATCAATATTCTTGTACCTTTTTTGGAGTTGATAAAAAATGAAAAATTTAAAAATATCTTTCCAAAATGTTGCATCCTGAACCCTCCTCAAATGCCACTGATTCAATCAACCTTCAAGGTGAAAATCCAGCAGTCATCTTAGGACCTTTGATCGAATATAGAGATGATTCATCCCCTCCCTTCTATACATCACTGAACATACATGATAAGGTGTTGCATAATTGTTTGATAGAATCAGGGGCATCTCACAATCTCATGCCCAAAACAGTCATGGATGAACTTGGATTAGAAATCACAAAGACTTATCATGACTTATATTATTTTGACTCTAGGAAAGTGAAGTGTCTTGGGGTCATCAAATATCTGGTTGTGACATTGTTTCAGTTTCCCATGAAAAGTGTGGTCATGGATATCATGGTGGTTGATTTTCCCCCCAAGTTTGGTATGCTCTTGTCAAGGTCTTGGATAAAAAGACTTGGGGGAACCTTGCAGATGGACCTCACATATGCTACCATTCTTGTGTTTGGGGGGGAGCATAGAATACTTTATAGGGAATCTCATTTGGCCTACCTTATTAGTGATGAAGCAAACCCCACCAACCATCCTATTTTTTCACTTGATACTGATTTGGGATCTAGTATATTGCAGTTCACTGATGCTCCTCAACCTCCTCTTGAAATCCAAAAATATTCCATTACATTTTGTGAAGATTCTCCTCCAACCACCTCTGTTTGGAAGATGTTCTTTGATGGAGTCTCTTCTAGGGAAGGTGTTGGTGCTAGAGTGGTCTTTGTTTCACCTACTCAAGAGACTATATCTTTGTTCTACAAGATAGAATTTGAAACTACCAACAATGTGGCAGAGTATAAAGCTCTTGTTTTGGGTTTGAGGGCTACAAAAGACATGGGGATTGAAGAGATATCAATGTTTGGGGATGCTGAATTAATTCTCCATCAGATCAAAAATATTTATCAAGATAAGCACCCTAGGCTAAGGACTTATAGAAATGAAGTGTGGGATCTAGTTGACAGTTTCTTCTTATCTTTCAATATTTCATTTATTCCAAGAGAGGAGAATACCATGGTTGATTCTTTGGTTGTTTCAACAAGTAATTTCAGATTTCTTTTTCCACCTAAACTCAAGTATGATGTAGAAGTGAAATATAGATCCTCTCTACCTGACAATGTCAAACATTGGAAGCTGTTTGAGGATGATATTGAGATCAAAATATTTCTTGAGACTGTTGATGATTTTTCTGCATTACATATTGATCAAGATCATGATTCTGAAAATAATCCTCATGTTGATGTTTTTCTAAATAAAATTGCTAATCATCATATTGTTTAGTTTCCTAGCAACCATATTCCAAAAGGACTAGTTCCTTTGGAAATATTGTTTGATATGAATTATGTGGAAGTGAAGGTTAAAGGTTCAACTGATGATGTTGATGTAACTGAATGCAATGTGAGTACAAAGAAGGATACAATACTTTTCAAGTTGTCAAAGGAACAAAGGGCTGAATATGCTAAGTTTTTAAAAGAGTTTGTTGATGTGTTTTTCTGGACATATGAAGATCTCAGAACATACGACACAAACATCATTCAACACAAGATCCCATTGAAGGAAGAGACCGAGCCATTTAGGCAGAAGTTGAGACAAATAAATCTTATGTTTCTGCCTATTATGGAAAAATAGGTAAAAAAACAATTGGATGCCAAGATTATTATTCCTTTGAGATGTTCTGAATGGGTAGCCAACTTGGTCCCAGTGAGAAAAAAGAATGGATAAATCAGAGTTTGTGTCGATTTTCGGAATCTGAATAGAAGCTCTAAGAAGGATAATTACCCCTTGCCAAATATGGAGCACATATTACAAAGGGTGACAGATGCATCTAGGATGTCTATGATTGATGGATTTTTTGGCTACAATCAAATCTCTGTATTGCCTGAAGATAGAGGGAAGACAACCTTCACTACTCCTTGGGGTACATTCATGTACGCTAAGATGACCTTAAGATTGATGAACGCAGGGGCGACCTTTCAACGAGACATTAACATAGCCTTTATTGGAGAGAAGGACAAGTTTGTAGTCATTTATTTGGATGACATAACAGTGTTCTCACAATCTGATAAAGAACATTATGATCATTTAAAAAAGGTCTTCTTGAAATACAGAAAATTTGGTCTTTCTTTAAACCCAAAAAAGTCATTGTTTGTCATGAAGGAGGGGGAATTATTGGGGCACATTGTATCAACTGAATGGGTAAGGATTGATTCAAGCAGAGTAGAAGATATCCAAACCTTGTCACTCCCTAGATCCAAGAAAGAAGTCCAATATTTCATGGGGAAAATTAATTTTTTGAGAATGTTTGTTTCAAATTTTGTTGAGCTAGTAAAGTATATTACAACCATGCTGAGGAAAGGAAATGAAATCAAATGGACTGTTGGCTCTTGTAATTATTTTAATCAAATAAAGAAGGCCTTGACTAAAGCACCTGTGCTCATCAGTCCTGACTACTCCAAGGATTTTCTGATTTTTTCTTTCGCTTCATTTGACATAATAGCAGTTGTTTTATTGCAGAAGAATGATGAAGGGTTAGAGAAGCCCATTGACTTTTTCAGTAGGGAATTGAGGGATTCTGAAATAAAATATGACATCATGGAAAAGAAGGCCTATGCTTTTGTTAAAGCCCTCAAAGATTTTAGGGTCTATGTGTTGCACTCAAGAGTCATTGCATATGTCCCTTCAACTTCTGTGAAGGAGATTCTTATTCAGCCCGACATAGATGGAAGAAGGAGCAAGTGGATTGCCAAAATCCTTGAATTTGATCTTGAAATAAAGCCCACCAAATTGGTTAAAGGCCAAGGTTTAGCTAGGATGCTATTTGAATCTAATTGCAAAGCTTTGGGGGTTAATTTCATCAACACTTGTTCAAAAAAATAGCAAGATGATTTGTCTGATAAAGGTTCTCAAGTCAACACTCCATTGGCAGAATGTACTTGGTACAAGGACATTATATATTTTCTGCAAAAGTTGCAGCCTTCTGATGGTATGGAGAAGAACAAGGTAAGATCTGTGAAGCTTAAATCAATCAAATATTGTCTTAGTGACCAAGTCTTGTATTGGAAACACCCTTTAGGAGTGATTTTGATATGCCTAGACCCACAAGAAGCCCAAAAGATTATGTCTGATTTTCATGACAGTTTATGTGGAGGCCATCACTTCTAGAGAACTACAGCCTATAATATCTTTAAAGCTAGGTATTTTTGGCCTAGTCTCTTTACTGATGTTTGTGTGAAGATCAGATCTTGTGCTAAATGTCAGAAATTATCTGAAAAGAAGCAACTCAAGTCTTTGTCATTGAAGCATGTGGTAGCTTCAGGACCCTTTCAGCAGTGGGGCCTAGATTTTATTGGGGAAATTCATCCTGCTTCAAGTGGTCAACATAGGTGGATCTTGACTGCCACTAATTACTTTACTAAGTGGATAGAAGCCATCCATACAAGGAATGCCTCCCACAAGGTAATAATTGGTTTTCTTGAGGACACTAGGGAAATTTTTGGTTGTCCGAACAGAATTGTCATCGATAATGATGTATCTTTCAAGGCTGAACCTTTGACCAATATTTGTGAACAGTTTGGAATCACATTGATTCACTCTACTCCTTACTACCCCTAAGGGAATGGAATGGCAGAGTCCTCTAACAAGAGCCTTATAAAGATCATCAAAATATTGTTAGAGGACAGCAAGAAAGCATGGGATTCAAAGCTCAAAATTGTTTTTTGGGCTGATAGAGTGACAACAAAGAGATCTCTTGGTGTCTCTCCTTTTCAGCTTGTGTATGGAGTTGAGGCCATCTTTCCTTCTCAGCTTGCCTTGCCTGTGGAAAAATTCTTCAAAGACTACCAAGGAGAACCTGGTGATATGATCATAAGAATACAACAACTGGTACAAGTGCATCAGACTAGGGAGCAACTACTTGACAAAGCAGAGATCAACAAAAGATCAAGCATGCCTTTGACAAGAGGTAAACAAAGAAGATTTACAGCTGGGAGATCTAGTTCTCAAGTGGGATGCACCCAAGCAAGACAAAGGAAAGCACAGTAAATTTGAATCCTTGTGGATTGGTCCCTTCAAAATTTCTGAGGTATTTTCAAATAACACTTACAAGTTGCAGAATTTGAAGGATTCTGAAGTTTTTGGTGGCCCTGTCAATGGGCATTTTCTGAAAAAGTGTTTTTCCTGAGCCATGAGTGGCTTTCCATGCCATTTTAAATATCATTTTTGTTTTATTTTTTTTTTAATAAGTGACCCCATAGCCCTAGGATAAGGCATTGAAACTACTTGTTCTTGGCATCCCGCAGGGAGCATGCCATCCCCTGTGGAGCCAATGTTATCACACTAAGTTGCCTTGGGTCTTTAGCCCTTAGTTTTAAGTTTTTTTTAGCCTTTAGATTTTAAATTTTGATTTATTTTCTTAAAGTGTTATTTACTTAGGTTACCTTGAATAAATGAAGGCTTAAGTGATGACTCAAGTTTTGACCTCACATAGATTTTTGGCCTAGGTTCATTTTCTTGGCTTATGTTTTGACTCACTTCATGACTTGACACTAAGCCTGACTTAGCCCATGACCAACTTGACTTGACATGTCACTCTTCTCACTCATACCTTTGTATCCTTGCCATGTTGTCCCTTTGTCCTCTTAAAATGGTCAAATTAACTTTTTGAAAAAGGAGCATTGCCAACTCACTAGGATTTTCCATAGCACACTCCTTGTCCTTCATTCTTTGCCATGATTCGTTATCATAGTGATGATATCATGTATGCCTTGTTTTCAACACCTTGGTTAGTTAAAATATTCCTTCGAGGATTTGATCATTATTTCAGTTCTGAGACTTTTGTGGCTCGAGTTATGATAAGGTGGTTATTTCGGATTCATCGCATCAGTTTTTTATTATTCGACGTTTCGGACCAAACAAATGTGGTCCATCATCAGGAAGAGTTTTAAGATTTGATTATTATGATCTTGCTAATGGTTTTCAAGTTTTGAATGTTCAAAACGCGGCGCTGCTAAAACTATCAGTTCGGACCAATTGGCAGTGGCGCTAAGTGATCGGTTGTTGAGGTGGATTTGGAAGCCGAGATGTTCATGGTAATCTCCTAAAAAATTGTAGAACTTCAGTTATCATCAATTTTCCAGGTATCCCATGGTTTCCTTCCTCTGCATATCAAATTCGGGTAGTAATTATCGCAAGGAATTTTGGTAGCGATCGTGTTTGCAAAATCGCCCCTTCCCTCATACTTTTCTATCAAATTTTTCTCTCACATAAACCTGCAGTCATCATCACCTGACTTTTAGTCATAATACATCCATTCACCTTGCCCCCGAGTTTTGAGTGCCCAAGCAAACTTTACCCATTGTATGCGAGTTGCACTACCCAAAATCGCTATTGAAACTACACTGCCTTTTCCCCTGCTTTTTCTACTATTCGGATTGGAGTGTTTTCAACCATGATTTCAAAGACCATTGCAGTGGTTTCCTTCACCATATTTGTATTCCTTAGTTTTGAAATCTATAAACACTAAGGGGAGGGAAATTTGCAGCTCTTGTTTTCCAAATCCATCAAGTAGTGCGAGTTAAGGGAGAGTCTGAGGAAAAACAACCATTATTCACTATCAATATCCCATTGAAGTCTACCTCCATTTGTTTCCCTAGCCTTCCCTACACTATAGCCTTTGACCTCTCATCTTGACCCATGGAGACACCTCAGAAGAAGAAATCTCCACTGTGGTCAGAATTGAACCTGCAGACATGCATCTGTTTGAGGCAGAACCCATGGTTAGAGAAGTTTTCCAAAGGGTCCTAAATTTCTTCCAAAACAAGCAGAGGGGACATCCCGAGGTGGCAAGGTAATTTGCCTCACATTTTGATGGCCTGAAGACTGAGGTAGGAGACCTATAGTTTGAGGTGTCTGAAGCCTCCATTGAAGCAACCACATGTATTCCTAACACATGGGAGAGATGGTTTAAGTCTATGACCTTGAATGTTGCCTTCTCCAAAGACTTTCTTAAGCCAGACTATCAGACTGGAAACTTTTCCAAAGGGGTGCCTAGAAGTCATCTAGCTGAAGGTTTTGACAAGATGTTGAAGATTATCCAGATATACTTCACATGTGAGGGGAGATTTAATATGTTATACTAGTACCATATAACACTTTTGTTTTACTTTACTAGTAAAGACCAAATGAATATCCCTTTCTACTTGTTGAGGAGCATGGGGAAAATGTCTGACAGAGTCCAAGCCAAATCCAAGGCTGTGGATACTAGTGTTTTTCATTCTGGATTGATCAGAATGTTGGTTATGGCAGAATTGAGAAAAAGGAACATTCCATGGGAACAATTCATTGTTTCTACTCACATGAATTTGGACATAGCATCCACCCCTCAATCAAAGATACAAAGTCCTTTGTCATCCACTAACACTGCTCCAATAGGAACCAACAAGAAAATAAAGAGTAAGGCCCCTACTCAAGACCAAGAGGTCATAAAGGAAGTTGAATAAATAGAGAAGGAGGCCTATCTTTCTCCTCAGAGAGACCTTTCACCCCCTCCTGCACCAGAATTAGAAGAAGTACCTTCATCTACTAAGGCTACAACCAAGAAAGGAAGGAAACTGCACTTCTCTTCATCTCCTTCAACAGCTAGCACAAAGGTCAGAAAGCCTTTCACAAGATCATCAACTCTAAAAGAGGTTGTTGAAGTACAAGTCCTACCAAAGGATTATATTCTAAAGAAGAAGAGAGATAAGGGAAAAGGCATTGAGAATTCTGTTTAGGTGGTAGACAAATTCCATGTACATCAGAAAGAGGAAGGTGAAATCATGAAGAATCATGTTGAGGTTATTAACATCAGCACTCCACCTAGAAATCTAACCTTCAAAAGATTGATTAGACATCTCAGGGAAGCTAGGAAGGAGGTTTCTCGCTTGAAATCAGAAGGCCTATCTGAAAGGATTAAGATGAAGGAACTCATGGATGGTTACAGCCACACTCTTGATTTAGCAAGATTTGCAGCTAGAAGAGCCCTTCCTCTCCACAAACAGCTCAAGAACCTTTATAGGAAAAACCAATATTTTCAGTCTCAGAACAGAAAACTCAAAGCAGAGTTGCAACAATTCAAGGATGGGGTGGCTTAGAGAAATTTGAATGTGTTGGTTGAAGATGTCATTGAAAAGGAGAAACCAGTAGTCAAGAAAAGCACACCTCCAGTGAAGAAGCTTGTTACTACAAAAGGAGAGCATGTTGATGTGCCAAAAGGAAGTCCTCCTTCCACAAGGAGTGTCAAGTTGATGAAGTGATTGGTGAAAGGTGAGCCCCATTTTTTAGAATGGCCCCTTTTTGCAAGGATAAGTGATCGAGGAAGTATTATTTCTACAGGCTTTACAGGCTCCTATCAAATCTAGCTCAATGTTTTTTGTGCTTTTCAAATAATTAATCTCTTCATACGGAAATAGCATAGACATTTTGTAGCGCTATGGCGCTACATAATCGTCTAATTTGCATGTGCTATCAGTCTACTACCTACAGTGCTACCAAATCTCCTAAGATTGGTGTAACGATGGTGTTGCGAACTCCACAGGGTGCTACCAAATTTGCTAAGCAGTAAAATGATGGCGCTGTGAATTCCACAGGATGCTACCAAATCCGTTTTGATGTCAGGTGCTACAAATTCTGTAGGACTGTTTCAGTGTGGTGCTACCAAACTTTACACATAGACACATAGGCTCGACGCTACCCATTCTATAGGCCTATTTTTGGAGGTTGCGCTACGAAATTTGCAAAGAGTTTTGTGGAGGCTCTACAAAAGCTCGCTACCTAGAGCGCCACCGAATGACGCTACCAACAGGTACTTGGAATCAAGGGGTTTGAGTTATCATCCTTGTGAGTGGCTGATGATGTGGAGAATGGTTGAGATGGTAGCTGGCAACATGATGACAACTTACAGCCTCTATGAGACACTTGGCAAGAAAATGAATGCGCATCAATGAAGATCATGTCAGTTAAAAGTTGGTTGGATGAGTTGGCAACATTTTCCCTTTTTATAGCATAGTTGTTAGCTTAGTTGTTAGATGAAATAACTATTTGGAGAATTTTATGGGAGGAAGGTCAGCTCGCACCTCCAGCTATTGCCTTCCCTTTTGTTATAGATAGATAATACAAATGCTTTAGTAGGTTCGAATGGTTGAGCTAGGCTTCCTTATTGTAATATTGTGATGAAGCATATTGGTTCTCTGGTTATATACTTGATTTGAGACTTCTTGATTAATATAAGTCATCTTTCTTATTCCATCTTATTTGCCTCTGATACTGAAGTATTCATGATTGAATGATTCACATGGATTGTTGTAGTTGTATTATGATGAATGTTTGATTATAGTATTGTTATGATGTTCTTCGGTTTCCTTCAACTTTGAATTCAAGAAGATCTTGTGTTTGAGTTTTTCTTCCTTAGGCTGCTTGAAGACCTGATGTCCATAGCAAACCTTTACAGTTCCCTCACCAAAGTCTTCCTTCTATTCACCTTTAGTCCCACTTACTGACTGAAGTTGATCAAGACCCCAATTGCTTGTGGATGCTAGCCCAGAATCTCAAAGATGATTTTAGGGGCTAAATTTTTCTCATGGGCTAATTTTCCAAGGTTTTTCCCAAAAAAAGATCCGTTATTCTAAAAATCATTCGCCCAAATTCTATATAATAAAATTATTTTACCTTGAAAATCGCCAAACTTTTATACAAACTATATAAAATCCTTAGAAATTTGAATAATTTTACAAAAATATCGCAAACATTTTATAGTTGGCATATGAAGGATTAGTAAGATTCGCCAAGGTTTCTACATTTTAAAATAAATTTTCATCCTTAAAATCATCCCTGGACCAGATTTCTGAGTTAGAACATTATTATCTTGAGTCTTATCCATTTGACCTCTTTAAACTCATTTACATTTACATATAACTTGATGGGTATTGGGCTTACCTTCTATGCAATCTGAGGGTGATTCCTAGTGCTAACACATCTCATCCCCACGACATTTCTTCTCAGATAGTAGTCATTGGCGATTCTGATTTCATCATCAAGGGGCTTCGAGGACTAATAAAAAATTATCATCCCAATCTACAACTGATATATCACAGGATAAAAACTCTGGAGAAAAAATTCCATTCGGTAGCTATCATCACATCTATAGAACACAAAATGGAGAGGTAGACTCCTTGGCCAAAGAAGAAAAGGAAATAGAACATAGTACTCTTAGAATCAATGAGGACTATTCTCAATATTACCTTCAATAAGTTATTAATAGATCTATGTAAAAAATTGCAATATCTCAAAGATAATTTTTGCTCCAAGAAATTTTTAATAATGGAGAAGCAGACACCTTGACCAAAGAAAAAAAGGAAATAGAACATGGTACTCTTAAAATCAATGAGACTCCTTGGCCAAAGAAGAAAAGGAAATAGAACATAGTACTCTTAGAATCAATGAGGACTACTCTCAATATTACCTTCAATAAGTTATTAATGGATCTATGTAAAAAATTGCAATATCTCAAAGAGAACTTTTGCTCCAAGAAATTTAATGGTGAAATGAAAGGTATGGGAGGGGATGAGACCCCCACCTCCCATATGTGTAGGATTTTATTGCGTCATCCTCTCTCACGACGCACTCAACAAGCCACTCGTACTGGAGACACGAGGCCACTCCTTCAAATCACACATGCAATTTCCTATCACCTGGATGAATTTTAAATCAGCTCCATGCGTGTCGACAATTCCATGTGGGAAGTTATCTTTAGCTCGGGTTCATTTGCAAGAAAGTATCCCCCTCATCCTTGTAAGTGCTAGTCCTTGCATTGAAGTTTCCCTCCTCCTCATGATTTCAAAATATGGAGATGTTCTTTCCCTACAGATACTTGACGTCAATTTCATTTAAGGAATTCTCTTTGGGCAGTGGTCGAGATATAATCAGTTTATGGAAGCATTTGAAATCTGGAACTGACATCAAATTCACAGGTTTGAATTGGTATTCTTAGTATTGGAAGTGTACACTCTTTCGAAATCATGTTCCAATTATGTGGAGGCGGAGAAGCGCCCCTTGCAATTTCTCTGAGTGCAAGATGGAGAGGTTACATGAACACATGCAGTCACAACAAACTAAGATAGAGACATTGCAAAATTCAAATTCCCAATTAGCTCGTTAATTGCAAGAACAAGAAGCCAAGAAGAATGAAGACTTAGTTGCGCTTCTTCAAGCATTCAATCGACATTCATCCCAAATTCGTTCCATTCGACGCCATTCCATTCCATTGAAGTACCAGCTCAGCAAAGGACCCTGCCATCTGTGGGATCGATTGAGTTATGTGAAGTTCTCCAACCACCTCATCCACAACTTGTGTGCAACAACTTGGAAGTCGTTGATGAAGAGGTGGATACAGATCTAAAACTAAATTAGGATAACTCTATGCAGTGTAAAATTTCCTTCTTTTTTTTTCTTCATATGCAGAAATATATCCTTGGCAAAATTGTAGCAGTTTTGATGTTTATTTAGGTAGACTTCGGAGTAGTTGGGATAAATGTAATATTGTAGATGGATTTCAGGCCTATGGCTATTCTATATTTTTGTACTACATGGTTGTTTTTGCATGGCACAACCTTTTTTTTTAATATAAATCATAACCATTTTTTAAAAAAAAATAAAAATTATTACTTATTATTATTTTTAAATGTGTTACTAACTTTGTTATATATATATATATAAATGGTTGTTTTTGCATGGCACAACTTTTTTTTTAATATAAATCATAACCATTTTTGTAAAAAAAAATAAAAATTATTACTTATTATTATTTTTAAATGTGTTACTAACTTTGTTATATATATATATATATATATATATATATATATATATAATTGATGTTTTTTTCAATTTCTTATGAATTTTTGTACATTTTAAACCTTTACATTATAGCAATGTACAAACAGATTCATTATAAAAGAGAAGAAAACAATAGCATTCACACATAAAATTTACAAACCTTTAATCGGGAAAACCAACAAATGTTTAGAGCCACACATCTAACTCTCATTGCATTAACTTCACCATTACAATACAATATATAGGATGACGTTGCATCCAAAACCCTAGTCCGTTAACCTGGATTATATTCCGTGACTGAAAGTACATTACAATGGATCGAAAAAACCATTGGCAAAAAAAAACTAAAAACACGCCAAAAATATAACCAAAAACAACCCAAAAAAAAATTCTCAAGGGCTACGACCCCCATGTGACCCTCCCTTGCTCCCATTACAATGTATAGTACATGGGCTAATCATGCAAATAATATAACACACCCAACAATTTTGTCATTTTTAAATTTATTTATTTTTAAAAGTGGATGTACACATTTTTCTATTTTTTTCCTTAAAATGGTTTTAAAGAAAAGTTTTCCCGCTATTTTTTAGTTTTTACTTTTTTAATTATTTTTTATCTTTTGATCTTATTTTTTTGGTTTTTTGGTTTTTTTGTGATGTTGTTTGCAAAAAAAATGATCCTTTATAAGAATTGTAGCAAATTTAAAACTAAGAAAAGAGAGGCACTGCTAATAACACCTTTTTTTGAATCAGTGGTTGATTTTAGGATTTTGGTTGCAACAGTGATTGTTGTCATAGTCATGGTTCCAAAATTGTTACAATTTTAACCCCAAGGAAAAAAGGGAACGGTGGTTGATTTTAGGATTTTGGTTGCAACAGTGATTGTTGTCATAGTCATGGTTCCAAAATTGTTACAATTTTAACCCCAAGGAAAAAAGGGAACGTGTTATTGATAACACTACTTTTCAATTCAGAGATTGATTAATTAAGACTTTTGTTAGCAACATTATGAGATTGTTACAACCATGGTTTAGAAGAAGTTGAAATTTTAACCTCGTCCCCTCCTAGAAGGGAAAAACAATCGACACTAATAATAACATCACTTTTTGAAACATAGGTTGATTTTATGGTTTTGGTTAGAAACATTACATGGTTTTAAGACTATGACTATAAAAGGTTGTGATTTTAGCACCCCCCCCCCCCCACCNCCCCCCCCCCCCCCAGCCAACAAAAAACAAAGCAACTACCAATAGCACTTGTTTTCAATTCGAGGTTGATTTTGGTGTTTTTGACACAAAAATATGAGTTTTTAGGGTCAGAGTTCTCATTTTAAGGCCATAGTTCTCGTCAAGTCGGTAACAACATTACAAAGTAAAGTATGACAGTGCCCACAAAACACTTATTAAAATACCATAGGGACTAGGGACTAAACCAAATTCCCCACTTCAAACAAATACTCAAACTTTAATACCCATTTTTATAATTAGATTGAGTTTGATGTATATAAATCAAGGGTTTCCTTCAAATAATTTCACCCAACTACGAAAAAGATTGATCATTGAATTATTCTTCTACAACAATAGGCTTCATCAATTTGTGTCATGCACTTTTATAGAGAAAAATACCCAACAATACCAACACCGATATAACAATAAATTTTCCACTATTCAAGCCAAAAGTGTACACTACAAGAATAGAACCTTGGTCTATCACTTTCACACCAAACAACATTTACCAATATCAAAGAATTTAAAATAATAGATCAAATCTATATGTTGATTTAGGGAAAAGTAATCGACCAAATGGTTTCGACTGATTGCTTGTCGGTTGGAGACCGTGCTTGCTAGTTGGAGACCTTGGTTTGACCATTGTTAGGTGCATCAATCTACTTCTTGGTGCCAATGTTAACTGAAGCTAGGGAGGGTTGTAGTGGTGGCGACAGGAGATGAACCCTTGATCTCTAATGAGTTCATGGATGTTAGGATATGTGGTTATTAATTCTCCTTTATTAAAACAAACAAGCAAATAAATATGTCAAACCTATATGATAGGGATCACATCGTGCTAGTCAATGCAAATTTTATGTGCTCGATCTATACTTAATTATGCACCCTTATCAAGGCATCCACACATCCAACACATATTCAAAGCATCACTCTGATCAGAAAAAGAATTGCACACATCAAACAATTTCTCACATCACACATTTTCCTTAGCTTGCTCTCAAACTATCGTCGCCCATATTGTGTCTAGGGGTTGTCTATTAGAAACCACTCAATCTATTAAAGATTAACGTATGCAAAATCCAATAGATCACATGTAGTGAGGAATTAGAGCAACAGGGACCTGAGATTGCTCACGATATCTACAATCCGAGCTAAGATGGAGCTCGCAATGCTTCCCACACACAGTCCACGAGGCTTTAAGATATATACATTCTTCGTGCATAAAAGGTCACATTAAAAGGAATTGTGTTTTTGTTGATTGTTAGAGAGATAACACTTCCCATGGAAATATAGCATTAAAATGCTCTGTTAAAAAGAATTGGCATATAAATTTTCCAACAAGGAGAGTGCAACGATGATCAATGACAAGATTATTTTCCATTTCCAATGGAAGTTCAAATTTGTTGGTGGGTGAGTCGCTCACTACACCTTCACATAGCATGGATTTTAAAAATGCACGCTACAAAAACTTAATGGCCATGGAGTCAAGAGTGTAAAAAAAGCACAACAATTATTGCCACAAATAACCCTAGAGTGTCTTTCGACACATGGCATTGACATACACACTAGTTGAACTTCTTGTGACATTGGCTAAGATGGAAAACCCTAAGATTACACGAAAAATGAGTTGGGAATGATTCACGTGATCTAGTTTCCCCCTCTTCCTTTGGGCATGTTGATATGAGTTAGTGGTCCTACATAGAATAACTCTAGAAAAATCATGCTAGGTCGCCCTCTCAATAAGATACCTGCAATGCTTGATTGAAAATGGCACCGAAAATAATGGATATATTTGTCGACATGATATGTTAACTCTGGGAAAAATAACATACTCAAGCATCCTTAATAGGATATCACCAAAATCCCTCAGAAGACCTCTTCATAGATTTACAGCACAAGGATCAACTCGCTATGATATTGTGTTGGGATTTCACAATGAGCCCCAAGGTAGTAGGGTGGAACACTTGGGTTCAGAAACACCAAGAAACGTCTTTAAAAAATCAAGCACATTTCATTAAAAGAACATTGCATGTAAAATGAGGCTAAAGCCTCACCAATAAATAAGTTTAGGGTAAATCTCTAACAGCCTAAAAAATGTAATAACCACTAAAGTAGTTAACATTTTTTATCCTTAAAATTTTATAATATAAACGAACATTAAACATTTTTTTTTTTTAATTTTAAACATATTGTATAATATTAACATAAATTTATCACTATGAATATTATTCCTAATAATACTTATATATCTCAAATATTTTACATATGCCAAAAATATATATACCATTCATACACTTAATCAAAATATCAATATCTTATAAACAATATTAAATTCATTTTACAAAATCTAATATATAAAGTATCACCCTGGCACTTATTCACCAAGTGGGTGTTTTTAAGATTGTGCTTATAAATATAGATGTTTGCATATGTCACGTGGCATTGTATGTATATGTATAGGGTTGCATAGCATTGAGAAAATCTAATATATAAAGTATCACCCTAGCACTTATTCACCAAGTGGGTGTTTTTAAGATTGTGCTTATAAATATAGATGTTTGCATATTTATTATAAATACATGTCACGTGACATTGTATGTATATGTATAGGGTTGCATAGCATTGAGCAATGATTGATAATTTTTTGCAGAAATTGCATAGCATTGAGTAATGATTATATTTTATTTTTTTTTTCTTTTCCGCTGAAATTACAATTTGGTAATTTGGTTTGTATAAATAATACTATAGAATTGTATGTATAGGGTTGCATAGCATTGAGTAATGATTGATACTTTTTTGCTGAAATTACAATTTGGTTTGTATAAATAATGTTATAGAAATGAAGGATGCACATGGGGTTTTGTACATAATATGTTTTGTTATACAATTTAAGCTATTTTATCTAGTCTATAAGGCTTAAAGCAATTATATACATTTATAATTGCAGATATTTATATTTAAGATATCTTTTTGTAAAGGTTAAGTGATTTTATGAAATAAATAAAAATTAAAATGGATGGAGGTTTTTACTAAATATGTTTTGTTATAAAGTTTAAGATGTTTTATCAAGTCAATAAAACTTAAAACAATTATAAATGAAATAAATAAAAATTGAAATGGATGGAGGTTTTTACTAAATATGTTTTGTTATAAAGTTTAAGATGTTTTATCGAGTCAATAAAACTTAAAGCAATTATATACATTTATAATTGCAGAGATTTATAATTAAAATATATTTTTACAAAGTATAAAGTTTAAGATGTTTTATCGAGTCAATAAAACTTAAAACAATTATATACATTTATAATTGCAGAGATTTATAATTAAAATATATTTTTACAAAGGCTAACTGATTTATGGAATATTTATGGAATAAATAAAGATTAAAATTATTTTTATTGTTATTATAGACACTTCATAATTCTTTGAAAGAGCTTTTTACAAAGCAACCATTGATACCAATTACATTTAAAAAAACTCTCTTATGTGTGTCTTCATCCATGTCAAAGTGTATTGATTTAGAAAACACGATGTCACAATAATAAATATTGTTACGGTTATTGTCAATATATCAATCCATATAAAGAGGCCTTTTGTTTTGTTGTTTATTTCCATAGATGTGTACAATCTCTCCTCATATATGCTGGATTTATGGATCACACTCATTCCATTATGTATAAATTACATTTACACTTGGCAAGAAAAAGATTGCAAATCACCCAGGTCTACCCAACAAAATGCAGTGCATTAAAATATTATTGAAATTCTTCAAGTGATTAAAATATTACATTACTAACATTGTGTCGGCAAAAATATCATTGAGGATCCAGAAAAGAAAATATCGGCAATATCAAATCGGGAACATCAAGAAAAATATCGAAAAATGTCAACAAAATGTAAAAAATACAAAATATTCATTTTTTCAACTTTTTAAATATCTAAAGCATCAACAACATCAAATAAATGCATTTCCACATAATATGAAAACAAAACTGATATATAAGATGTATGATGTATAAGATCTCTAGTAAACTCGAATACATCACAAATCAACATTAAATCATGTCCCGACTCTAAAGCCTCAAAATATCATAAAAAAATATAATAAATGCATCTCGTCATCATGAGTCTTCTACAATGAAATCAGATAAATAAACTAATGATTCCTTTACAAGAAAAGGTGATGGCTCTAGAAATGGTTTTTCCTTTAGAGGAAGAAGGCCCTGGGGTTGGCATTGGACTCCGATGTCCTATAGAAGAAGCAAGAGCTAGACTATATTGTCTTCTACCGATGCTACTTCCAAGTACAACTCCCTCTGTTGGAGACCATGAAGATGGTGGCGCTAGTGCACTCTTAGTGTCAATAGTCACCTCCTCTAAAGGTTTTTGTTGGCTCTGCTCTGGAACATCCTCCTCCTCTGCCACTACCCCCTCTGCCTCCTCACATAACCAATCAGGGATCGATTCCATGATAGGCCTCTTGGTCTCAACCCTCCATGCAGCAGTGGTGTCAATCCCATCCAATGAAATGACATCCACATCAAGTGTTTTCTCAATCTACCTCACCCACAATCCGAGATAGAAAAAGCTTAACATAAGTGATTTTACCCGAGTGAAGGGCACATTTTTACTAGGGTCATGACAGAAAAGTTCAACAATCAATGTCACCAACATCGAGGTACATAGAGGGCTTGGTGCTCTTGACCAAATGTCAGTTCCATACTCTCATACATGATAGAATCTAGTGGAAATATTGCAATACTACCAGTCTTGAAATCTCGAAAACCGTGAAGTTTGTTGAATTTTGGATGGGACCTAAAATTCTACTTGATCCATATGAAGTTCAATGAGGTTGGAACCACTCTCAAACATCCTGAAACAATTAATGGTAATGTTAAAAATTTAAGTAAAATGATGAAAATGAAAGATAAAGGAGAATGTCACTTTCACTTCTAAGAATTTAGTATTATCATTAATTACTAGGGTGGGTGAAATGGAGGGGTGGGGGGCCTCCTTTGCTCTCCAAACTCTCTCCTCGTCCTTGGTCGTCCTTGGCTAAAGAAAAAATGCACTATTTCTCCTTTTCTCTCCAAACCCTCTTTTTGTATGAAAAATTACAAAAAAAAAAAAAAAAAAAACTAAGTTTTCTACTTTATTTCCAGACGGGCCAATGTCTTGCGATTTTTTCAGTCATCTCGCGATATTTATGATAATATTGTGATATTATCGTTGTATGATAATATCACCAATGCCTAAAATGGAAATAATATCGTGATGTCTGTAACACTGAAATATTATAAATTAATAGAAAATGTTAAGGAACATAAGTTTATAGAGTCGGTTTTGCATAAAGCATGTGCCCATTGAATACACTGGACAACCAGTTCAATCATAACACAATCACACTGCCAAGAAGCAAATCCATTATAACTTCAATTAAATAGGAAGAACGGAGGTAGAATATATAAAGATATTCACATGCGAATTCCCTTTTAATCGTGGAAGTGTGAAGCAAAATATGGTTTAGCCTATCAAAATATTTTTTTTATGTTTGCAGCAAATCAAAAACATATAAGAATGTGATTAGCACTTTAGTTGTGGATCAATTATCTTATACAAAGAAAAGATCGTTCCTAAACATGGATAGATTATCAACAATTGGATATTTCCCTTAGTTGAGATGTGATGAAGGGATATGATAAATCTTCTCTCCTCTTTCATTTTATCCCACGTTGATTGAGGACTGGTTCGCAACATCCTCTAAGCCATGTTTTAAAAACTCGATCAACTCAAACTTGGACACGGTCGAGTTGACTCTTTGTCGAATTGACTCAATCTTCAAAACGATCCAGGGGACCAGTTTGGTACTGAACCAGCAGAGTCGATGTACGACTTGGCCGGTTTGGTACTGAATCGACTGAGTCGGCGTATGACTCGACTGGTTTGGTACTAAACTAGTCCAACTCGATGGAGTCAACCTATCATAGTCCCACGACGCACAGATTAAAGGAAAAGTTATTTTCTTAAAAATTAAACCTAATACCTAATTTCACTCAACCTACAACCTAAACCTTGTTTATAAAGAGAAACNGCAACATATTTGTCTCACATCTCTCTATTTTTTAAGCGAATTCACACGAAGAGAAACCATTTGTCACAAAAAAGCTAAATGGTCTTGTATTCATGTAGTACAACCTTTCGTTGAGGCACATATAGTAGGCCAGTAGCTTCTAGCATGTTTTTTGGACTCTAGAGGTCATTTAGAGCCTCATTGATTATGTAGTTTGTTTCAAATATGCACTACACTTGGTACCATTTTGATATATTCATCCTTCCTACATGAGGAGACTTTGCATATTTTATTTCTAATGGTTTGGAATATTTAAAATACTTTTTTTCATCAAAATTTTAATGTTTTATGTATTTTTCAGTAAGCTCGATCATTAAATCCAAACTAGTTTAAGTCATGGCCGAGTCTACGCTGATACTCGGCAAATTTCGAGTCTAAATCCAAGTTTTAAAGCATTGTATCTAAGTCCTTCCATACCATGATATTTATGCCAATAGGAGCAGGCCACAAGGGAGTAGTGTCTCCTACTAACAAGATGGTTGATTGATTGTGGGGTAACTATGTTGGGTTGCTCGACCTTCCCCACCTCCACTGTGGGACATATTGTGTGGTTGTGTGTTTGTGAAACAACAAACAGATATGCCAATCTTGTGGCATCTTGGAATAACTTCTACAACTATAAAATCTCCTCTCCTCTCCTCTCACACCGATTATTTGTATGGACTTCCATGTAGAGAAATACTCAATATTTTGTCCAGAGTAATTTATATTGTGTACTCTCCTCTTTCATAGAGAAAATTTAATATTTTATACATTTACTATTGAAAGTGATACTTAGAAACACATCCAAAAGGGATTGTGCAACATAATAAATACTTTCTTGCCTCAAACCTTTGTATCAAAGTGACTGCAATGAGAATGGAACTCTAATGGTGGAAAATTAAACTTAGCCAATCCTGGAAACATATCGTTCATCACTCCCGGATGGGGTGACAAGTGGCTTGCAAGGGATGACAGGTGGAGATAGGCAGCATAGATTGTTATTAACCCCTGTCGTCAGCCTCCCTTCCCTCCAGACTGAATGACCCGCACTCATCTAGGAGTAATGGTAGTGCACTGGGCACTCCAAAGTGACTTAATGGTGCCTTGCGCGAATCAGGCTGGGCGTACCAAGCAAGGTACTTGCACCAGGCTAGCAGTCACCTCATCTTTCATGGATTTCACTCCTATCAACTCGCCAGGCACTATGAAGGCATGTGCCCTGGAACGCTCTCCCATTCCATCTTTTCCTTGTGCTCGACTGTTCCTTGGCTTTCTCTTCGCCTTGTGCTCGACTATTCCTTGGCTTTCTCTTCGCCTTGTGCTCGACTGTTCCTTGGCTCTCCCATTCAATTTTTGCCTTGTGCTTGACTATTTGGCCACCCCTCGTCAATCCTCCATTGTTTATCCTACCCAATCATTACCTGAATGCCCACACCATGCCCTGAGAGGGGCAAATCCAGAAGGGGTTCGTTGTACTACCAGACACAATAGACTCCCCCCCTCTCAACTTGCCCTCATCACTACCAGTCATCCCGACCAAAGCCATAATTGGCCTCAGCAACCCCGACCTCCAGCTTCTAATCCAACAATTGACTATGGCAACTACCCAGTCGAGGAGGAAATTCTTCCTCATGAGAAGCTCGCCCCTCCGCCTAGCTTTCACCTAGAAATTGCCCCTCTCAAAGCCCACACTCATGATCATTTTTATGGCACCGGAGAATGCATGGTGGAGGAAGAAATTCCTCTCAGTTGGCAAATGGATATTCCAACGACAACAACGGATGCAGACTTGGAGATGAATGCAGAACTAATGGAGGAGCCGCCTCTGCCCACCCCGATTCAACTCTCGGACGAGCATCTTCATCTCATTTTTGAGCTGCGGCATAAACTTGACGACCATGCACACATCCAACAATTCCTGGGATAGCGAATGGACCTCCTATTTGACGCCGTGACAGAAGCTCCAGCAAGCAAGCGGTGTCCAACCTGCAGCCAAAAGTTTGTCCCAGCCTACAACGCCCATGGCAGCCCGAGCCCGAGCTCGCATTTGGACTAGCTCCCCCAGATCTATGCTTTTCTTTTGGTTATGTCAATTACGCGGAGAATTGAGATTCTCTATCAGACAATGTATGTCAGTCGACCATGACCATTGGTTAGTCGGTCATTGTGACCATTTTTATTAGTTAGACATTTTCACTGTCTTCTTCAAACAATTATAGTTGCTCTTGAATTTTGATGGCCACCTATCCTGGTTTCCCAGATGTGGTAGGACAGATGGCAGACTCCAGATTTTGTAATGCCACGTATATTTGTGAATATCAATATATAGTTACTTTTATTTACAAAAAAAAACATATCATTCATCACATCAAACAATCAAACTAAACGTTCTTATGGCTTTCCTGTGCCACCTTTTCCTCATCTGTTCCCACACATCACACCCCCCCCAACTTCCCCCTTTGTCAGAAATTATCGTCATACCAATCTCTAATCAATAATTTGTATCATCTTAAATCCATAATTTTCAATTTAATCATCCTAAATCCATGATTTTCAATTACTTATTCCCATGCTCTAATTAAATGTAATTAATATTAATTATATAATTTATTAGTATTAATTTCCTAACCTCTAATTAATTATAATTATTATGTAAATAGTTTTAATTATATAATTAAAGTATACAGATTTTCGTGGTTCCTCGTAATGTTGTTTGTAATTCAAGAAATTATTTCGAGAATTACAAACAATAATTATATAATTTAATTAGTATTAATTATATAATTAATAATTATGATTAACTAACCATTCTTTTAAATTTGTTTTTCAACTTTTCATCTATTTACAAGTTACCTTCTTTAACCAATTTTCTACTTTCCTAAATCCTTTAATTTTTAATTATTCTTCTTTGTCCTTAATACCTAACCTCTAACTAATTTTCATAATTAATTATTCTTAATTATATTATTATTTAACAATTATTATTGATTAATTATCCTCTTAGTTTATAATTTGACCTATTATACATTAATTAGTAATAACAAAATAACTCTTTTTCAATTATATTTCAATTCCTAACCTAAAACTAATTTCAATTAATTAATTATTAACTATATAATTATTTAATAATTATATTAACTATATTATTTAATAATTTTTATTGGTTAATGATTCTCTTAGCTTTAAAATTTAACCTTTTATTATATATTTTTACCTTATTAATCACTATGTCTATCCTTTGCCCTAAAGGTCATATTATCTTCGTCTTTATATACCCCCTACGCCAGCACTCTTTTCATACTTATTGCTTCAACAATCTCTGATGATGGGTGGAGTGTCCACTCGAAACGTTGGACTTTTCAAAAACTCCATACACAGTTTATTTCCAAAATTACAAACAGCGTCATAAAAGTAATCTTTGGAACTCTAGTGGACATCATAGATGTAGTCTCATACTTTTCAAATAAAATTTAGTTACTGCTAGGCACAAACTATTCACACAAATTAATTTCATTTTTTTCCTTTTTCTTGTTATTCCTTCATGAATCAGAAGTACAAACCAGTCAGTCATCACAAAGAAGAAAAAAGAAACTGAAATTAATAAACATGAAACCTGAATAATATACACAGATAACTGCAAACATGCACAATCTTGTTATACACCTGAAAACATATTTTGGAAAGTACGCTTTTACAACAAAGGTGGATCATTTGTCATCCATCCTCTTCTGATAACAAAACAGAATCTACCATTGGGGGTGTGATAGACCTGTCCCTGGAATGATAACGGAGATATATAACAGATTTTGAAATGAGAATGAGTCTCAATATCATCTTACCAGTAAATTATGCCCACGTCCATTAGTCACTTGCAATATTCTGTCAAAAAATATATTGACTTGACCTACACTAAAAATAATATCTTCTTTCATCCAAGCCGGAGCAATTTTCTGCAATGTTCCTAGAGAGACTGTCTGATAGAGTAGCTCTCCATTTTCCCCAAAATGTGGATCATCTTCAACAGAGAGACATTTCAATTTAAACGAGTAACCTGCACAATCACATGTACAGTGAGCAGCCAAATCTTCATATATATGCACACAAAAATGATATTTCTAGACATACAAAAGAACCAATCGCAACAGCACCTTGATATTTTATAAACGGCTTAGATAGTATAGAAGACACTTAGAAAATTTCAAGTGGAAGATTAATGTTTCTAAGTATGTTTATTTTTCCAAGGTTAACCGAAAGTAAATATTTCCAAGGTTACGAAAACACCATGTCATGGTCAGGAATCAACCAAAGGATTTGTATGTGCAAGGATTTTTCAAGCCAAGCAGACTA
Source organism: Picea engelmannii (assembly GCA_009831015.1). Taxonomy (NCBI): domain Eukaryota; kingdom Viridiplantae; phylum Streptophyta; class Pinopsida; order Pinales; family Pinaceae; genus Picea; species Picea engelmannii. The sequence goes on from ML776615.1 coordinate 135,926, forward strand.
ATTGCATCTGGCTTAATACCCCCTTCAAGAGGCACTTTTTCTTCATAAAACTTCAGACTAGGAGCTTTACTAAATCTGGAAAGAATCTGAAATAATTGCAGAATGTAGGAAGATTCTGAAGTGGCAGGGAGAATCTGTTCAAAATACAATCAAGACTCCTCATATCTAATCATCAGAGAAATGTAAAATATTCCTTGTCTGCTAGCAATAAATGACAGTGCAAAATATTCCTTGGAAAGAGTCTGGAAATAATTGCAGAATGTAGGAAGATTTCTGTAAGTGGCAGGGAATCTGTTCAAAATACAACAATAAAGACTCCCAATATCCAATCATCAGAAATATGTAAAATATTCCATGTTTGCTAGCAACGAATGATAGTGTAAAGCATTCCTTGTTTGCTAGTGATGACTGACACTGTAAAATATTCCTTGGCTGCTAGCAATGAATGAGCATTCAAGTTTCTCAGAGCATTGTTATTACTAGAGTTAAAATCATGCTTGCTTACGTTATTGGAAGGGTGGTTATGACAAGACAGTTGTCCATCTTGTACAAAGTACTCTTTTAATATGGCACTCTCCATCAGAGAAGTCCTATAAGGGGGGTGATTAGGTAGTTGTGATCTTGGAATAATCTCAATAGTGAGTTGAATTGCTCTAATTACAGGAAGGCTTTTAGGTTCTTGAAAGGTGTCACAGTAAGCATTCAAAATATATTCCATCGCTTTGAGTGGAAGAATAGATCAATTTTGTTTTTTGCTTGTGCTGAATAATATAATCAACGAAACGCTTTACATTGCTGGACACTTTCAAAGTTGCTTTCCAGACATGAATTGTTAAGTCATGTTGTCTTTATGCAACTTAATTATACTGTGAAAATCATTGTAAATCACTCAGCCATCACAATGATAATGTATGCCACAGGGAAGGGTCACACCAGTCAAAAAGAGTTACAACACACTCAACAGTATATAAAAGTTTCAATGACAAAAGTTGTTCGGCAGATTCTTGGGATCAAATTCTTATGCGAAGTTATTCATAAAGAACCCTACTGACATGTCAATCCAGGGATATAAGCTACCAATCAGGTTTTCAATTTACCTTTCTCAAGAAGAAAGAGGTAGGACTGTTATTCATATTTTCAGGTTCTTTACCTCACCCTAAAGAAAACAACTTTATCTATTCAAAAAGGAAATTACAGGAACCCTTGGAAATGTGAAACCACCCAAACAAGTCTATCAAGGGAAATGCAGTACACACACACACGTGTGGTTCACAGCGCCGGATATCGATAATCGCTATGTCCAAGGAAAACCTCCCTGAAATCCACGAGAGAACATGGGGTGGCCGAGCATTTTCGGAATATTGGGTGCTCAACAACAAGAGCATCTTATAGACCCATTAAGGGTACAACATATCACTCCAAGGATTTGCACCTGCGTGGGGAGGGTAACAATCATTCCTCCCAACCACCCAAGCTACAACCAATGGACTTATATATACACAGTTTTTTATTAAATAACACATTATCTTGCAAGAAAATAAAATGATAGGTTAATTTGTAGGTAGCTTTAGAAACAAATTAGAGGTTAATTTGTCTTTATTTTCCATAGATTAGGGGTTTTTAGACTTCCTACAAGTCCCACACCCCTCATGGGCACTTGGGTAGGCCCAAAGAACTTAAAAAACGCATCAAAATGCTTGGATATCAAGCTGAAACGCCCCAGAAACTCCCCGAGACATACCATACAGTGTTTTCAAATTGCAAAAGGCTGTATGGTGCGGCTCAAAACATTTCCACGTTTTGGCGAGTTTCTGTTACTGGTATGTGGGTGGGTTAGGTGTTTCCTACAACTTAGTATCACACCAACTATAATAACTACGAAACAAAACCCAGAACAAAGAGAGAGTGAGGGGACAACTTGCCCTGTGTTGTAATGGGAGCTCTTCCAGTCAACAATTCTACATATGCTGAAAACAACAACCACACACAAAGAGAGAACTCAAAGTAAGCTGAAAATTCAATCCTATTCCTTGCCCTCTTCTACTTTCCGAAGAGGAGAGAGAAGGGTATCTGTACTAAATTATATAAAAAGACATAATATTTTAAAGTGTCATTTGGGTTGATGCTCTCGTGTTACTACTACTAATAAACTGTAATATACATAATTAGGAAAGCTCAGGTTCATAGCTCGGGTGGTTGGGTAGCATGTTTGTTATCCTCCCCACCTGGGTTCAATTCCCACAAAGTGGATATGTTGGCCAGTTGTGATAAGGCTAGAAGGGTAGATGCCCCTTGGGATAGAGGTTCCACCCCGGTGGGATTTGGGATGTCTCGGCCCTTGCTAAAGTCATAAGTTTCCTGCTAGGCACTGGCTTGCAGGCTATTGGCACTAGCCTAGGGGTTATAGTGGCAGCCAGCCGGATTTGAACATAGGCCCTCCCTAAGTAATCCCGATGAGTTACTGATTCCTCTAGATCTAATATATATATATTTATTAGATATTATTTTTGGGATTAATTGCGTAGTGTAAGTCATTAATCTATGACCCATATTCATGAGTATTAGTCGCAACTGACCAATAATTCTCATGATTTGAATAGTCCACTTAGCACTCATTGCATCGGGTGATGCTCACAGGGGTGAAGAA
>ML776615.1:138703-154171 GCA_009831015.1 Picea engelmannii
CAAAATAGTATACTTCCCCATCTAAAAAGGGTCATTAAGTATGTTTAACCATTAAAATATGTGGCTGAAATGATGCATGATGGGTAATTTTGGGACCCATCAATTCCCCCTCCTTTAATCACTTGCACCAAGTGACCAATATACTAAGCATCACCCGATGCAATGAGTGCTAAGTGGACTATTCAAATCATGAGAATTATTGGTCAGTTGCGACTAATACTCATGAATATGGATCATAGAATAATGACTTACACTACGCAGTTAATCCCAAAAATAATATCTAATATTTTGCACTGCGGAAGCCCCTATATGCTTATATATATATATATATATAGGAAAGCTAAGATTACAATCAACATAAATTGCGTTCACCCTGAAGATGAAGACAAAATCCTCATGGCGAAGGCGGCAGCAGACATGAACACAAACACAGGGTCTGGCCTTCACGATGGGATCTGAAGGCAGTTATCCAATCTTTCATACTTTACACAACAGTGTTGGTCTTCATGTCCAAAATACTACCACTGCTCCATGTACTCTAATGTAGCAAAATAGTATACTTCCCCATCTAAAAAGGGTCATTAAGTATGTTTAACCATTAAAATATGTGGCTGAAATGATGCATGATGGGTAATTTTGGGACCCATCAATTCCCCCTCCTTTAATCACTTGCACCAAGTGACCAATATAGATTGGTAAGTTGGGAGTGAAATAAAAAACTGGACCAAGCATATACTCAAAAAATGTCAGATCATGTGAGGGTCCCCTTGGCATTACTTTTCTAATTCCCAATTTTCTTTTGAACCATTTAAGTTATTAATCTAATTCAGCAGGTACATGGCAGGGACTCTTGCTACGGAATACGCAGCAGAGCCACCTCACTCAGGTTTGCATATCTATGTGATTTGTTTGCTAGACCTACATAATCCATTTCAATGAATTAATAGTAAAGAGTTAGATTCAAATTTCCTTAGCTCTTGAGAAGCCTCACTGTGCAATACAGTTCCTTTCCAGCATTTCCAAGCGACTATTAAAATTCCAGTTGGGCAGGGATCTGCCACTATCTCAGGTAGCTCCTGTCGAGTAATACCAATGGTATGTCCCATGGCCCATGTTAGGGTTCAAGTCTCTATAGACTAATATAACTGCCATTCCATCTAAATCATCCACCCCTTTTTATTTCATCTAACCCTGAGAGGCTAACAGTTATTTTGGACTACAACTGAATCCCATTGAGTGCTTATGTCAATAACCGACATGTGACAGCATGACTGACGAGAAGATTTCCTTCAACTGGTCAATTCAAGTCAACAGAGTCAGTCCATACCAAGTGCCCAAAGCATCCCAAACATAGCCCAAAGATATCATCATCTTATCTCTCTTTTCTATCGGTCTATCTTCTCATTATATCATCAGGTTGTTGAAAGGGCTTGTTAACACTCACAACTGTCAAGTTCCAAATATCAACTCTGGAAAAGTTAAACGCTTGAAACTAGAAGAGTTAAAAGGTAACTAGGGAAGGTGCCAATGTCACCTAGCATAATCCCTCCGCACTTCGAAGTTCGGGCTAGTGCTTGCTAGCCTTGGGGGGGAATCCCTATGCAATCTAGAAACAAAGTATGAGCCCTAGAGACCAAAGAAAGCTGCCAAACGTCAAAAATTACTCGCTTTAATATAAAAATCAGACCCATAATCTGCAATAAAACAGACTAAACAGCCAGCAATAATGCAGATTCCTAAGGATGAATTTCTACTTTGGAAAACATGTAAATTTGTTGTTAGGAGATGAAAATCTGCCCTAAAAAGTGCAGATCAGATGTGCGTGTGGAAATACAAAAAACCAGCAAGTTTAAAGATCAAAATTACGAATAATGATTGCAGTGTCTTGAATCCTATGGGTTACAGAGTTAGGAAATGGATTAAGATGTAGTTACTGATGTTAATCAATTCAAAAGTTCAAAGAAAAGCAAGAGACACATAACATCCAAATTGACGCTACCTTTATTCCAAAGCTGCAAGTACTACAAAGTTTGGGGGATATTACCATCAACTACAAGGCACTCCAGGTGGCGTCAAACAACATCCGAAGCACCTTCTCACACCAATGTTCAAGGATGAATTCACATGAACAAGCTGGAAGCAACCTCTACCTCTCACTAAAAACTAAGATCTTTCACACTCACTCCAACTAGAAAGTGGGGTGCGAAGATAAGACAAGACAAGATAAGATAAGATAATTATATTAATGTCTGGCTAATGACCACAAAAGTAGGTCAAAGGGACTGCTAAGTACAATGATGTCATTACAAAGCAGGAGTATCGAATGGTCTCCTATAAAGACAAGATGGAGAAGGTAAAATGAAATAGTGTATAGCAGTCAATGTTCCACCAAGTCTCCGGGACGCGGGTACAGGGAGACGCACAGGGGGGATGTGTGGAAGTACCCCCAAATTTTAGGGATTTTAGGGAAATGGGGGACGGGGGGACGTCACATATATAATATAAAAAAAAATTAAATATAAAATATAAAATTTTAAAAATAAAAATAATAATGATAAAATCTCAACAATAACAATTCAATGTTTATCCCATGCAAATTCATCAGTAAATACTAAAATACTAAATTAGTAAATTGAAAATTCAATGATATAAACTATTAAACATGATTCAAAATTCAAATTCAAATTCAGTAATGAAATACATTGATTCATAAATCATAAATGAAAGTTGAAACAGAAATAGTAAAATAATAAGAATTGATAAATTGACTTAAAAATTAAATTCGTCATTTGTCATTCTAGAATCTAATTAATTAGTACTAAGCAAAATACTAAATAGTAAATACTAAACTCTGAAATAGTAAAATGGAATTACTCAAACTCAAAAATTTAAAATAGTAAAGAGTGACGAGCCAAGGTCTAAGGTCATCAGTATCTAGAGTCAAGACTCAAAAGTTAAAACTGAAAAAACAATGAACATAGATAATAAATTTTAAAATGACCATCATGGAGTCAATCTCATCCACCGGTCCTCTACATCCATATCCCGATTGGAGTCAATTTTTAAAATTTAATTGTCTTTTAATTGTTTATCTTTTAAAATTTAATAAATTAATTTTGTTTTGACTTTTATCCTTTTTTATATACATATTTGTTTTTTAATTTTTCAAGTTTTTCTTTTTTAAATTTAATTTTTTGTTTTTAAGTCTTACTAGGCAAAAACATTTCGAGGGGACGCCCATGAGTCCCCCTTTCGGGGAGACTCATCCCCCACCTTGGGGGGTCACGTCCCCCCGCATCTCCCCAAAAAGGGGACGTGGGGAAACGCCCCCCAGGAGTCCTCTCGTCTCAGGGACGTGGAAAATGTAGGGGACGAGCCCCCCACCCTGGGGGACGCGTCCCCGTTGAACACTGATAGCAGTAGAGAATGAAATCTATGTTGAGACATGAAAAACCCTTGAACCTAAGCCTAGAGACCTGCTCTGATGAGGAGAAGTACTGTTATGAAATAGGCCCATCATGGAATGGACCCATCTCTCCTACCATACAAGACCAAATGAAGAAAGTTGAGTATAGTATGATGTCTAGAAGGGGAACTAGTGGGATGCCTAGGTCGTCCACTGCGTTGCTGACTGGAAGAGGTAGTACCCCGACAAGGCCTAGGGGATCTCATTCGTCTCCTTAGAAGGGATATGATCTAGTCAAGTCATCTAAATCTCGTGGGATAGGGGATGGTCCCACATGTATGCATTGATCTAGAGTTTAAAGTTGTGTTGGTGTCAGTCTTTCTCTCAGTGCCCCTACCAGCGGGTAGCACTATGAAGAAGGAGGTGATGGAGGTGATCCGCCAAATAGGGTATGGTCTCGTAGGACGTTGAAGAGTATGGGCTCAAAATTTGAGGGCCTTTTGTATGTATAAATCTAAACAACATTGATCCAGATAGTCGAAGAATCCAATGAGAGTCTAAGTCTCCCTGAATAAGCAATGAAACTACCCTCTGATCTCATAGTAGATGGGGCAGCGAAAGATGAAGTGCTCCTCAATCTCGATCTCTTATAGCTGGCATAACTAACAAATCTTGTCTAGTCAATCAATCTGGTGGTCTATCTCTACCCGAAATCTATGGGAGCCCACTTTGAACCGTCCTAGCGGAATCTGAAGAGCGTGTGTCCAATGGCAGAGTGTATAATGTGGTTGAACAATGAACTCGTCCTTAAATTCCAAGAAGTGCTCAGTGTAAAAGGCCATCTTTAGGCGTAACCCACCAAAGGGTTAACCCAAGTGATATGGATAAACTGCCTCTCAATGTCATCCCTGATGATCTTGTTCAACACATGTCTCGTCGGCAGGAGATGGCCAGTTGTATCCAAAGAATATCTAAACGGAAGGAGACAATTTATCCGAATGCCCACAGACTCTAGAAGATCTGAAACCCCCATGAACCAACATCGAGCCCGACCTGATGAGCTAGAGAGGGCAATGGTCTCGGAAGAGTGGTATGCCAAGTACTGGTATCGATCTCGCCCCGTCACTGAGTCTGCTAAGCTCCAGATACGATGCAGAAGTGAGACCAGTCCGAACACTGTCTCGAGTAAGAAAGGGTCATCCCCAAACTCTGCTAGGATGATGTGTTGAGGCACTGTTTTCCTGCATCTAATGATGCGTTGGACGAGAAGGGCTTGGGCTCTCTTAACTGAGGCCCAATCAAACTCCAGTAAAGAAGGCCCCCAAATCTCTAAGCCATAGAGAAACGTGGGTCGAATAAGGGAGTCCATGAGGGACATCTTGGAGGAGATGTCCTAAAAGTGGTGATGGAAACACTATTGCTCGAGAAGGGATAAAGTGTTAGATTTTCTTTATTTACAAAGCATTAAGGTTACTGGTGTTCTTTTACTTCATTACCATTAACATATATATCATGTACCGAGCAGTAGCAGCATAAGAGACTAAAAAAAGAACACGAGATTTTTCCTGGGAAAACCCCAAATGGGGGAAAAAACCCAGCAACCTTTCTTAGATAGATTTTTTTCACAAAGTCCAACCATTCACTAGCTCTCGAGAGCCACATACAAGATATAAACCCTAGCACTAGGCTAGCGCACCTCTAGTGCTCACAGCTACAACAACAACACACTACAAGAATAGAGCACCTCCTTAGAGAGATAGCGCACAAGATAACCAAAGAATAACCAATAATAACCAAAGACCCCAAGAATAACCAAAGTAGCCACCAAGAATAACCAAAGACCCAAGAATAACCAAGAATAACCAAAGACCCCAAGAATAACCAAAGTAGCCACCAAGAATAACCAAAGACCCTGACTCTGTGTCTCCTCTTCCTCCTCAGACTTGTGCACCTTTTCCTCGGTGAGTGAGTGTGTTCAAATGAGCTAGACGTCCTCCTTATTTATGGTCTTCAAGTCAACTGCCTGAGCTAACTTCTTCTCTGGGAATCTTAATTTTAATTTCTTCTTTTATGTGAGCCAACTTCTCTTCTGGGTAATCTTCTTGTTGTTTAATGGTCTTCCTAGACTTCTGAAATCTTCTCTTCATCTAAGAAAGGTCTTCTAGAGGAAAGTTCCTCCCGCAGCCTATGTCGCCACATTCGCCGAATTTCAAGCCCGAAATTCGAAATTCGACGAATTTCTAACCAAGCCGAACAAATTCACCTCGAATTCGGCGAATTTCAATTTGAATTCGAGCTCAAATGCGAATTCGAATTTGGGGGCGAATTATTCGACGAATATATGGAGATTTGACATGGAAATTCGGCAGGAAACTATTTGTGTGTTGGTTTTCCACTCACGGTTTGTGGATTTTGGGTTTCTCGCTCACATTTGTGGATTTCCTGCTCGATGGCTCACTTACCAACTCCAAGAACCCTCTCGTTCGGCAGTAGCATTTCTCCCTCCGTCTGATCAATGATGCTCTCGAGTCCCAACCACATTTCTCCTTCACCCGACTCTGTAGCACGCAGTCGTTGTAGTGTACAGTGCAGTCCCAAATTGCGAGTTGTAGGCGTAGCACTCCCAGTCTCTACGTGAGCTATCCATGCGAGCTAGCAATTGGAACTTGGAACTGTCCACGATTTGGAGTTTGGAGTCCTTTGCCCGCGCGTAGAAGTAACCACAGTCCAAACTACACTTCGAAGGTCACGCGTGGTTGTTTTCTGCTCACCATTTGGATTTTGGAGTCTTTTGCCCACGCGTACTAGTAACCAAGCTCCAGTTCGAAGGTTCTTGGACGCATTACTGTATTTTTCAGGGTTCAAGTCTGTCTTAACGCTCGACCCCAGGCCCCTGGTATGAGTTCTCATTGCTCGATAGTCAACTTATGCATGAATTTTTTTTGTAAACTTGAACCTTTGTTATTCTTAGGCTTTAGCGTATAACCTGTGTGAATGAAAAAAAAAAAAAAAACTTAGGAATTTAGTAACTAACAATGAATTTGTATGTTGTAGGTTGTAGCCTATGCCTGTAGGTTCTAGCATTTAGCCTGTAATTTGTGCATGAAAATGTTAAGTGAATATAAAAAAAATATATGTATTCATTACAGTCTACATTTTCCTATTTTTCCATTGTCCAGACCCAGGTTACCAACACTTACACTAAACATATTTTTTAAAACTTTCCAGACATAAACTTCGAAGTTTTGAGCAAAGCACAGTGAATTAAGCACAGTGAGCAGAGCAGAGCAAAGAACAGTGAGCATAATTTTAATTAAATGGCACCTAAATACACTGTTGAGGCAAGGAAATATGTGAAGAGGTAAGGGGCAGATTGTATCTGTCAGTTAAGTGGAAAACATTTCATTGGGACCTTAACTAGAGTAGTGGATCACCTGCTCAATACCTCTAATGGAAATGGAGGTGGTGTGGAAGGATGCCCAGCAATATCTGATGAACAGAAAGATGCAGTTCAGCGAGACTATGATAAATCAAAAGAAGAAAAGGGAAGAAAGGAAATGAAGAGGCAACAAATTCAGAGGGAGATTGGAATGTCTTCTTCACCCATGAATTCTTCTTTCACCTCAAAATTCAATGGATCAAGTTCCACCCAAACAAAATCATGTGGACCATCAACATTAAATGCATTCTGGAAACCTTTAAAGAAGCAACAAGTTGATGATGCGATTGTTGAGTTTTTTTATGCATGTGCAATTCCCTTTAATGTGGCCATCAACCCTTATTTTAAAAAGGCATTCAAAAAGGTTGTTGCTTTTGGAAAGGGGTATGTTCCTCCTGGGTCTGAAGCTTTAAGGACTACACTACTAAAGAAAACAAAGGACAGAGTGACAAAGAGGTTGGCCAATGTTAAACAATCTTGGAAATATACAGGTTGCACAATCTTGAGTGATGGTTGGTCAGATTTATGCCATCGACGATTGATTAACGTGCTTGTTTATTGCTCTCAAGGGGTATTTTTTTTAAGGCAATTAATACAATGGATCGAGTGAAGACAACTGAATATATTTTCAGAATTTTGGATGAAGCAATTCAAGAGGTTGGTGTGGAAAATGTTGTCCATGTTGTCACAAATAATGCCTCAAATTGTGTAGGTGCAGAAAAGATGCTTATGGAGAAGTATAAGACCATTTATTGGACCCCTTGTGCAACTCTTTGCTTCGATCTATTGCTACATGATTTAGTCAAATTTCCATGGATAAATGAGACAATTCGAAGAGCAAGAACAACTGTAAACTTTGTCATTAATCATCGTCTCACATTGAGCATATATAGAAGAAATGCAACTAGAGAGTTGTTGAGGCATTGTGAAACAAGGTTTGCCACATTTTACATCACTCTGAAAAGAGTTGTTGAAGAAAAAACAAGCTTAAGATCTATTTTCTGCAATGTTGAGTGGGAGAGATCTCACCTTTCAAAAGAAGGAAAGGGTAAGAATGTAGAAGAAATAATGCTAGGCAATAGCTTTTGGCAAAATGTTGAAAAAGTGTTAAACATTTGTAGTCCAATTGTTGATATGCTTCAGATTGTTGATGGTGACAAACCTTGTATGGGTTTTGTTTATGAGGGCATGGACTGTTGCAAGGAAGCCATTGCAAGTGCTTTTGATAATATGGAAGTTGATTACCAGGAGATTTGGGAGGTAATTGATCGAAGATGGAAGATGATGCATAGTCATTTACACACAACAGCATGTTATTTGGACCCTAGATTATTTGGGGTATCAAAGGATGAAGAAGTCGTGAGTAGACTTTATGAGACTATTGACAAGCTAAATCCAGATCCATCAATTGCAGCTTTGGTTAGATCGCAACTCAAGGCATACAGGCTAGAAGAAAGGATATTTGGAACTCAAGCAACAAAGTATGATAGGGTCGTAAGTGCTCCATCAGTATGGTGGGATTTTTATGGATCAGGCACCCCAGAACTACAAAATTTTGCAATTCGTATCTTGAGCCAGGGATCAAGTGCATCAGCATGTGAAAGGAATTGGAGTGCCTTCAACCATATTCACTCCAAGAAAAGAAACAGATTGTTATCTAGAAATTTAGAAGATCTTGTTTATGTTCATAGCAACTTGCAGTTGGCCTTAAACAATGTGGCTAAAGACTCATCCAATATTTCTACCCCATGTTTCAATCATGTTCCAGATGCATTAGGAGATGAAGATGATCTTGACATTGAGAGTGATAAAGCTAGTCGTGAATCCACTGGTGATCATGCTTCTAGTGGTTTCACTGCCCCGATTGCTCTTGATGATATAGAGCTTTTTGATGTAACAAGTAGGCCACGAGAACGTCAAGAATAAAACTTGCGTTCCCATTCTAGTTTTCTTTTTGGATGCTCAATTGTGAAAAACTTTTTAATATTATGTTCATATTTTTAATGTTATGTTTCCTGAACAAGTTTTTAAATTTTGAAGAAGATGATGTGTTCTTGTCACTTGAAATATCTCTTTAAACATGTTAGCATGCTATTTTAATTTCTATTATGTGTTTAATTACATATATTTCATTTTTATCTTTATTCTATTCATATATTTTTAAATTTTTAAATTTTGTAGTCTGTCGAATTTTATCCTAGAAATTTTCACTATCGAATTTTTGTCGAACTTCAAGGTCATCGAACTCGAATTCGAATTCAAACAAGGGGACTTAGCCCACAGCTACCAAAACATCAACATTCCCTCTTAGCCACGAAGGTATCTTTCATGATGTCTTTATCTAGTAGTCCACTAACTACTCTACAATTAGTTGGTAGCACACAACTGCCACAATGCCATCGGTAGCTCGAATCATCTTGTCATAGTCTCTGCAATCAAGTAGCACTTAGTTACTCCCAATGTGAACTGGTAGTCTCCATGGAAATTAGCTAGTAGCGCACAACTACTACAATGTCATCCAGTAGAACATGACTGTGTCGATCCATAGTAGTACACCACTATTATCCAGTGGTACATAACCACTCCAAGTAGCACACAACTACTATCCAGAGACACAATGTCTCCATCCTGCAATCAACTAGTAGCTACACAAGTTACCACCATGCAGTCCAGCACTCTCTATGACTATGCAACAATCAACTAGTAGCGCACAGCTACTACCATGCCATCAGCCATAATCATAGTCTGCAATCCCCGTGACTATGCAGCAATCAGCTAGTAGCTCACAGCTACTACAATGCCATCAACGATAGGCATGGCCTCTATAACAATGCAGCAATCAGCTAGTAGCACACAACTACTACAATGACATTAGCCATAGTCATAGTCTTTACAACTATGCAGCACACAGCTACTACAATGCCATCAACCATAGTTGTAGTCGATGTCTCTATAACTATGCAACAATAAGCTAGTAGCACACAACTACTACAATGCCATCAGCCATAGTTATAGTCTCATCCAGTAGCACGAAGCTACTCCCATAGTCCTCATGACTATGTGTGTGATGTTTCTTCTCTCATCAAGTTCAGTAGTGCATTACCCCCTCAGTCACCTCATATGACTGATCTAGGGAACCCTTGGCCAGAGGGGTTAGCCGGCATGAGAAGAAACAACACACCTCCCTCTCAACGAGGGTGGACATTCTGCATCACGCCAAGCTTGTCTCTGAAGTACTCATACTTAACTCTAGACAGAGGCTTGGTGAGAATGTTCGCTATCTGCTCATCCGTGGATATGTACTGGAGCTCTATAGCTCCTCTCTGCACCATGTCTCGCATGTAATGATATTTGATCTCTATGTGCTTTGACTTGTCATGAAAGACAAGGTTCTTTGAAAGCCTCATGCAAATATGATTGTCACAATGTATCAAAGTTGGCTCCAATTCTAGATCAAATATCCATGCAAGCAACTTTCGAAGACACACCGCTTCATGACTTGCCACACTAGTTGCGATATACTCTGCCTTTGTTGTACTAAGTGCCACTGATGTCTACTTCCTGCTCAACCATGAGATCATACCTGATCCCAGACTGAAGCAGCATCCAAAAGTACTCTTCCGATCCACTGCACTCCCTGCCCCGTCAACGTCTATATATCCTTGCAGCTTCACATCACCACCCGAGACATATCTCAATCCATATCCAATCGTACCACGTAGGTATTGTTATCCCCTACCCTAGGGATAACTAAGGAGATCACGTCTCAAAGCCCACAGGTCCTAGACATGGAGTACCGAGAGTCGGACGACTTGAGCATGGGCCCTGAGGAGCCCTCTTTTCTTTAGTGTAGTCCATTTATCGACAGCAGCAGTATCCATCCCACCAGCTTGTTCCTGAAGTAGCAGTAAGTCTTGCTCCATGAGGTTATGAGTCCGGGTATCATGGTATGCGTCACTCTGATTCTTGAAGCACTTGAATATGTTGCATTGAATTCTCCTTCATTTCATGACATTTGCTTGGAAATTATGCTCTTTGACTTGTTCATACCTGGAAGGGTGACATGGTGCCCTAGTAAGTTGATCTCCCTTTAGGATAGGTTGTCATTGGGTGGGTCTGTGAAAGGTCATCGTCTGTTCCCTCCATACTTACCACTTTCCATCTTCATTCCTCTCATCTCCCCCTACCTTTGTTTGGGCATTGGGATTGGCCACGCTAGGAAGGGTTGTACCTTGCCTTGCAAGAAGAAGGGGCTAAAGGCCCAAAGGGTAAAAGTAGTTGGCAAGAGTTAAAAGCCAAGATTGAAGCCTTTGAGATGCTTCGCCCAGGGATTCCCGAGAAAGCAGTAAAAAGATTCTCAGTAAGAAAAGGGTACCCATAAGATACATAAACACTCCAGGTACTAGTTGGTGGATAGGAGGTCTCTGTTATCCCCTACCCTAGGGATAACTAAAGAGATCATGTCTCGAGGTCCACAGGTCCTAGACATGGAGTGGTGAGAGCCAGATGACTTGAGCATGGCCCTGGAGGGCCCCTATTTTCTTCAGTGGTGCCCATTATTTAGCAGCAACAGTATCCATCCCACCAACCTGGTCCTGAAGTAGCAGTAAGTCCTGCTCCACAAGGTAATGAGTCTGGGTATCATGGTATGTGTCACTCTGATTATTGAAGCACTTGAATATGTTGCATTGAATTCTCCTTCATTTCATAATGTTTGCTTGGAAATTATGCTCTACCTAGAAGGGTGACATGATGCCCTAGTAAGTTGATCTCCCTTTAGGATGGCTTGACATTGGGTGGGTCTATGAAAGGTCATCGTCCATTCCCTCCATACTTACCACTTTCCATCTTTATTCCTCTCGTCTTCACCCCACCTTAGTTTGGGAATTGGGTTTTCCACACTAGGAAGGGTTGTACCTTGCCTTGTGGGAAGAAGGGACTAAAGACCTAGGGGGTAAAAGTAGCTGGCAAGAGTTAAAAGCCAAAGAAGAAACCTTTGAGATGCTTTGCCCAGGGATTCCCGAGAAAGCAGTAAAAGGATTCTCAGTAAGAAAAGGGAACCTATAAAATAATAACGCTCAAGGTATTAGTTGGTGGATGGGAGGTCTCATCATGAGCCGGCCTATTAGGACCATGGGCATGTAGCGGTATGACACTACCATCTATCTGGTCACCAAACTAGGGTAGTGGCTCTTGGTGGCATAGCCAAGAGAAAGGGGGTCTCATCACCAGCCAACCTTCTCATCTTCGTGAACTGCTTGTGGGTAATGCTATCACCTCTAGTCACCAAGCCAGTACAATGTCCCTCAACTTCTCCCTTGAAGCATATAAAAAAAAACAATCAAAAGCAATGAAGCTAAGAATAAAAGGTAGTGAATGGGCAAGGAATCAATGGCATCCATGACAAGGTGCAACTCGCCTCCTACAAAGGAACCCACAGGTAAGACTTACATTTCCCTGTTATCACTGCACCCCATGCCCAAACACTTACCCCACACCACCTCATACATTTACATGACCTAGATTGGTTCTTGTCTGGGAAGCACCTCAAACTTAAGGAGGATTAGCCCAATAGGACACCCTGAGACCCTCTCCAAATTTGACTTGTTAAATTGCATAACGTCTTTGAGCATGTGTCTGGGTAGAGGGGGCTTTGATGCACATTTTGGGTAATTTGATTATTGGATGTGATTGACATTGCTATGATCCCTGTGACTTATGAACCCTTGGAGGGCGTACTTGTTGTTGCTACAGGACTTTGCCTGGTGGGCAGGTACACGTGGGGGAATGATTAGCTCGGACCTCCATGGGGTTGAAATCCCACAGATGGATGTTGTGACCACAACCAAGGGTAGGGAGGCATCAAAGACTTGCACCAGGAAGAAAGAAGGGCGTTGCCCTCAAATCCACTCTGGCATACCTAGACCCAAGGAGATCTTGGTCTTCCACCTAGACGTTGACCCTTGAGAGCCCATGACGTCATCATTATGATCCTGGACATCATCCAAAGCTGGGGTTTTCATTTATGAGGGCAGTTGTGTGTTGGTTGGCACGTGTGGCATCATCCAGGGCCTTTGGAGGCCAAATGTTCTACATATGGGGCCCAACGTTCCACCCTAGGGGCTCAACATCACCCTAGAAGGGCATGACATCACCCTTGGAGTTGATTTCAAGGGTCAATTACATTCATTTATGTAAAAACTGGATTTTTGATGTAATTTGGCCAGGTCGACCTTTTTATGACCTAAAATTAATTAAAGGTCATTGATATTGTATAAATAGAGAGAAAGTACTCTCATTTTTCATCACACATTTAGTGTGGTTTGAAATTTGCGCCCTTTTTGGGAGTTATTGGCTGAAATTAGGAGGCGCACCTTCTTGGAGAGACATATTTTGGTGTATTTTGACTACTTTCATGGTGGAAGATCTTCAACTAGGGTTTGGCTTGATTATTCTTGGTGAAGTAAGTAGAAAATCTGCAATTTGTTTATGTTAATGAATGCTTGTGGTAAATTTTACTTGTTTCATGTTAAAGATTATGAAAATGATTGCTTAAACTCTAGAAGAGAAACATAAGTTACTTCTTTCTCTCTATAATTCTCAACTTGTCTAAACTTCTCAAGTACACCTTGTTTAAGAAGTGACTACTAGAGCCCTAAAGTGCTAGCTCTCTAGTAACCTCACTTTAATTGCCTATTGCATACATTATTTTAATAATCTAAGGAAGGAGGATTTGCTAGGGCCTAAGAGTTGATGATTACAACTGTGTGAGACATTCTCCAGGACACAGATTGATTGAGTTGACCTCAGAGAGAGCCCCTGAGATGGGTGTGTGGTTCCTATCTAAGACAGAACTGGAACGTAGTGACGAAGTCCTCCTTACAGGGAGTTGAGAAGAACTCCAGATGATTCTCCTGTGTAACGCAGTGAGAAAGGAGATCTGTTGAGTTGGACGTGTCTGTGGCTGAGCAAAAGGTGAACGTGTGAATTCCCATGAGCTTGGTGCATCGTTATGAGACAGAGATGAAGACGATGTATTAGCCTCCTCTGAGAAGAGAGTTGAGATGATGAACTCCAGATGATCCTCTTGTGTAACACAGTGAGAAAGGAGACCTGTTGAGTTGGACGTGTCTGTGGCTGAGCACAAAGTGAACGTGTGAATTCCCATGAGCTGGGTGCATCATTATGAGACAGAGATGAAGACGATGTATTAGCCTCCTCTGAGAAGAGAGTTGAGATGATGAACTCCAGATGACTCTCCTGTGTAATGCAGTGGGAAAGAAGATATGTTGAGTGGACGTGCCTGTGGATGAGGACAGGTGAACGTGATCCTAGTGGTTGAGCACTAGTGAGTGTGGATCTCCTGTGAGACACAGTGAGATAGAGATATGGACATCCCTATGGATGTGCCCCTAGTGGCTGAGCACTAGTGGGTGTATGAGATCCCTTTCTATATTGTTCAAGAATCAGACCTGCCTGTAACCCTAATTGTAATGTAAAGGGTATAGATCGGCCCCACCTTAAAGTAATTGATAATTAATATAAAAGATAATTAATCTGGTTATTATTAATTATATTGTGAGTTAGAGAGATCGGCTCTGTTGTGCCAATAGACACTTCTGTTGACAGGTCAAGTCTAATATAAGTAAAGGTAAATTCCCCATTGAGGAATCATATCTTTTGTGTGAGTTTGGAAATTTCAGCAAGTACATCTTCTTGGGAAAAGTGCGCACCTCTCTTGGGCGCTAGTCTTCTAGGGTTTGCAAGCACCCTCTTGTGTGCTAGGTTTTCTTGGTGGTGATAGTCTTTCTCTTGAAGATTATAGCAAAGGATTTGGTTGGGTTTTCTTCCTTTGTTGAGAAGGGTTTCCCAAGATACTTCTTGTGTACTTGTGCATGGTGTTTCTTCTTGTGATTGTAACAAATAACCAAATATGCAATTGCAATGATATATAAAATATGAATAATTGATCAAATATATGATAAAAATGATGATTTACATTTGAGAAGGAGGGCTTGATTATATACCCACACAGGGGTGCCCTTTCACCACTAGACATGTCTTTTGGAGATCATGTCCTTTCATTATTACTAATTACTATTACTAACTATTAACTAATTAATTATTATGTTATGAACCTTTATTTATATGTATTAATGTTCATAACATTGCCTTCCTCTTTAAGAATGCTTTGTCCTCAAAGCATTGGTAACGACGGGTGTAATTGACGAAAATGTTCGGACTCCCATGCTGCATCTTCNGCTGGAAGGTTTTTCCATTTGATGAGATATTCTTTGATTATGCGAGATCGTAACTTCCTTTCTCTAGAGGCAATAATGGCTTCTGGTTCTAAAATTATTCTGCCTTCTTCGTCCAACATGGGAAGTAAAGTTTGCACCTTTTTTTGTTGGCCAACAACTTTTTTTTGACATGATACATGAAATACGTTGTGGATACGACTGTTATCTGGTAAGTCCAATCCATACGCGACGGGACTGATTTTTCTATTAATTTGATATGGTCCGTAATATTTCGGGGCTAACTTGTTCTTTCCTTGTTGTTTAAGTGATAATTGTTTGTAGGGTTGAAGTCTCACAAATACCCATTCTCCAATTTCAAATTC
>ML776615.1:164988-180016 GCA_009831015.1 Picea engelmannii
GTTATGAGACAGAGATGAAGACGATGTATTAGCCTCCTCTGAGCAGAGAGTTGAGATGATGAACTCCAGATGACTCTCCTGTGTAATGCAGTGGGAAAGAAGATCTGTTGACTGGACGTGCCTGTGGATGAGCACAGCTGAATGTGCTCCTAGTGGTTGAGCACTAGTGAGTGTGGTTCTCCTGTGAGACGCAGTAAGATAAAGATATAGACATCCCTATGGATGTGCCCCTCGTGGTTGAGCACTAGTGGGTGTATGAGATCCCTTGCTATATTGTTCAAGAGTCAGACTTGCCTGTAACCCTAATTGTAATGTAAAGGGTACAAGTCGACCCCACCTTAAAGTAATTGATAATTAATGTAAAAGATAATTAATCTGGTTATTATTAATTATATTGTGAGTTTGAGAGGTCGGCCTTGTTGTGCCAATAGACACTTTTGTTGACAGGTCAAGTCTAATATAAGTAAAGGTAAATTCCCCATTGAGAAATCATATCTTTTGTGTGAGTTTGGAAATTTCAGCAAGTACATCTTCTTGGGAAAAGTGCACACCTCTCTTGGGCGCTAGTCTTCTAGGGTTTGCAAGCACCCTCTTGTGTGCTAGGTTTTCTTAGTGGTGATAGTCTTTCTCTTGAAGAATATAGCAAAGGATTTGGCTGGGTTTTCTTCCCTTGTTGAGAAGGGTTTCCTAGGATACTTCTTGTGTACTTGTGCATGGTGTTTCTTCGTGTGATCTTGGTTGCTGCAACAAATTGTTTATGGTTTAAGTAAAATGCTAAAATGGAATGAACTTCATGCTTAAGCCTAGCTTTTTGAAAACTCAATACTAAGATCCCTTACTCTCTAGCAAATTTCTTTCTAGGATTTGGATGCTTGAGGCCTTGGGTTGCCAACACCTCCTTCATCCATTCCTTCTCCTTTGACCAAGTTCTATCATTGCTACTTTGCTCCAAGTTTTTTCGCTGCTATTGTGGACTCCATAAACCCTAAAGGCACTAGTCTACCCACTATAGCCAGACGACTTGAGCATGGCCCCAGAGGGCCCCTCTTTTCTTCAGGGCAATCCATGTATCACCAACAACAGTATCCATCACACCAGCGTGGTCCTGAAGTAGCAGTGAGTCTTGCTCCATGAGGTAATGAGTGTGGGTATCATGGTATGTATCACTCTGATTTTTGAAGCACTTGAACATGTTGTATTGAATCCTTCTTCATTTCATGACGTTTGCTTCGAAATTATGCTCTTTGCCTTGTTCATACCTGGAAGGGTGACATGGTGCCCTAGTAAGTTGATTTCCCTTTAGGATGGGTTGCTACTGGGTGGATCTGTGAAAAGTCATCGTCTGTTCCCTCCATACTTACCACTTTCCATCTTTATTCCTTCCATCTCCCCTATCCTTGTTTGGGCATTGGGATTGGCTACACTAGGAAGGGTTGTACCTTACCTCGTGGGAAGAAGGGGCTAAAAGCCCAGAGGGTAAAAGTACCTGGCAAGAGTTAAAAGCCAATTTGGAAACCTTCGAGATGCTTCGCCCAGGGATTACTAACTCCTAATCCACTAGCCTTTCCTAGATTACTAACTCCTAAAGCTTGCTGCTGCTACAGCAATTATTTTGCAGCCCTAACAAGCACACTAACTAAGCTAACCTACCCAGAAACTTGCACTACCCTAGGCGTCATCACCCTAGGGTCTAGTCTTCCCTTTGCTACCTTTCTAAAGTGCAAATTCAGAAGTTGTTACCGCTGTCATAGCTGCTGTTACAGCCACTGTTGCATCCACTAACAGCCCTAAAATCATCCATAAAACCATTGAGCATTTGTACTAAGCAAATTATAATCATTGGATATTGAAGTAGTTGTCGTATTGCTTTATTGTAGTACTTTTCTGAAGTTGTTTCTATTGCTGTCATCATCATTAATTAATGCTGTTATAAATTTTTTGACATCCATTTATTGACTTGTATTAATCTTGAAAATCGTGAGTGACAAAGTATTATCAAGTTTGCAAGACCTTTTATATCTTTTCCTTGTCATCATAACTTGCAATTATCAAGATACATTGCTGCTACTATAATCTCATCTTTATTGTATATAACTTGTTCTAGCAGCACATAATTTGTCTAAGAAGTCATTGATTATAATCGTTGATATCATTGTTGATAGAAATTAAGGGAAACTAGAACAGAGATTTTCTTTTTTTTTGTTCACTACTGTAGATATAGATCAGCAAGCAAAACAAAAATTTCTGAAGTAGATTAAACAATAGAGCTGAGCATGTAGGAAATAATTTTAATCTAAATCTAAACATGAACAGATCTAATCATTATTCTAGATCAAAGCATAAACAGATCTAATCATTAAACAAATTCTGAACATTAGCATAATCATATCTGATAATAAGCAAAGCAATAACTGATCATTACCTTGATTGAAAAACAAGAACAAATTTACCTTAGATGCTAGATTGTTGTCTTCTTTTCTGTATGCTCAGAAATAGCTAATAATGGTCATGGATCAAACCCTCAAGGGTTCGATCTCATCATGATCTAGGTGGACAGTTTAGTCAAGAAGAAATCCAAGACCAATCAGCAAATCATCAGCAAGCTAAGGCTAATATAGATACCCCAAAGAACACAAAGTTGATATGAAACCCCAAAAGCCAAAACTGATATGAAACCTCAATTACCAACCAGAGGCTGAAATAAACCCCCCTAACAGCCCTACAAAAAAACTATCCAGCGTAAAGAACTGCTACAGTACAAGGGGCAGACATAAGTAGCAGTTAGAAGGGTTGTCCCAACAAACCCTAAGGGCTGTAACAAGGCAGCATAAGTAGGTGACAGTTGCAGCACTCAAGAAGAACCAGCAGCAGCCATAAAAGGAAAGACAGCAACAGTAAGAAGGGTAGCAAACCTAGGGCTGTCTCATTAATCCCTTCAACAAAAAATCTAGTACACAGTGGCAGCATACAGAGGACATCAAAAGGCAGCAAGAAAAGACACCAGCAGTCAGCTTGAAGAGAGGCCAAAGGCAGCCTAGAGGCAGTGGCAGCCTAAGGGTAACCAGCGGCAGCCTAGAGAAGAGCTAGGAGGAGGTCGCGGCACCTTCACTAGCAAGAGAAAGGGCAGTGGCACTTTTACACAGCAAGAGGAGGGTAGTGGCACCCTTACACAGCAAGAGGAGGGTAGTGACATCCTGGGTCCCTTACACAGCAAGAGGAGGGCAGCGGCACCCTTACACAGCAAGAGGGAGACCACACATCAGCAAGAAGGCTCCCAGCCAGCAATAGGGAGAAACCTGAGGCCGCACCTCAAGACAGTAGGAGAGGAAGCTCCAAGGAAGCCGCACCCACAAGAACAAACTGAACAGAAGAGCCGCAAAAAAAACAGACCAAGAGAAGAGAGTGTGAGAATGTAATGAGAGAGTGAGGGGTGAGGTTCCTTTTATAGTAAAGGAAGGGTTAGGATTAGGTTTAATTAAAAACCTAATAATAAAAGATAATTAATAAATAATTAATATTTTTTTTATTGATAAAAATATTAATTAAAAGTCAATTAAGTCAAAGTGACTAAAGAAGACCAACACCACATTAATCAAGGAGGGGAACGAGGCTCAAGCAAGAGGAGGCTACAAGACAAGGTCAAAGGGGTCTTCTTCAATGGCAAACTGTCCACATAAGTCTCATGATAACTTATAAGCTTTTATCATCCCTGCATAAGAGAAAACATCAATGATGTGGTCATGTCCATCTTCGTAGCTGCTCCTAGGTCTCATGGACCATCCTGGGAGAGAAGAAGAAGATCGCACATCATCACACCCTGGTACTCAACCAAGAAACACCTGGTCCCAGACCAGGTTAGCCCAGAACACATCTAGAGGCCCTAGAACACATATAGGGTCTTATCCACCAAGGTACAAGACCAAGGATCAACCCAAGCGTTTAAGCAAGGATTCCCTAGAACACATCCAGGGGCCCTAGAACACATCTAGGGACTTACATCATCAACCACCAAGGAACACATCCAAAGATCAATCCAAGCACCGAGCAAGGATTCCCTGGAACACATCCAGGGGCCCTAGAACACATCTAGGGACTTACATCATCAACCGCCAAGGAACACATCCAAGGATAAATCCAAGCACCGAGCAAGGATTCCCTGGAACACATCCAGGGGCTCTAGAACACATCTAGTGACTTACTGCTTGGTCCTTGACCAAGAACCCCAGAATTACACTGGGGACCCTCACTAGGGTCTTTTACCATGGCTCTAACTGCTTGGTCCCAAACCAAGAACCCTAGGAGTGTACTGGGGGCCCTAGAACTTGGCTAGGGTCTTAGCTATCCTCCGGAGAATGGCTCTTGCAGCTGCACTAATTTCAACAATTGTTGCTACTAACGTTTGATGTTTCATTGATAAAGGGCGGGTACAAACCCACTTTCACTTTCCCTTGTCCCTGGAACACATCCAGGGGCTCTAGAACACATCTAGTGACTTACTGCTTGGTCCTTGACCAAGAACCCCAGAATTACACTGGGGGCCCTCACTAGGGTCTTTTACCATGGCTCTAACTGCTTGGTCCCAAACCAAGAACCCCAGGAGTGTACTGGGGGCCCTAGAACTTGGCTAGGGTCTTAGCTATCCTCCGGAGAATGGCTCTTGCAGCTGCACTAATTTCAACAATTGTTGCTACTAACGTTTGATGTTTCATTGATAAAGGGCGGGTACAAACCCACTTTCACTTTCCCTTGTCCCTGGAACACATCCAGGGGCTCTAGAACACATCTAGTGACTTACTGCTTGGTCCTTGACCAAGAACCCCAGAATTACACTGGGGGCCCTCACTAGGGTCTTTTACCATGGCTCTAACTGCTTGGTCCCAAACCAAGAACCCCAGGAGTGTACTGGGGGCCCTAGAACTTGGCTAGGGTCTTAGCTATCCTCCGGAGAATGGCTCTTGCAGCTGCACTAATTTCAACAATTGTTGCTACTAACGTTTGATGTTTCATTGATAAAGGGCGGGTACAAACCCACTTTCACTTTCCCTTGTCCCTTTAAACTTTATCCAAGTGACTTCTTTCGTTGAGTGACCTAAAGATAGGGGTGGGTTTTCACCGTGTCTTTGTCTTTCATCAACCAACTAGGTCATGGGACGTCTCCCTTGGAATGAGGTTTTTCTCCTCCTAAAGAGAAAGAGGTACCCTATTGGGGTGACAGTGATAGGACTACCTCTGTGTTACGTGAATCTAAGCCTACTTGCCTTTAGGCTTTGGGCAAGTATAGATTGTGCGATAACAAGGCCCATTAGGTAGTTGGCATTTAATTAATCTAATGTGACCTCATTAAAGAATGCACTCTAGGTAGTTAGCATTTTGATAGCTATAAATAAGGAGGGAGTCCTTATTTATAGCTACAAAAATGCTAACTACCTAGTGTGCATGCTTTAATGATGCCACATCACATTTATTAAATGCCAACTACCTAATGGGCCCTTATTTAATACTGAATAACATTGTGGACCTAATCCACATTACATTAAATGGCCATTGTACTTATCCTACTCTTATCTCTAATGGGCCCTATTACACCACATATATTGTATGAGGTTCCACTTTGTGATTTTCATTTGATTGATGGAGATTTGTTGTTGGTTCCTTGGAGGTCTTTGGCTTGGGGGAGTCTCACTTCTCCTTGGTTGAATGATTGTGCCCACTGCTTGGTGGCCTTCTCACATGTGCTCGCCTTGTTGATCACCCCTTGGTTGCACTTTTGGATGGTTTTGGAGCATACTATCTCATTATGGTGTGGTTTGGTATATATGCTTATCTTGGATGTGGATGATGGTCTAAGCCCCNCCCCCCCCCGAGGTTAGATGATGTTGTTAAGAGATGGATGTTTCATGATGTTGTTGATGTTTCCTAGTGACTTGGTGTGTTGAGGTATGATGTTGGTGTCACTCTGAGGGGGTGTTCTACATGGTCCTCATCTGTTGGATGTGTGATGGGAAACACACTTGATGATTGGATGGGTTGGCACTTTGATATATTCCCCTCTCCTACGATGTTGCTATTATGGAATGATTCATGTTGCCTTTGTGGGATTTTCCTAGGTGATATAACTTAATGATGTAAAAATATGTTAAACATCCCCTAGGGGAAAATGTGTTTGATGAAGTTAGTACCCTCATTGATGTGTTATTCCTAAGTTTGAGTTAGAGGGGCGGGTACTACAAATGATTTGATTGTGATCTAACCTTTTCCCTAAGGTTGGATGATGACTTCTGATGTAGTAATCCCTTGGTGGTGGTACACCTTAGGTCGGGCTTTATGTTATGTTGTTATCACGGTGGTGATTTGCTACGAAAAACATCTTTTATTTATATGGTACAACACTTTATTAGAGTTGTTAGAAATAGGGAAAAATAACAGAAAATATAATTTTCAAAAACGGTTAGCTAGATCAGCAAGTAAACAATAGATCTAAATAAATTTTCTGATAAGAGATACAAGAGAAATACAGTAGATCTGAAAACAACACTTAGATCTAATGCAATAAAGTATTTCTGAGCATGCTAACTAATAGATCTGATTATAACAGTCATAGATCTAGATCATTAAATATTACTGAGCATACACATTAGTACATCTGAACCAAACAATTATTCCGAAGTATGCAAGCTAGTAGATCTGAGTACAACAGTCACAGATCTAGAACATTTAAATATTTTTGAGCATACCAATTAGTAGATCTGAGTTTAAACAAATAAATCAAACTGATAATAAAGAATCTGAACTTTACCTCTTGTGCAATGAAGGAAAGAGCTAGACACACAAGTGAGATGTATCCCTCTGAGTTATGCTCAGATCTAGTCTTTGGCTCTTAGATCAACCACTAAGGGTTAGATCTCAGTCATAGAGAATATGAGAATGAATTGCCACAGTAGGAAACCCCAAAGAAAAGACAAGAAACCCCAGACTGATATCTTGATCAGTAAACCCTGTCACAGCCACACACAGAGGAATCGGCCAGCTAAAGAAGGTGTAACAGCAAATGAGAAGGAAGCCTAGAAGTTCCAGATCTGCTCACAAAGGTAGACGGCAGACTATAGTAGAGGGATAGCAACTTAGAAGGACAGTCACGGCCCTCAAAGATTTGTGTTCTGCACACAGGAGTAAACGACAGCCTAGAGGGGAGGGTCCGCTACCCACCATACGGATCTCACACAGATGGTCGGCTGCTTAGAATAGGAAAGATCTGAGAGTAGGGTGGTTGGCTGCTAGAATAGGACAGATCTCAGTAGTAGTAGTAACCTAGCAGCAACAAACAAGTCAGCAAGAGAACCACCAGCAACACAGCACTTCAAAACACCTTCCAGCACAAATAAAATGAACCAAAACTGAACAGTCAAGGAGGCCGCTGGACTGAGGAAGAAAACCTCAGACCTATCTGCCACTTAGAAGGAGAGAGTAAGTGAGTGAATGGAAAAGTGATGGAAAGGTTTATATTTATAGTTTTAGGCTAGGGCTTAAGGGTAATAAAAATAGTAATTAAAATTTAATATAATGACATTATTTAATATAAACATTAAATTAATATATCATATTAAATATTAATTAATATTTCTAAATTAATCATCACTAAGCCCTAAAACAAAATTACAAACCCCACTCATATCAAACCTCAAAAACCAAAGGGTGAAGATCAAACAAAAGGGTTAGGTAGGGCAAAGGGGTTTTTAGTGGCAAAACATGTCCATATGATTCTCAAGGTGACCAATAAACTTTAGCATCACTACATAAGGGAGTATATCACACAATGTGGTCATGCCTATCTTCATAGTCTCTCCTAGGGCCTATGGACCATCCTTGGAGAGAGGAAAAGGATTACACATCAACACATCTTGGTATTACACCAAGAACTACCTAGTCAAAGACCAGGTTGCCCCAGAGCACATCTAGGGTTTTATCCACCAAGGTACAAGACCAAGGATCAACCCATGCTTTACGCATGGGTACCCTAGAACACATCCAGGGACCCTAGACATATCTAGGGACTTATATCAACCACCAAGGAACACATCCAAGGATTAATCCAGGCTCAGGGCAAGGATTCCCTGGAACACATCCAAGGGCCCTCGAATACATCTAGGGTCTTTACTGCTTGGTCCCAGACCAAGAACCCTAGTCATCTACTGGGGGCCCTCACAAGGGTCTTTTGCCATGGCTCTAACTGCTTTGTCCCAAACCAAGAACCCCAGGAGTGTACTGGGGGCCCTAGTCCACAGCTAGGGTCTTATGACATCCTCCAGGAGAATGGCTCTTGCAACTGCATTAAATTCAACAAGAGTGCACCCTTCATTGGCATCTTGAGATTTTATGTAATTTTGGAAGTTATTCCTAAGTGTAATTGTATTGGTTATTCCTAAGTGTAATTGTGAAAGGGTTTATTGATAAGTCATGTCTTTTAGGTCTTTTGGAGTATAAATAGAGGTTATATCGAGTCATTTTGATCACTCGTTGAATATAAGTACAAGAGAGTAGTACGCACTTATCTCGGAGGCTATTCTTGGTTCGTGTCTGGGTCTCTTTGGTCTTGATTTCGTGAAAGAGCATTGTATGGCATTGTACATGTTGGAGGAATCTATATTGAGGAAAGTTTGCAGGGTTTTCTCCCCCTTGAGGGTTTCCCTGAGGATATATCTTGTTCTTCTATGGATATCTATCTTTTAGTTGTGATCCTTTTGCATATTAAATAATAATATATATATATATATATACAATATCATCTCTCTTGAAAAATCAACATGGTATCAGAGCGGGACCAGGCCTAACTCCCTCACAAGAGGGCCTGGGAAAATAAGAGAGATAGCTTGTGTTTGGATTCGGTGGGATTGATATGAATAGTGAGAGAGATGGGAGCAATGAAGGAATCAATGTCATGAGGAGTGGCACCTACCGCTGCAAAGTTGGCTCCATGCCCGAAATCTGAAGCCACCGACTGTAAATATGGACTCAGAAACAAAAATCCCATCGTCGTATCTTCAAAGTACAATGGATACGCCCTCGTCAAAGAAACGCCTTGGGTGTAATAAATATGGAAAATGAAGTGCATGTTATAATTCTTCCCAAGACAGAAGATCTGGTAGCCTCGTGCATTTGGTTAGTTCCAGTAAGTTCTTTGCTCTTATGGGATGTGCGGAAGGCGTGGAAGAGGAGGGCTATTTGGATTCCAAGACATGCTCTTGTTCTTAGCACCTTTATTATCCAATTGCTCTCTTTTACTGATTATTCGCATATCGACGTATATTCAGGCAACAACTACAAAACAAAAGAGGTGGTGGTCGTTTTGGTTAAAAATCAGTTGGTGATTGATAGCGGAAGACTTATGATGTGTGTGGTCATGGCTTATTTGCTTCCAGGAATGGCCCGTTCAGGATCTACTATGGTGGGGAGCGATCTTACAGCATTGGCATTGAGTATAATACTCAATACTGTCTCTGAGCTTCATTCTGTTTGGAAAGTGAAGAAGCCAAATGCATTATCGAGTGCTCCTCCTCTCGACTTTAATATGGAGACCAAATGGTCTGACATAGGATGGTCCATGGTGTCCAGCAGTTGGTAAAAGATTAAGAATTAAAACATTGAATGATGATGTGAAAACTCATGGGATCGAATCGATTAGGTGATCATGGGCGGGACAAAATGGGATTTGCAATTTTCAATCTATTTAATTTTGGATGACTGTGTGTGCACCATGTGGTGTTGGTAGCGATGAAAATGACCGATGGCGTCATTTCAAAATCTCCAAATAATGGCATTACCGTGAGGAAGAGAAAGAAGATGGCATTGTTTCAAATCCTCCAATGCAGATGATGACATTGTATATTGATAAAATGCCAGTGGGTTTATGAGCATGAGAATATTGTGGGAGGAATTTGTATAATGTGAAATGAGAATGCCTTTGACGACAATACGGTGTGAATAAATATGCTAGAGAGGCTTATTAGAGAGGCCTATACAAGAATATATTCTCGTGACTATTTTATGATACCAACAATGATCCAATACATGCAACATAAGCATGTAGGGGCCATCCCGCCTTCTTGTACGTTGTGGGCAACGTTAGCGCTACATCATTTTGGTATCAGCTTGGTATGATAGCCTAAAATTTTTTGAAGGTCGGGGATAAAGAGGAGTTGTGCAACTACCAGATTAATGCTTTGGGAGTCGAACCTTGTTCATGGTTGGCGTTTGCATCTGCTTGGAGCCAAGTCTTTGGCATAGTCAGCGTCAGTTATGATACAAACTATTCGGCGTTGTTAAGTATGTCACGTTCACTTGAACCGCCGGTGCATGTTTATGTCAAATGATATTCACGAGAAATGCATATGGCAAAGTGTAAATTGGAACGATTACCTTGGGCAAAAGACAAGAGAAGAACTATGGTTGCCATGTTTTGGATTACCTACAATTTGTTATTGGAAGCAATGGCTAGGAAAGAGGTGATCGATTGAAAGCAAATCCATTGTATAGCCAATTGGGAATGCAAAGAGAATCCTCTCGGATGGAAAGAACCTTGATTTAGGTGTCTAAGTTTGTGAAGGCGCGTTTGGCAATATGCAAGGGGAAACAATGGAAAAGAGGCAATGTTATTACTGCGTAGAGAGGTGTCTGTCAAATTTGTTGTTGCAATTATAGAAGATGTGAGGAACCAATGATGCACATAGTGTTCTATTATGAATACTCTTTGCATTAATCTGTTGATTGGGCTACAGTTATGCATGTCTGCTATTCATGATAGAATCATGGTTCATAGAGGAGGCAGCCAGTCAGGAGGGCTGGGGTATGGATTTTTCCTCAGTCATAGAGGGAGTAGCCAGTGAGGCAAACTAGACAGTAGGATTTGTTTTCAGTGACAGAGGGAATTGGCCTCTGAGTTTCACAAAGGGAGTTGGCCTCTGAGTCTCATACATTACTATTTGGGATTAGAAGTATGACAAATGAGATCTTCCTTGGTCAGGGAAAATATGTTGTGGAGATCCTGAAGATGTTCGGGATGTTGGGTCGTAAACAGATGGCATCAAATATGAAGTTGTTGGATGATACGACTTTAGAGGTTGTGGATGCTACATTATACCGACAGCTGATTGGATCATTGATGTATTTGACGAATACAAGACCAGATATATGTTTTGTTGTGAACACCCTGAGTTAGTACATGGTTGACCCCAGATGTGTTCACCTGATTGTAGTAAAACATGTGATGAGGTACCTTAAAGGTACAGTGGATTATGGGCTCAAGTATGTTGCAGACAGTGAGATCAATCTACTTGGATATTTGGTGGGCCGGTAGTGTTGCAAACCAGAAAAGTACATTAGGATGTTGCTTCACTTTGGGATCCTTTATGATTTCATGGATAAGTAAGAAGCAGACATGTGTAGCACTCAGTACGGCTGAGGCAGAGTATGTGGCAGCATGTGCAGCAAGTCGCGAAGTAGTGTGGCTTCAGAAATTGTTGACTAGAATATTCAATATTGCGATGGAGCTGACTTGTACCTTGTGCGACCACCAGAGTTGTATAAAGTTGTTAGAGAACCCAGTATTTCATGATAGGTCAAAGCATATCGAAATCAGGGGTCACTATATTAGGGATATGGTGCAGAAGGGAGCAATGAGGCTCCAATATGTGGCTACCGATGAGTAGGTTGCGGATGTGTTGACAAGTCGTTGTCAAGGACAAAGTTTGAGTGCTTCGAGGACAAGCTCGACGTAGTCCCTCTTCAAAGGGAGTGATGGCTTCAGAGATGTTATCACAGGGTAGTGGATGTCATGATGACATGTTGTAGCTATTAGAGAGCTACCCACCGGCCCTGGATGCATGTTGAAGAGACGAGGTACAGAATCCAG
The DNA here is from genome assembly GCA_009831015.1 of Picea engelmannii. Taxonomy (NCBI): domain Eukaryota; kingdom Viridiplantae; phylum Streptophyta; class Pinopsida; order Pinales; family Pinaceae; genus Picea; species Picea engelmannii. Next base: position 176,894 of record ML776615.1, read on the forward strand.
ATGTTATCACAAGGTACTGGACGTCATGCATAAGATATCTGAATTTTCTGCGGGAAACTGGATAGTCTCATGATGACATGTTGTAGCTATTGGAGAGCTACCCACCGGCCCTGGATGCATGCTATGAAGTCACTATGGATTTCCTGTGATGTATAGATTTGTGTGTCCGACAGTCAATGGTCATGAGCTCGTGTGGGTGGCGACAGTGTTACAGTCTGTGTCGGATAGAATACCTTCCTCATTAAGAGTGATTGTTGAGATTTTATGTAATTTCGGAAGTTATTCCTAAGGGTAATTGTATTGGTTACTCCTAAGTGTAATTGTGAAAGGGTTTATTGATAAGTCATGTCTTTTAGGTCTTTTAGAGTATAAATAGAGGTTATATCGGGTCATTTTGATCACTCATTGAACAAGAGAGTAGTACGCATTTATCTAGGAGGCTATTCTTGGTTCTTGGTTGGGTCTCTTTGGTCTTGATTTCGTGAAAGAGCACTGTATGACATTGTACATGTTGGAGGAATCTATGCTGAGGAAAGTTTGCAGGAATGTCTCCCCCTTGAGGGTTTCCCTGAGGATATATCTTGTTGTTCTGTGGATATATATCTTTCAGTTGTGATCCTTTTGCATACTAAATAATAATATATATATATACAATATCATCTCTCTTGAAAAATCAACATGGCACATGTGTCCATGGCGATTTAGATGGCGGCTATTTGGAGGGGGATTATGGTTTTGTTTTAGTATTAACCTTTGTGCACACATGTTGAGGTTGATTTAACTATCCAATGGTGAAATTAATATAATTTGTCCATATTAAGGTTAATAGCTTGGGCAACCTACTTCATTGGCTTTCTTTTCACATTTGAAGGGGATAGTTGGAGTTGGTTAAGGCTTTCTAGAGGTGTGCCCCCCCCCCTTCTTGGGCACAGTGTCCAAGGCATTCAATATTTTGTTGGTTTCTTGGAGAGGTTGGCATACTTCTCTAGGGTGCACTCTCTTAGGTTGGTTGGCCATCTTTATGACATGACATATGGAGGAGTAATTCATAGATGAGTTCTAACCACCTTGGCACATTCTCCTAGGGCGCACTTCATTGTAAAGTATTTTATTATTTGTGGGTGGTTGAGGTAGTGTCATAGCACAATTTTCTAGGTTAATAGCTTGGGCGCCCTACACTTGAAGGGGATAGGTGGAGTTGGTTGAGGCTTTCTAGTGGTGTGCCCCCCTTCTTGGGCACAGTGTCCAATACATGCAATATTTATTTGTTTCTTGGAGAAGTTGGCATACTTCTCCAGGGTGCACTCTCTAGGGTTGGTCGAACATCTTTAGGACATGACATATGGAGGAGTATTTCATTGATGAGTTCTAACCACTTTGGCACATTCACCTAGGCACTTTATTGGAGAGTATTTTATTATTTGTGGGTGGTTTAGGTAGTTGCATAGCACACTTTTCTAGGTGAATAGTTTGGGCGACCTACTTCATTGGCTTCCTTTTCACACTTGAAGGGGATAGTTGGATTTGGTTGAGGTTTTCTAGTCATGCGCCCCCCTTCTTGGGCACAATGTCCAAAGCATGCAATATTTATTTGTTTCATGGAGAGGTTGGCATACTTCTCTATGGTGCACTCTTTTGGGTTTGTTGGACATCTTTATGACATGACATATGAGAAGTATTCCATTGATGAGTTCTAACCACCTTGGCACATTCTCCTAGGGCACACTTCATTGGAGAGTATTTTATTATTTGTGGGTGGTTGACGTAGTTGCATAGCACACTTTTCTAAGGTGAACCTCTCCTATGTGCTCTCTCATATTTATTGCATGGGCATTTCAGCTACACTTGGCATCCTTTGACCTTCTTGGAGAGTGCTCTCACCTCTTTGACTTGGCACAAATACTATTTTGTATGAGATGGTTATGGAGGGCGTTTATTGGGAGGCGTGTGGCATTCTTGGAGGGCCACATGTGTGGCTTTTGCATGATCTTGCTTGGTCTCCTTTGTATATTTGGAGACTCTTCTTAGAGGGCGCACATGTGGAAGGTTTTCTTTTCCTATTTTTAGAATGTCTTGGAGGGCAAGCATGTGGAGACTTTTCCACTTGCTATTTTGGGAGTTGACCACATCCTTTCTTGTGGAGCACTCCATCTACGCATCTTGCACATTCATCTATGGAGTTGGTTGCCTTGGGATTCACACATGTGGATTGATTGCATGCATCTTGTGGACTTCTTTCTATTTTTGGACGACATTGTTTTTATGCATTCTCCTAGGAGGATTATTATGTCTATTTCTCTCATGCATCTTGGAGGGCGCATTTAGTGAGTTCTCCTTAGTGGACCTTGGATCACATCCTCCTATGTGGAGAATTATTTGATTATATCTTGCATGCATGCATTCTTGGAGGGCACATTCCATGTGGATACTTGGCATTTGACTTGGTTTAGTGCCTATTTTTGGTGGTACACCCCCTATTTTTGGTGGTACACCCCCTTCTAGAGCTGGGACAGTGGACTTTGGCCTAGATTATGTCAGGGGAGATGGAGTCAGTTTGGTTGGCTACACAGATTCAGACTGGGCAGGATGCGCTGCTAACAGGAAAAGCACCTCAGGGTGCTGCTTCAGTTTGGGGTCAGGACTTGTTTCCTGGTTCAGCCGGAAGCAGAAGTCAGTTGCTTTGAGTTCGGCCGAGGAAGAGTACATGGCAGCCAATCAGGCCAATTGTGAGGCCATTTGGCTTCGCAAGATGCTGGTTGGTTTATTCGGTCAGGAGATGGCTCCGACTGTCATTCACTGTGATAATCATAGTTGCATAAAACTCTTTGAGAATCCAGTGTTTCATGATCGGTCGAAGCATATTAAGATCAGGTACCACTTCGTTCGTGACTGGGTTCAGAGAGGGGCAGTTCAGTTGCAGTATATATCTACAAATGAGCAGGTAGCAAATATTCTCACCAAGGCCTTGCCACGGGGCAAACATGTCTTCTTCAAAGACAAGATGGGCTTGGTGAGGAACACCTTCCTCGGTAAGAGGGAGTGTTGAGATTTGTACCTTGGGAGGTGTTCCCCATGTGCTTTTGACCTCCTTAGCACATGAGGGAAGGACATGACACTTTGTAC
>ML776615.1:207322-220702 GCA_009831015.1 Picea engelmannii
AAATAATTATCCATACTTTATGTTCTAAGAAATATTAATTTAATATTCCTTTTTGGCTTAAGCTCTCTCGCTTAGCCCTTTCCTTAGCTTTTGGCCCTCCCTTTCCCTAACTGGTGGAATCTAGTCCCCCTTCTCTTTTATCGTGGTTGGTCTGCGCGTAGTGATGTATTTTATATTAATCATGAGACATATACAAAATAGGTGCACTGGCCGCCTTTAACATCTAGGCACTCTGGCCTAATTCTAAAACATAAGCATTACGGCTTATAATACTGGCTCACCAGCCTATAATGCATATCATATACATAAAGGTTCGTTGACCTTAATATTGTGCGCACTTTAGTTATTGCGCGCGGTATCCGTTGTCCTCAAGGTTGCGCGCACTTTAGTTACTATGCGCGGTATCCAGAAATGTGCACACTACATCACTTTACTGCGCAATATATGCGCGCACCATGCCATGAAAGGTGTATTACAAAAATGATGTCTAAACAGCTCACTAGCTTAAATATACTTGGATTACACTTGCATTTGGGTTCGGCCGAGGGATATTACAATCCCCTCCCCTTATTTATGCACTGTCCTCAGTGCATCATGTACCCATATACAACAAAATTTTCAAAACTTTTCAAAAAGATGCGGGTATTATGCCCGCATGCTCCCAAGTAGCGTCTTTAGGTCCGTACTAGGTCCATTGGACCTTTACAAGCCTTATGGCTCGATTCCGAAGTTGTTGGATTTTCCGGTCCAAAATGCGCACCAGATGCACTTGGAAAGCGCCTTCTTGCTCCACCTGAATAACATTCCAATCAACAACATGATTAGCATCAGGTATGTATTTCTTTAGCAATGATACATGGAATACATTATGAACAGACATAGATGCAGGCAATGCAATCATATAAGCAACTGGACCAATCCTCTCTAGGATTTCAAATGGTCCACAAAATCTGGCTGCAAACTTGGCGCAGCTTCCCAGCTTCAGGGAACTCCTATTAGCTTTCACCTTCAGGAAAACATGATCACCCACTTTGAATTCTCTGTGGATTATGTTTTTATCAGCATAACTTTTCTGTTTGTCTTGAGAAGCTTTCAAATTCTGCTTAATTTTTAACATTTGGTCCTCCATCTCCTTGAGCAACTCTGGCACAACTACTGTTCTATCAGTTGGGTTATCCCAACTCACTGGAGTATTGCACCTTCTGCCATAAAGTGCTTCAAATGGGCTCATCTTCAATGATGTCTGATACCCATTGTTGTAAGCGAATTCTACTAAATGTAGGTAGTCTTCCCATTTGGATATCCATCACATACATTCTCAACATATCTTCTATCACTCTATTCACCCTCTCTGTCTGTCCATCAGACTCAGGATGGTAAGCTGTACTAAAGTTCAGATTCGTCCCAAATCCTTTGAACAATCCTTTCCAGAAATTCGAGGTGAATTTCGAGTCTCTGTCAAACACAATCATTTTAGGAATTTTGTGCAATCGTGCCACTTCCTTCATGAAAATATCAGCAACATTTGATGCCTTGTGAGTAGTTTTTAGTGGAATAAAATGGGCAGCTTTTGTAAGCTTGTCCACCACCACCATAATCGAATCATGTAGCTTGCATGTTCTGGGCAATCCCGTAATAAAATCCATTGTCACCACTTCCCACTTCCATTCAGGAATGGGCAAAGGTTGTAGCAATCCTGTTGGGTGCCAATGTTCTGCTTTAACTTTCTGGCATTCCATACATCTTGCGATGTATTCTGCTATCTCTCTCTTCATACCTGGCCAAAAGTATTGGCTCTTGACCGCTGCTACAGTTTTTTGATATCCAGTGTGCCTTGCATAAGGAACATTATGCATCTCATGCAAAATTATACGTTTCAAGTCCTGGACATTTGGTATGAAAATTTTGTTCTTGTGCAGCAGTATTCCATCTACTCCCAACTTATAAATATCCATCTTCTGTGGTGTCTTACCTTGCTATAATTTTGCTATCAATTCTTTGTATTGCAGGTCTGTATTTGCAGCCTCCAGAATTTTGCTTTTAACATCAGTCTGCTACATGCTTGATGGTTGTAGCACGTAGTTCATGCACCCTCTTGCTGAGTGCATCAGCCACTTTATTTTCTTTCCCCTTGATATGCTTTATATCAAAGTCATATTTGCTTAGAAATTCTAACCATCTGCTTTGCCTAGCATTTAGATTTGGCTGATCAAATAAATATTTCGAACCATTTTGGTCTGTTCTTAGCTCAAACCTTTTCCCATGAGGTAGTGACTCCATTTCCTCAGGGCATGTACTATGGCTGCCAACTCCAAATCATGAGTGGCATAGTTTCTTTCATGCTCTTTCAACTTCCTTGATTCATAACATATCACAAATCCATTTTGACTGAGGACTCCACCAAGTCCTTCATTACATGCATCTGTGCATACAATGAAATCTTCATTTGGGTCTGCAATCCTTAGTATTGGAGCACTTGTCAATAATTGTTTCAAATGTTGGAAAATCCTTTCACAGTCCGACATCCACTAAAACTTCATACCCTTTCTTTGCAAGGAAGTGATTGGGTGTGCTATCTTTGAGAATCTTCCAATGAATCTCCTGTAGTAACCTACAAGGACAATGAATGATCTGACCTTTATCACATTCTTTGGTGCTGACCATTCTCTAATGGCTTCTATCTTCTCAGGGTCCACTGTTATCCCATCTTTTGAGATGATATGCCCCAAATAATGAATTTGTTTCTAATAAAATGAGCACTTGCTCAATTTGGCATACAACTGATGCTCCCTTAATACTTGCAACACCATCTTCAAATTATGTTCATGCTCTTCCTCTGACCGAGTATATAAGAATGTCATCCAGAAAGACAATGACAAACTTGTCTAAATATTCTCAGAAAACACCATACATTAAGCACATGAAAACAGCTGGTGCATTTGACAACCCAAATGGCACCACTGTGAACTCATAATGACCATACCTTGTCCTGAAGGCGGTTTTGTTGATATCTTCTTCTTTAATTCTTACCTGATGGTATCCCGATCTGAGATCTATCTTTGAAAAGATCTTTGCATCCTTCAATTGATCAAAAAGATCGTTGATCTTTAGCAAAGGATACTTGTTCTTGACAATCACTTTATTCAACTGTCTGAAATCAATACACAATCTTAACGTTCCATTTTTATTTTTCACAAACAAGACTAGGGCACCCCAAGGTGACACACTTGGGCGTATATACCCCTTCTTCATAAGTTCTTCAAGCTGCATTTGCAACTCTTTCAATTCCAGCGTACTCATTTTGTAAGGAGTCTTTTCCACGGGAGTTGCTCCTGGTGTCAGATTTATAGAAAAATCAATGTCTCTCTTTGGGGGTAGTCCAAGTACCTCCTTGAATGCATCTTCAAACTCTTCCAGGACTGCATAATCCTCCAAATTTGGCACCTTGTCTTCAAGTGTCTCCTCCATATGAACTACAAATATTTGACATCCTCTTCTATAACATGTCTTCAGCTGCAATGCTGAAATTTCTCTAACAGTTACTGCCCTGGGAGTTCCCTGCACTTTCCTTTGGTTCCCTTATTCATCCAAGCAAGTGAATGCTTTGGTTCCCTTATTCATCAAATATGCTTTGGTGCTCAGTCTGTTCACGTCCATAAGACATGACTTAACCATCTCATTAACCTTTCTTTTGGCTCCCGTAGCCAACTGTACCAACCAAGATTTTTCATGCTTGCTTCTTGGCAATTGCAAACTTTCTACCATCTTAGGATCTATATAACTATGACTAGCTCCTGAATCAATTAAAATAGCAATGGTTTGGTCGTTAATCATACCTTCCACTTCAATCAAGTGTGACTAATATTTTCCTTGCTCGTTATTCAGCGTTGCATAGATCCTTGGCACATTTATGCCCATGTCCTCCACTGTTTCAGCTTGTTGTACATTAAAAAGTCCTTCCTTTTTCACCTCTGTGAGGACAATCTCTAAATCTATGATCTCCTTTACAACCCCAACATTGAATAGGTGGTTGCCTTGGCCTTTGGCCTTCTGCCTCTATCATTTTGGCCTCTTTAGGAGTTTGTGGTCCCTGTGGACTATTTCTGAAGAACGGTGGTTTAAATCCTTTCTTCCTCTGATCCACCTTGAACTTGTGTTTGTCTTCCCAAGCTTTTTGGAAAGTTGGCCTTGCTTTATGCTGATCATATAGACATTTAGCTCGCCTTATGGTCTCTTCCAATTTCTTGGGATCATCATACTGTATTTTGTCACTGATGAACGCTGGCAATCCACTCAAATACCTTTGAATTTTAACTGTCTAATCCTTGATGAAGGAGACGTACTTCAACAGTTCTAGGAATCTTCTTTCATATTCATCTATGGTCATGCTTCCGAGCTTGAGTTCAAAGAACTCTTTCATTTTCTTGTCATAATATCTCTTAGTCATGTATTTCTTCTCAAAATACCTCTTAAATTCCCTCCAAGTAACGCTCTTCTCTTTAATGTGTTGTACCTGCACAAGCTGATCCCACCACATGGATGCCTTTCCTTTGAGTTGATAGATGGCAATTCTACCCTCTGCATGAGAAGAATAATTGTGTAATTGAAAATACTTTCTCATGCCCAGCAACCATGTTCATGCATCTTCATCCTTCTTGTGCTCACCATCAAATGTAGTTGGTTTGATTTGGTTCATTTCTCCTCGTAGTTCATCCACCCCAGACCTCTTACGCTGTCTGACAGGGGATGGACTTGTGTTGCTACCTGCTCTTTTATTGGAATGCTTCGGGGAGTGATTGTGGTGTCTGCTAACATTTCCTGATTTCTTTTTCTCATCCGAAGGTTTGTGACTTCTAGATTTGCTTCAGTCACTTTCTTTTTCCAAATTATTTTCTATTATGTTCAGACTTTGCAATAACTTCATGTTGAAGTCATCCTGTTGCTCTTTGGCTCTCATAAGCCTTTCATTATCAACTTTATGGCTTTGGACATACTTTTGCAAATTTTTAATGGTCTCTACCATATTTAGGTTTTCATCCCTTTCCTCTCCATGTCCATTGGAGTTTGTTCCTTCAATGTCCAAATGGACATTCATCCCTCTGCTCTCATCTTGTTGACTGTAATTTCTCTGTGTCTCTTCCATTCCTATGGATTCGGTACTGATCTGATCTGATCTAGTTGTTGTTAATTCTGCGAAATGTGCAGCCATTAAAACTTATTAGGTTAACTAAATCAACAATCCATGAGAAATATGAACTATTTCGGCTCAATAAATATATCAGAATTATCTTCTCTAATTTCTTGGTGTTTCCACCATGATGATTCTTAGACAAGACCCAAGTTTTGAGAACTTAGCAAGAACTACATCATCGCACAGAGATACATCGGGCGAAAGGCGGTTTGCCGAAACCACTTTTGCGTAAGTTCCAATGTCACGTGCTTCAATATGTCAAATCCACCATTCGTGGGACGAGAGACGGCTAGTCAGATCACTCTATCTCATTCGCTCGGTACATCACAGCCATTTGAAGTTAGGTGAATGCCGCCATGTAACGAACTCAAAAAGTTTAATCATTTGAAATGGATTAGCCGAGCATGGCAACCCATCGTACTTGTGCGCAAGTCTGCCAGTGATTCATGATTGAGGCTCTATAATAACCAACTCTCGGGTATGGAAGCATCATCTTATCCATCAGCGAGCAGTCTTCAAACTGGTTCGAGCTTCTCATCTCTGCAAAAGTATTTCGGTGCCCACACAACTGAGGTATATGGACCCAGTTAAATCCAATGAGCTGGTTATTCGGGCAACATGCTAAATTTTCCTGCGAGTACGAAGGAAAAGGTAGTCGCGCAAATACTGGCGACTAAATTTCACACAGTACCTGTTACTGATTCTAGATTGGAAATAAGGCTAAATCCAATCATGAGAGATCTGGTTATCAGCAGACCAGCTGCTAAGAAGAAACGATGCAAGTGACAGAAGAAAGAACCTGTCACTGAAGCGGCTGAAAGTGTTGGAGAGAATCAACCGGTCTAGTTAGATATGAATCTTATTCCAACTGATGGTGATATGAATCTTATTTCCTTTAATATTATGTGTCTTCTTGTAACTTATATTTCACTTTCAACTCTCTAAATAAAACTCAGAATTCATCTCACTCGCTTGACTCATTTTAAATAATACTTCAGTGCAGTTGTGTATTCCTCTTTCTTTGAATACTATGTAAATTTTCTATTAAACTCAGGTTCGTCGTCTTAATTAGCCTTTCAGACGATTTTGCACGCATAAAATTCAACTTGTGTACCTTTATTTATCGTGCAAAGCGACTTTATAAGGTAATTTCATGCTTCCGCGCACCTGTATCTACTATACATTTCCTCTTCATCGCGCCAATAACTTGCACGTACTACTTCTGCGTTGCGCACCAATATCCACTGCGCATTGTTTCTGTATCGCACTCAGATATTCCACATGCATTTCGCTCTATGCATTGCACCATGCTAAAGTTCAATATGCCTTACCGCGTGCAATACTCTGTATGCCCCATCGAATACTCTATCGCTACCGCGCACAATCACCTGCACACACCCTTACCTGCACTGTAGCGATACAACTCATACTCATACTGTGTGCGCACCAATCAAAATTCATTGTGCCTTACCATACCGCGCACACCACGTGCACCCTTACTATGTGTATGCACTCCGCGCGATGCTAAATTTAGCGCGCGCATCCCTACATATTATTCTTCCACGCGATGGTTCAATTTTCCATGAACGCAAATATACTATATACCATACTGTAATCTTGTCTCCATTCGACTTGTTTGGCCCATTCAGGTTCAGTGTCGAAAACTGACGCTCTGATACCATACTGTAACGTACCTCCCCGGCCACCAACAGGCCGGGGAACGTCACTACTCAAACACTTAACTTAGTTCTGACAACATATGGTAACAACCCAGTATCCAACTGAGGTATGTCACATAATTTTTCTTTTTAAATACGTATATACACACAGAAGCATACATACATACTGAACTGCATGCAATTAAACATATACATAAAACGCTCTAGCGGAAGCTTCACATATAAAACATAAACAAACAATTACATTCTGTAAATATACGATTTTCAGGTTGTATTAACAGTAATCACAGACATACAACGTACACAGGGGTATACCCTTAAACATACAGACAAATATGCTCACACATGCAATAAAACCCATAAATTAACACATAAATGACAATGCAGCATGTAAATTTATGACAGAACTGATACTTATCTTGGTAAGAATGTCACCAACTGCGTCCAGACCGTCCACGAACCTCCCAGCCTTAGACTACATTGTTCATCACTCTCAACAGTGAGTCACCCCCGAGCTGGGACTAGACTCCACCCGAATAAGGGGTTCCTAACCAGGCTAAGGGTTCACGGTCAACAGGAAAGACTCCATCTCAAGTGCTCACTCAATCGACAGCCTACAGCCTCTCATTCCCCACATGCCTGTCCCACCCAAGGAAGTGTGCCCCTTCTCTGCTCAACAATCCTTCCGCTGCTCCACTTCCCTTCCAGGGCTTCAGCAACAGGCTGGACCGGAAGTCTCAAAGAATTGTAGCGGTAGTTTAGCACCTTCAGGAAATCGATCCCCAGCAATTCTCTCACTCAGAGAATTGCTCACGGGCCTGACAACCCGCCTCTTCAATCTCGCTCCCAAGCTGAAGAGGTACACCAACAAGAAAATGGCCACGAAAACAAGTTCATGTACAGTGATAGGAAGGTACAAGGATAGCTCCCCGACTGACGAAATGTATCCCCCCCAATAATGGTTCTCTGGTCCAAGGAAAAATGGTAAGATCCCCTCCAAAGGCACTAAGTCTCGGCAATAAGTATGCAAGTCTCCAACTTGACACTTGTCATGTTGGAAGCTGCTCTGATACACTTGTCCCCTTCTTTAGGACTTAGGATAAAATAATTATCCATACTTTATGTTCTAAGAAATATTAATTTAATATTCCTTTTTGGCTTAAGCTCTCTCACTTAGCCATTTCCTTAGCTTTTGGCCCTCCCTTTCCCTAACTGGTGGAATCTAGTCCCCCTTCACTTTTATCGTGGTCGGTCTGCGCGCAGCGATGTATTTTATATTAATCATGAGACATACAAAATAGGCGCGGTGGCCTTTAACATCTAGGCGCTCTGGCCTAATTCTAAAACATAAGCATTCAGGCTTATAATACTGGCTCACCAGCCTATAATGCATATCATATACATAAAGGTTCGCTAACCTTAATATGCGCGCACCATCCCATGGAAGGTGTATTACAAAAATGATGTCTAAACAGCTCACTAGCTTAAATATACTTGGATTACACTTGCATTTGGGTTCGGCCGAGGGATATTACAATATTTAATAAAATAAAAATATGGAAGTAAGAAAAAGAACATGGAGTTACAGGAAGACATTAATCGTAAAAGTGAAGTGAACAACATTAAATATTGTATCGATAAAGTTGAGAAGAGTCGGGAGGAATTCACCAAACTACAAAAAACACAATTGGAAAAAATCGATAAATTATTACAAAAAGAAGACAAAATTGACACTTTAATAAACACATCAGAGGAGCGATGGAATAGTTATTTAAGAATGAGGGGTGACGACAAGGACGAGAGTACAAGGAAGTTAAATGAACAGATCAAGAGAATTGATCAATTAACTGAACGAGTGGATGCATTATGCGCAGAACCCTTAGACTTTCGAAGACCATCACAAAGTCCAGGATTGCAAAATTTAGATGATCAAGGACACCAAGAAATACCAGAGATAATTTTTTCAAGAAATACGCACAAATTTCAAGATAGAGATTACCAGAAGTTTAAAAAGGAGTTATCGAAATATGACGATAAGGACCATAGAGGAGTTGTCGTTTGGGTCAATAAAATGGAGGGTATCTTTGAATCAAATCCCCTGCTAGGTGAACGAGGAAAGGTAATAATAGCCTCCAACAACTTGGAAGGAGAAGCTTACAATTGGTTTCTATGGAGGTCCAGGAAATGTGACGCTCGTTCATTTTATTGGCACAGCTTCACAACTGCGTTATTGAAAAGGTTCCATGACGAAGAAGATAATGACTTATATAACAAATTTGTGCATCTCAAACAAAAGGGAAGCATGAATGACTACACACACGAATGGGAAGTGCTGGCAACAAGGCAAAGCAGATTCACAGATGAATAACTGTTAAAAATGTATATGTGGAATTAAACTATGGAACCCTAAAACTATCGAAGATGCTACACATGCAGCAAAGCTAATTGCACAAAAAAACAAGTTCAATAGGCCATCAATCACAAGTCCAAAAAAGTCAAATAAATATTCAAATGCAAAATCAAAGAAATACTCTGTAGACAAGTCTAACAAGTATGTACCACCTCATTTAAGGGAAGGAGAAGGCGGGCAACAGGACCCAAATAAGAAATGGGAAAACAAATGTCGATATTGTGGAGACAAATGGTCGCCAAGGCACAAATGCAACAATTAAAAAGTGTATACTTGTGAAGCAGAGAAAGAATCAAACACATCTGGCAGTGACTCAGATGAAGAAAATAAAGATGAATGTGATATCCCAAATACAGAGCCTGAAGAGGCCATGCCCAAGATATCCCTTGCTGCAATAACAGGAATAGTGCAACCGCAGACATTAAAACTAAGGGGGCATGTGAAAAAAGAGAATGTCACCATTCTTGTAGATACAGGGAGCACCCATAATTCCATAGATATAAATGTTGCAAGAAGATTAAATCTATTTGTGTATCCACCCGCAGATATAAGAGTTATGGTGGAAGATGGCAAAAACATTGATGGAGTTGGAAATTGTCACAAGGTCAAGCTACAAATAGAAGATTACAAATTGGAATCTGGGTTCTACACAGTACCCTTGGGTGGAGTAGACGTCGTACTGGGAATTCAATGGTTGCAAATGTTGGGGACCTATTCTGCAAATCACCAGAAATAATTTATAAAATTCAAATGGGAAGGAAGAAGATATAAATTATACGGATTCCAGCCACCTCCCACCCAAATTATATCTTCACAACAAATGGAGAAACTAATTCGGAAAGGAGCACCAACTTACATGGCACAATGCCATCAGATGGATATATTAGTAGCAGAAGTGGTCCATGCTCAACACCCAGAGATTCAGCATTAATCCAAAAATATGACAAGGTATTCCAAGACTTGCCTACGAAGTTGCCTCCAAAAAGAAATATAGAGAATATAATCAAGGTCAAACCAGATTCAACACCGGTTAATCTCAAATCCTACCGATATCCTCACCACCATAAAATAGAGATAGAAAGGTTAATTCAAGACCTGTTAAACTGCAGAGTTATTACAACAAGTAGGAGCCCATATACAGCCCCAGTAATCTTGGTTTGAAAAAAGGATGGATCTTTCAGACTCTGCATAGACCATCGAGGACTAAATAAAATAACTATAAAAAACAAATTTCTTATACCATTCATAGATAAGTTGTTGGACGAACTCCATGGAGCAAAATACTTTTCCAAATTAGATCTAAGGTCAAGGTATTACCAGATCCGAGTAAGATTAGAGAATGTAGAAAAAATTGCTTTTCAAACACGCGAAGGTGACGCCATTCAGGTTAACGAATGCCCCTACTAGCTTCCAAGCAACTATGAATCAACTCTTTCGACCCTACTAAAGAAAGTTCGTACCAGTATTTTTTTATGATATTCTTATTTACATTAAGACTTGGAAGGAACATATGAAGCATTTAGAGCAGGTACTTTCTCTCTTAGAAAAAAATCAATATTATGCAAAAATATCAAAATGTTTGTTCGGTAAAGAGGAAGTAGAATACCTTGGTCATATCATATCCCAAGATAAGGTCAAGGTGGACCCCAATAAAATCAAAGCAATCATAGAATGGCCTAAACCAAACAACATATCAAAACTAAGGGGATTCCTCGAATTAACAGGTTATTATCGAAGATTTATCAAGAACTGCGGTCATTTGACAGCACCATTGTCAAACATATTAAAGAAAAATTCCTTCAAATGGGATAACAACGCAAAATAATGTTTTGAAACATTAAAAAGGATTATGTCATTGGCACTTCTATTAGCAACACTGGATTTTTCAAAACCCTTTGTAGTAGAGTGTGATGCATCGAGATTTGGAATAGGAACAGTGTTAATGCAAGATGGCCATCCAATAGCTTTTGAAAGTCGAAAGCTCAACAAAAGGAAGGTTTAAAGTCTACCTATAATAAGGAAATGCTAGCCATTGTGCATGCATTAGCTAAGTGGCGACAATATCTCCTAGGAAGCAAATTTTCGATACATTCTGATCACAACAGTCTTCAATATCTACTACGACAAAAAGCATTGTCCACCGAGCAACAAAAATGGATGGAAAAACTTTCCACCTTTGATATGGAAATAATACACAAAAACGAGAAGGACAATGTAGTTTGTGATGCACTATCACGAAAAGATGATGAAGTAAGGGCATATGCAACAACAGTAATGATTCCTGATTGGCTAGATGAAATCCGAGTTGAATATGCCAAAGATCCTGAATCTAATTCAATAATCAACAATTTGGACCAAAACCCCAAATTTGAATGGAAAATGGCATTTTATGGTATAAGGACGAAATCTATCTAATTACATCTTCAAATTTAAAATGGAAGTCTTAAAAGGAGTCGCACGGCTCCCCAGCAGCAGGACATGTAGGCTTTTTCAAAACCTACTATAATGCACGACAATCATTCTATTGGAAGGGAATGAATAAGGATATTCAAAAATTTGTTGTCGAATGTGACATATGTCAAAGAAATAAAAATGAAAATGTTATGACTCCAGGGTTACTTCATCCTCTACACATTCCTAACCAAAAATGGGAAGAGATCTCAATGGATTTCATTGAAGGGTTACCCATGTCGGACGGGAAGGATTAAAATTTTGTTGTGGTTGACAGATTAACTAAATATGCACATTTCATGGTTGTAAGGAAAACCAACTCTACAAAACAAATTGCAGATGTCTTGTGCAAAAACATTTATAAATTGCATGGGTTTTTTAAGGTTATTGTCAACGATAGGGATGAAAAATTTAAAGGAAATTTCTGAAGAGATTCAGGAATATCCCTTAATATGAGCTCAGCCTACCATCCACAAACAAATCGTCAGAGAGAAATTGTAAATTAATGCTTAGAAACTTACCTTTGGCGCTTTGTGATAGATAAGCAAAATAAGTGGTCTCAATCAATGTTGCCAGAGCACGGAGCGGAGCGGGAACATTTTTAGGGAGTAGAGCGTCGGGAGCGTCATTTCAAAGTGTCCCAGGGGCGTCTACTATATATATATATATATATATATATATATATATATATATATATATATATATATATATATATTTATATATATATATATATATATATATATATATATATTTATATATATTGCATTTATATTAAAAAACATGCAGAAAGACAAATTAGCTGCAGAATGTATGAAAACATGCATATTTGTACATTGTAACATTAAAATGGCATCCATAGTAGTAAGTAGTAGTATATCAATGATTAATCATTTGAGCATCAAGTCTTAAAAGGAGTCACACGGCTCCCCAGCAACAGGACATGTAGGCTTTTTTAAAACCTACTATAATGCACGACAATCATTCTATTGGAAGGGAATGAATAAGGATATTCAAAAATTTGTTGTCGAATGTGACATATGTCAAAGAAATAAAAATGAAAATGTTATGACTCCAGGGTTACTTCATCCTCTACAAATTCCTAACCAAAAATGGGAAGAGATCTCAATGGATTTCATTGAAGGGTTACCCATGTCGCACAGGAAGGATAAAATTTTTGTTGTGGTTAATAGATTAACTAAATATGCACATTTCATGGCAGTAAGGAAAACCAACTCTACAAAATAAATTGCAGATGTCTTGTGCAAAAACATTTATAAATTGCATGGGTTTTTGAAGGTTATTGTCAACGATAGGGATGAAAAATTTAAAGGAAATTTCTGAAGAGATTCTTGCAAACAAACAGGAATATCCCTTAATATGAGCTCAGCCTACCATCCACAAACAGATGGTCAGAGAGAAATTGTAAATTAATGCTTAGAAACTTACCTTCGGCACTTTGTGATAGATAAGCAAAATAAGTGGTCTCAATCAATGTTGCCAGAGCACGGGGCGGAGCGGGAGCATTTTTAGGGAGTAGAGCGTCAGGAGCGTCATTTCAAAGTGTCCCAGGAGCGTCTATTATATATATATATATATATATATATATATATATATATATATATATATATATATATATATATATATATATA
>ML776615.1:231487-257178 GCA_009831015.1 Picea engelmannii
CTTTGAAGTTAATGATTGATGTTATGATGCTTTAATGATTGATGTTATGATGCTTTTATGATTGATGTTATAACTTATGATGCTTTAATGTTGAGTCCCACATATGTTTATGATTGATGTTATATGTGTAGTATGTACTATGTGGGATGTACTAAATGGTTGATGCTTTAATGATCATCGATTCATCACTAATCAATTAGTTAAATGATCTTATATCTATGTTTTCATGTTTTTTGCAATTGATTCAACATTCTGTATGTTATATATATATATATATATATTATGTATTATATAAAAAACGCTCCCGCTCCAGGAGATTTTTGAAAATCTGTGCTTCCTGCTACCGCTCCCCGCTCCCAACAGCCTTGGTTTTAACACCTAATTAGAGGTTAATTATGAATTAATGAGACTTCTAGAAGCCTTTAAGACTAAAAAATTTTCTTTAAAAGAGGATTTCACTCTCATTTTGCCTCACATGGTTTCACCAAAAATGTTGGCAATTAATGGTAATGTTAAATTTTTGAAGTAAAAGTAAGTGTCAACTTTTACTTAAATTTTTAACATTACCATTAATTGTTTGAGGATGTTTGAGAATGGTTCCAACCTCATCGGACTTCATATGGAGAAAGTAGAATTTCATATCCCATTCAAAATTCACAAGACTTGATAGTTTTCAGGATTGGTAGGGCTGCAGCATTTTCATTGCATACTCTCACATATGAGGGTATGGGATTGGCATTTAATCAAGAGCACCAAGCCCTTTATGTACATCGATGTTGGTGATATTGATCGTTGAACTCCTCTGCCATGGGCTTAGCAAAAACGTAACCTTCACTCAAACCAAAATCATTGATTAGGCATGTTAAGCTCTTTCTACCATATTTTAAGGCTTGGATTAGGCAGTTTCATCAAAATTGAGTGGTGTTGATTGATGCCCCTAGAGGATTGAGGTAGAGGCAAAGGGTGATACTAATGATGAGGATCCCAATATAGGTGGTAGTGGAACATTTCTTGTCATTTAAATGTTCTTGTTCATTTATTCATAATGTTTTTTTCAAAGTTTTAATATAATGTGTTATTTGTAGAATATATATATAGTGTTTCCTTGTTTCCAAATTGTTGGGGAGACACATTTCCAACACATTTTCGTTTCGGAAACACGTATTCGTTTCCATGTATCGTGCAACTTAGGTTATTACACATTAAATTTTGAAGTAAGATATTCTCTGCAATTCCCATAGTAGCATTACATATTTTTGTATATATTAACTCTTTATTAAGAAACCAATGATGTTTCCAAATTATTGAAAAGTTTGTGGAGGACAACAGCGGCTTGATTTGGATTTGCTAAATATAGTGAGGACCATAGACCAAGGAGAGCCAGCAACTTTCTCTTTGGCTCGTTTCTTCCTATCTACTCTGGGCAAGGAGGATAATGTGCCAACCCTAGGAGCATCAATGATTTAAGTGAATTTTTAAAAAAAGGAAAGCACACAGAAGTTATTCAATTGTCTGAGGGATTTTCGAGCAAGGAAAGAAATTTCTATCCCTTTGATGTTGAGTCTCTTAAATATCACACTGTCATAGTTGCAACTATAAATTTTCAGACCCCACCCATTTTCAAGTCTCGCTGATTTTTATAAGTGTTTAATGCCCAAAACCCAGATTTATGACAGCCATAAATACTCAGCAGCATATAAACAAAATTTTCAGAACTGAAACATGAGGACTCTGAACAGCATTTAATGCAGAAATAAAATTATATCAGCAGCGCCATTTTCAGAAAATAAAATGCACAGAGATTTTTGGTCTAACAGTGCCCCTGGAAAAACCCACAAGGGGAAAACCAGTGAGAGAGGGATTTTTATTATTTCGGAGCTCTGAGAAAATGTCTTTTACATAAGTCATTAATTTCAGAAATTAAATAGACTTATCTCGAAAACTGTGCCAAGTTTCCACTTCAAAATCTGAGCCAAACTCCTCGAAATTTATGCCCGAATTTCCTGTACATGTGCACAGGTCAGCTCCTCGATTTTTGTGCCCTTCTTGTTGTACGGATACCCTCAAATTCGTGCCAAAAGCAACAGCCCGAATTCTGTGCAATAAATGACTGTACAGCCGCCTAGGAAAGTGTCCCAACCTTCCAGAAAAATACACAACAATCACTCCTCGATTTCTGTGCAAGAAAACAGTAGTACGACCCTCATAAATCCATACAGTACGGCCCAATAAATGCATTGTACCTTCACCTCGAAATATGTGCCAAACTTCAATTGTACGGTCTGCTCAAAATCTGTACAGTATGGCCTCCATTAATTGTTGTACTTCTCTCCTCGATTTGTGTGCCCAAGCTTGCCTCGATATGCGTGCCCTTAGCAGCAAATGTTCCTCTCTTAGTCTGCTCAACTCCTCTCTTTTCCAGCTATCTCAAAAATGCAACAACCACCCTCAAAGGGTGTGCCCTCCTTACCCTAATCGACTCAATGAGGAGAAGGTGAAAGGTCATCTCATCCAATGGCTGAGATTAGACGAGATGATTACCAAGGAAGGTGTTACTCACCACTCCAAGCTTATCCCTGAAAAATACGAACTTGCCTTTTCCCAAATCTTCAGTGAGTATGTCTGCAATCTGCTCATCTGTAGATATGTATTGTATCTCAACTGCTCCTCTCTAAACATAATCCAGAATGAAGTGATATCGAATCTCAATGTGCTTAGACCTATCGTGAAAAACTGGAATCTCAGAGAGTTTGATACAACTCTGATTGTCACAGTAAATCATAGTGGGTCTCAACTGCACACCAAATAATCCCACCAGCAACTTGCGAAGCCAAAGGGCCTCACAACTGGCATGACTGGCAACCATATACTCAGCCTCTGCAGAACTCAAAGCCATTGACTTTTGCTTCCGACTGAACCAAGAAAGCATTGTTGAGCCCAATGTGAAACATCCAGAAGTACTCTTCCTGTCACTAACACATCATGCCCAATCTGAATCTGTATAGCCCACCAATCAAACTACATCCCCTCTCAAATAGTCCAGACCATTATCCACTGTACCACAAATATACCTGAGCACATATTTTGCTGCCACCCAATGCACTCTCCTAGGCTCCACCATGAACCGACTAAGAGTGTTGACAGCAAAACAAATATCTGATCTGGTGTTGACCAAATACATCAAGGAACCGATCAACTGACGATATAAAGTGGAATCAACCAACTGTGACTCATAAGCATGAAGCTTCTTCCAGTTAGTAATCATGGGTGTGGTCATGGGCCTACAATCCTCCATCTGGAATCTCCTCAAAATGTCACAAGCATACTTCCCCTGTCCCAGAAAGATGTGTCCAGGCTCCTGCCAAACCTCCAATCCCAAAAAATAATGCATCAGTCCAATACATGTCATCTCGAACTCTAAAGAAGGGCTCTCCTTACAGCTAGTAATGAGAAGTCTCTCAACCCCTGTAATGAAAAGATCATCAACATATATAGCAAGAGTATGAGAGGATCCTCTCCAACCACAATGAAGTATAGGTTGGGATCTGCCTCACTCTTCTCGAAGCCCAACTGCTGCAAGTAGGCATCAATCCTAGAATACCAAGCTCTAGGAGCTTGTTTCAACCCATACAATGCCTTCTTCAGTCTCTGCACACATGAGACTTTCTCCCATGAACCTCAAAGCCCAATGGTTGCTCAATGTACACCTCCTCCTATATGAGACCATTCAGAAATGCGATCTTCACATCCATTTGATGGATCTTCCAACCCATCTCTGCTGCAATAGAGATCACTGCCCTAATCGAGGTATATCTAGCAACCGGAGCGAAGGTCTCATCATAGTCAACTCCCTCAACCTGTGAGAACCCCTGAGCCACAAAACGAGCTTTGTACCTCTCAATGCTGCCATCTGCAGCACACTTGAGTTTGTAGAGCCGCCTAGAAGTCACCACTGACTTCCCCTCGGGTCTAGGAACAATCTCCCAAACATATTTCTTCATGATGGAACTGTACTCTTCCATCATGGCATCCCTCCAAACCTGTCTGCCAACAGACTCCTCAAAAGTGGAAGGCTCAGACTCCCTGATGTTGCTCACCATCGCAATGTAGCTGCAAAATCTCTCAGGAGGTTTACTCTCCCTCACAGCCTGTCTGGGATTCCCCACTGAACCATGTGCCTCTCTCAGAGTGTCCTAAAGCCACATGGGCTTCCACCTCTCTGGAGTAGTGTCCCGTGGAGGGGACTCCCCCTACTCAACCCCATCGCCTGAAGACTGTGAACCTGAAGTAGAATCTAGAGCACTCGATCTTGAACCCTGTGGACCAATAACCTGTGATCCTCACATTTGTGGCCCTGTAACCTGTGGACCATTCGTCACCGAAGCTAGTGGACCTGAACTCTGTGTCATTGAAGTCTGTTGTGGACTCACCTAAATCTGAGGTGATGACTGCTCACCCCTCTCAGTCCCTCATGACTTCCTAAAGGCTCTATCCTCCTCAAATCTCACATCCCTTCTCAAAACTGTCTTCCTCAAAGAAGGGATGTATATGTGGAAAGCCTTTGAAGTCTCGCTATACCCAACAAAAATCTCCTTTTCTGTCGTGGGTTCTAGCTTTGTCCTCTTCTCAGAAGGGACATGTGAATATGTAAGGCACCCAAAAATCCTAAAGTGCCCAACCTCAAGCTTCTTCCCAGAGAAAGCCTCCTCGGGAGTCTTATCCCCCAATGCTATGTGTGGACTCTTGTTTTGCAGATAAACTGCAGTGTAACATGCCTCAGCCCAAAGAAAGAGTGGCAGCCCCTGATCATGCAACATGGCTCTCACAGCCCCAACTATGGCCCTGTACTTCCTCTCAACAACCCCATTATGTTGTGGGTTGTAAGGAACAATCAACTCCCTCTTGATGCCCTCTCCTGCATAGAAGTCATTAAACTCCTTGGAGGTATACTCACCCCCATTATCTGTCCTCAATACTCTGATTTTCCTCCCAATCTAGTTCAAAACAAGAGTTTAAACTCTTGGAACCAATTGAAGACCTGTCATTTGGTCTTCATGAAGAAAATCCCAGACTTCCGAGAGAAGTCATCAATGAATATGACATAGTATAAACAACCACTCAAAGATGCAGAGACATAGGACCACAAACATCAGAATGAATCAGATCAAGTATACATGTTGCTCTGTTGTCACTGCTTGGAAAAGCAGTTTTGGTGTACTTTCCCAAAGCACAACTATTGGTGCTCTGTACTAAACTCTGGCACTCCAGTCACAATTTCCCTCAGTATGCTTAGAGCCCCATGATGCAAATGGGCCATCCTCCTATGTCATAGCTCACAAAGATCATTGTTGTTGGTAGTATGATACAATGCACTAGTTGGTTGAAACATGAGCTTGTACAGCTTCTCATGTCGAGTCCCAATCACTTTGGCCGAAGTGATATTGGACCCCTTGGAAAATAGGAGCACCTATCCATCACGAAACAACTCCTTATATCCCCTCTCCTCAATAGTATAAACTGAAATCAAGCTCTTCTTCAAGACAGGAACATATAGGACATCTCTCAACAACATGGGAGGTAGAGACTCCCTCTGAAATGATATTGTCCCACTACCAACTGCCTTGACCACCCGGTCATCTCCAAGCACTACCTTAAGATCACCAATCTGTGTAAGATCTGTCAAATGCTCACAAACACCTGTCATATGGCAGGAGGCACCACTATTAATATACCACACACTGGAATGAGTGGCTCTAGTGGAAAGACACACCACTAATGAAAACTCCTTATCGAACTTGGTGGAAAACTCCTCCACCTCTACTAAAGTTGTCTGCTTCTTCTTCTTATTAGGACATTGTTCTGCATAGTGCCCAAACTTGTGACATGCAAAGCACTTGACTTTGCTCATGTCCTTCTTGCCTTCACTCTTCGGTTTGTTTCCTCCCTTAGGGCCCTTTTTGAACTTCTTCTTGTTGTTAGCAGCAAGAGCCACATTCTCCTCATCATTACCAGTAGATTATGAACTTCCATGCACATAACCTCTCTGGGTTTCCTCCTGAACAAAGTCATTCCAAACAGGTTCCCACTTGGGAAGATTCTCCCTAGCCACAATGCCCTCAACAAAAAACAGCGCATTGTTTGGTCACCTCATTCAATGTTGTCTTCACAAGTTCATTGTCAGCAATGGCCTCCGCGACAGCTCCAAGTTCATCTCTCACCTGTGTCAACCTGGTAAGTTATGTGACCACATTTTCAGCCTTGGTCAATTTAATGCTTTTCAGTTTCTCTCTCAAAACCATCTTTTCATTCTCATTTCTACTTTGATACAACTTCGTCAAGGACTCCCACATCTCATAGGCATTTGACTTCCCTGTCACATGAGGAATCAAATGGTCCTTGATGGCATCAAGGATGATTCTTTTAGCCTTGATACTCTTCTTGGTGTAGGCTACTAGAAGAGTAGGATCTGTAGGTATACTTATTGGGCTTGTTGTGGAGTTCTCAACAATGTCCCATAACTCATTCTCCTGCAGAATCAAAATCATTCTATCATTCCAAGCACCAAAATTTACTGCCCCATCAAGTCTGTCCTCAACCCTTAAACCAGTAGCCATTGACCCTTCTCTACTGAAAATAAAAATTCCAAACTCTATCCAGTGAAGTAGCTCTTGTCCTCTTCTCTGTCTTGTTGATTTAAATCTGCACTTCTCTTCAACTCAGCTCTGATACCATGTAAAGTTTCAGATCCCACCCAGTTTCAAATCTCGTTGATTTTTATCAGTGTTTAATGCCCAAAACCCAGATTTATGACAAACATAATTACTCAACATATAAACAAAATTTTCAGAACTGAAACATGAAGATTCTGAACAGCATTTAATGCAGAAATAAATTTATATCAGCAGCACCATATTCAGAAATTAAATGAACGGAGATTTTTTATCTAATAGTGACCCTGAAAAAACCCACAAGGGAAAAACCAGTGAGAGAGGGGATTTTATTATTTCAGAACTCTGAGAAAATGCCTTTTACAGCAGTCATTAATTTAAGAAATTAAATAGACTTATCTCGAAAACCGTGCCAAGTTTCCACTTCAAAATCTGAGCCAAACTCCTCGAAATTTGTGCCCGAATTTCCTATACATGTGCACAGGTCAGCGCCTCGATTTATGTGCCCCTCTTGTTGTATGGATACCCTCGAAATTCGTGCCAAAAGCAGCAGCCCAACTTCTATGCAATAAATTATTGTACGGCCACCTAGGAAAGCATGCCAACCTTCCAGAAAAATACACACCAATCACTCCTCGATTTCTATGCAAGAAAACAATAGTACGACCCTCATAAATTTGTACAGTACAGCCCAATAAATGTGTTGTACCTTCACCTCGAAATCTATGCCAATCTTCAACTTTACGGTCTGCTCAAAATCCGTACAGTACGGCCTCCATTAACTGTTGTACTTCTCTCCTTGATTTGCATGCCCAAGCTTGCCTTGGTATGCGTGCCCTTAGCAGCAAATGTGCCTCTCTTGGTCTGGTCGACTTCGATCTTTTTCATCTCTCTCAAAAATGCAACAACCCTCAAATGGTGCGCCCTCCTTACCCTAATCGACTCAATGAGGAGAAGGTGAAAGGTCATCTCATCCAATGGCTGAGATTAGACGAGATGAGTGGTGGAGATTAAATCACTTAAGTCACCCACTTTCCCTAAGTTCAAAAAGTCACATTTTAATTTACATCTCATAAATTAAATGACTAGGGTCCACATTAGGCATTTTCTCACCACTTAGGTGCCTAGGTGATGAGAAACACTTGCCTAGGTACTTTTTGATTATTTTTAACAGCAACATTGGATGATTTGCAGCCATATTGAGATCTGACCTAGATGTCAAACAATTTCATTCTAGATCTCCAAAAATTGTAGAACTAAAATGTTCAACTGATGCAACTATTTGGCTGGAGTTTGTTTTTGTGATTATTTTTTCACACAGCAAAGATAGTGATGTAGTTATTGAAGTTGCTCCTTACCTCATGAGGAAAGCTTCTCTTTATGAAATTCTTGGAGATAGGCTTCAATCCTATGATTAACACCACCCAGGCAATCCTAGTTTAGATTCAACTTTCTGGATTGCCTCCATGTCAATCCTTTAAGTGTGCTTGTTTGCTTTTGCCTTTTATTGTCTTTTTCCTCTTATCCTTTTATGTTTTACCCATTTGTAATCCAACCTTGTATTTAAGGGGAATATTTTAGTACTCGACTACTTATTTCCTTATATGATTGGAAAGTTGAAGGGTCATTGAATCCAAGGAGAGTTCCATGTCAATCTCACAGAATACCAAATGAACAAGGTTCCCTCAATACATCAAATTTTATGTTGATCTAGACTTGAAGGAGAAAGCACTCTCGGATTCAATGACCCTTCAACTTTCCAATCATATAAGGAAATAAGTAGTCGAGTACTAAAATATTCCCATTAAATACAAGGTTGGATTACAAATGGGTAAAACATAAAAGGATAAGAGGAAAAAGACAATAAAAGGCAAAAGCAAACAAGCACACTTAAAGGAAGACACCTCCCTTAAGATTCTTGCAGAAACTCAAGGAGATGCTATAATACCCCACATTTTGAATCCCTGATAAAGCAGTGCTTAGCTTGATGTTATGTTGATAGTTTGGGCCAACCACCAGTGCCACGGGGTTGACCGAACCAGATGTACTTATCACTCTTAAAACTTCATTTGTGTTGTGATGAATATGGACATGTGTTGGGCGACATGAGGTCACGACTTGTGTCTTTGTGTAATGATTATGTATATTGGTTTCTGTAGATTAGCAATAGTTGTTGATGGAGACTATTCATGCTTTAATTTTCCATGCTTTGATGGAAAATGCACCCCCCTCATTAATTGTGCCACCCAACTGCCACATGTCACACTACATTACTGCCAAATGTCGATATCTGACCCTGCCACTTGTCACCTTTGGAAGCTACCAACCCTGCTATAAGTAGAGACTGTTAAAAATAGGGGTTCGACCCTAAAAAATAGAAACTGCCAAAAACATCCAGGATGACTAGGAGAACAACGCCATGTGTCAAATGTCTAAAAATAAACACTGCTAGAAATAGAATGTTGTTGCATGTCAATGATATCATACTCATCGGATTCAATTTTCTGTGAGGATTCCAAATATGCGATCAAAATTGACACGTGAGCCCTAGTGCTCCACCTGCTAAAAATAGAAAATGTTGACAAGTCATCCCAGAAAAGGTCCAACGAACTCACAATGTCTCAAGGATCAATATTGTACACTCAGAATCCTGATCTGATGCCCATGATGCCCAGAGCTCAACCTGCTAAAAATAGAAAGTGCGTGCATGATCCCTGAAAAAAGTGTCATCGGGCTCAGCATCATGCAAGGACCAAAACTGTATGCTCAAAATTGTGATATGAGTCTCTGGTCACTGTCTCCTAAAAAGTAGGCTCACCTATTATAAATAGACATCTCTCTCAAATCCATGTGAAACTGTGATAGCTCTATCTCTGAAGCAAAAACAACTACAACACCAGTCATGTACGTGTCTTCGATGGGAACCAACCTCTGGTTAAGAGCCAACATACACTATTTGAATGCTAGCCCAAATAGTGTATGTTGGCTCTTAACCTTCTGGATCTCTAAGGGAGAAAATCTAGGGGTTAATCTCTAAGGGAGAAACTACTAAAAATAGGAGTCATGCCCTAAAAAATAGGAAACTGCCAAAAACATCCAAGATGACTAGGAGAACACTGCCATGTGTCAAATGTCTAATAATAAACGTTGATAAAAAGAGAATGTCGTCGCATATTAATGATATCATACTCATCAAATTCGATTTTTCATGAGGATTCCAAATATGTGATCAGAATTGACATGCGAACCTCGATGCAACACCCGCTAAAAATAGAAAATGTTAACAAGTCGTCCCAGAAAAGGTCCAACAGACTTATCAAACAATCCTGCAAGGAGCTTCCGAAGCCACACTGCTTCGCATACTGCAATACATACTGCAATATAATCGGTTTCTGTGGTACTCAAAGCCACAGAAGTTTGTTTCCTTCTACACCAGGAAACCACGGCAGATCCAAAATTGAAGCAACACCCTGAGGTGCTCTTCCTGTCAACAGCGCTCCCTGCCCAATCTGAATCAGCATATCCATGCAGTCTCATGTCAACACTAGAAGCATGTCTCAGGCCATATCCAATTGTGCCTCGCAAATATCTCAACACATGCTTCGCAGCCATCCAATGTATCTGCCTTGGCTGACTCGTGAACTGGCTATGTGCACTCACTGCATAGCAAATATCATGTCTGGTGTTAACCAGATACATCAATGATCCAATCAGTTGTCGGTATATGGTCGGATCAATCAAGTCTGAATCAAAAGAAGACTCACTCAACTTCTTCTGATTCATCACAATCGGTGTGGTCATGGACTTACAGTCCAATATCCCAAATCTCCTCAAGATCTCAATTGTATACTCCCCCTTACTCAAGAAGATCTCATCAGTTCTCTGCCACACCTCAAGTCCCAAGAAGTAATGCATCATGCCAAGCTCCTTCATTTCAAATTCAGAAGCCAACTCATGCTTGCACCAAGCAATGAGATGCTCTGCTCCAGTGAGAAATAAGTCATCAACGTACAAGATCAAAATCAGGGACTTACCATCAACAATCTTATAGTACAGGTTGGCATCAGCAACACTCTTGCTAGAACCCAAACTCATCAGGTATCCATCAATCCTCGCATACCAAGCACAAGGTGCCTGCTTGAGTCCATACAGGGTCTTCTTCAACCTGCAAACATGGGATTCCTTTGCATGAAACACGAAACCATTTGGTTGCTCGATATACACCTCTTCCTCAATCTCGCCATTGAGGAAAGGTGTCTTCGCATCCATCTGATGTAATCTCCAACCCAAGGCTGAAGCAAGTGCAATAATTGTCTGAATGGAGGTATATCGAGCAACAGGAGCAAAGGTCTCCTCATAGTCTATTCCCTCCACCTAAGAGAATCCTCTGGCCACAAATCTCGCTTTGTGCTTCCCGATGTTCTCGTCAGCTACATGTGAGATCCTTTAGATCTCTTGAAGGCTACCTCCTTCTCAAAGGAAACATCCATGCTCACCTCAATATGTCTTTGACCTGGGATGTAGATCTAATATGCCTTCGAGGATTCACGGTACCCAACAAATGTACCATTCCTGACAGAAAGGTCTAACTTCGTCCTTTTCTCCTTGGGTACGTGAATGTGAATTGGACACCCAAATATCCTAAAGTGTCCAACCTGTCACTGTGACCAACCTGTCACAGTTACTGCCACTATCTCATCCATGAGACCAGATCCACTCAAGGAAGCAATTGTCATAGGCCCACACAAATCTGATTCCACAAGATCCCCTTGGATATGTTGTCACTACTTGGAAAAGATCCCTTGGCATTCGTGCCAAGAGCACAACCTCTGCATTCGTGCCAAGAGCTTCAACACAGAGTTGTGGAAGCCCCGTCACCATCTTCCCCAGAACGGGAAAAGCTCTATAATGAAAATGAGCAAGTCTCCTATGCTATAACTGGTTGAATTGTCAATCTGTACAAACTCTAGTCAGAATGCTTCATGTCTCAAACCAGAGATCATCTAATAATTTGTCTTCTGCAACCGTTACTATAGCTCCCTCTCAGAGCTATCACTGGTGACCTGCCTTCGTGGTAAACTGCCCGGAACAAGGAACAAGAACAACAATATTTTCATGGAAACCATCATGGAATTTAACAAGATAACCTGCCCAAAATAAGAACAAACAAGAATATCTCCTAGAGGAGAGATCAACAAGTACATCTCTAGTATAACTTCAAAAAAATTAAAAAAAATTGTTATCACAGCTACAAGACCTACTTGTAATGTAGCAAGTCAAATGTACTAGAAATGTAGGTTAGAGGCATGATAATTTAAAACAATCAAACCTGGAGACTTCTTTACCAGGGAGAGTGCAGTGCTTCTTTGAGTGTACTGGATTTGAGATTCCTCAAGATCTACACAGGTCCCTCCTCCTGCAGGCACTCTCGTGATAATGATACAAAATAAAAATATATATATACAAGTGCATACCTCTGAAACTGTAGCATTATCCGGTCTTGGTGCAACTTCATCCACAAATGAGTAGCCTCAGATTAGCATTAGGTCAAGCTTCAAAACTCATCTTTTTCCATCTCATAATTTAGTAAAAGATCTCTCAGAGGCATGCCTTAAACGATGTCACAATTTATGTCTTGAATATGTTTGAATGTTTCTCCTTGTAAACTTCAATTATATACTAGAAAAATGCTCCCAAATTCATCACTTGGAGTCCTCACAACATACCTTTAATTCTCATAAAGGATGGATCTCAGACTTGCTTTAAAAAACAATCCGAGCCTATACCAAACTTGCGCTGGAATATTCTTCAGAAGTTTGCCATAAATTCGTTGGAATATACCTCAGAAATCTGTCATAAACTCGCTGGAATATACCTCAAAAATCCACCACAGATTTGTTGGAATATACCTCAAACTAGGCTTAAACTCGGCCATGATTATGTCTCTGAAATCAGGCCTATAATTCATCTCGGAAATTTACCCTACAGCCTTTCAAACTGCCACAGAAAAGAAACATGCCAAAGACACCTGCAACTTATCTCAAAAGAACGTCATATTAAATTGTGTTTCTTTCTTGTTGTGGCAGCCCTAGTAGGGCTACTCTTGGCTGCGGTTTGTTGTTAAGACCCTAAACAGGGGTACAGTCGGGGCTAGAGGCATGCGGCAAACCTTAAACTTCATCACAAGACTGTTAAGGGACTCGGCCCTTCTCTTCTGCCAGCAACAGGGCTTTAACATTCCTTAATTTGCGTGCAATTGGTCATCTTCAAGACATGCTTTGATTCCATGTTGAATTTTTAGACTAGTGGTCATCTTCAAGACAACTACAGTAAATAAACAGGATCTCAAGAAGATTAACCAAGCACAAATTACAAAAAGAAATTGGGTATGCTCGTTTCTCCATAGGCAATGTTTTTTCATTGCCACCCAACCATAGGCATCCTCAAGTGCCACCTCCGAGCAGAGCATAGTAGTTCATCCTGGGAAACCCTTCTTCACAAGGGGAGAAAACCCAACACCCTTATAGAGAATATCCTTGCCAAGACAGAATAACAAAGAACAAACTCTATTCACTGGAGCAAACCAATAACAAAGAGTCTAGCAATACTTATCTCAACATGGAGAGAACTCAGCAATGTAAACCCTAGCCAAAGTGCTAGAGCACTAGTCCACCTCTAACGCACTATAACAAACATAAATATATATAATATGTAAATATAAATAACTAATAAGTAATAATTAATTATGAAGAGACATGACATATGAAAGGTCATGTCCCTTATGAAAGGGCACCCCTGTGCGGGATATATATACAAGCCCTCATTCCTCATTTGTAAATATCTTATTCATTCTTATACATTTATTATTAAATATATTTACTATCCTTAAATGGATTATTGTGTACTCTCCTATTTATATTGGATGTTTACATAGTGAACCAGTAGGTTCACCACAAGTAAACATAAGGGTAAATCATGTTATGAGAACTCCCTCTCGACATTCAAATCATAAGAGTAGATATATTAACCAGTTAGAATATCAATATTATTCGAAACGAGAACCCTATAAACACCTAATTTCGCAGAAGATCGAACTAGGGTGGGCAGACTCTTTCACAACTCGACGGTCATGCTCAACTCTTCGTCACTCATATCGTTTGGTATCATCAATCTTAACAACACCAAAAACATAGAGTCATGCGAAGACATTGCAAGCCAAAACGAAGAAGTAAGCCTCTCCATAAACATGCTTTGAGGACAAAGCATTTCTAAGGGGAAGGCAATGTAACAAACATAAATATATATGATATGTAAATATAAATAACTACATATCTTCATGGAACATGGAGTTGACCCCGAGTCGAAATAGGTGGTCAACAAGGCCCAAGGATTCAGTCTTGCATTCCGAAAGAAGAGAGGGAGTATCTTCTGAGCACCGACAGGAGGCTCAGCTGGTGTGATCGAACCGATGCTCATGGTGGAGTGGATTCTCCTAGGAGCTCAAGGTTCAGAGTAGTTGTCAGGAGGATGTCTTCTGGTTTGAGTTCTGTGATGGGACCGGATGATGGTGATGGCAGCGAGTACATCCGTCGCTAAGAGGGAGTGTTAGCTTTTTAACTCAGGAGATACTCCGCATGTTTGTCTTGTATGAGGAAGTTACCTTGTACCTACACTACTAGACACTTGACTTTGTAATGGGTTTTTATAAAGTTGTGATAAAGTGGTTCTTTTATTAAAGCGACTTTTTTAATAAAGTGTACCTTCTAATATTAAAGTGACTTTATTTCATAAAGTGCACTTATGTTATAAAGTGAAAATGTACTTTAATATTTTAGAGTGATTTATTTTGGAGGGAATGAATCATGACCCTTGATCTTGTAAAGGCAAGATTAGATGTTAGCGATTAGATCTAGGGTTGGAGAAGGTGAAGAGTCACTTTCAGATTATAAGAGAATGCATTGGGTAGTGTGCAAGACACATCGAGAAGGAGATTGAGAAAGATTTTCGAGTAAGATTGAGAGAGGGAAGTTAGAGCAGCAAAGAGAGCGCATTTCCCAAGAGATATTGGGCACAAATCCCAAGGGGATATTTTTGTGTGAGTGCTTTAATTTTCTGTTGTTGGAAGCCGTACTGTACGGATTTGTACAATCTGTACAACAAGGAGAAGAGGGGACAGAAATCGAGGCAAGCTGGGCACAGTTTTCAATGCTATTTAGAGGGTTTTTCTTGTTGTTGATGGGCCGTACAGGACAGTCCATACAGCAGACTGTGGGCACATTTTTCAAGGTGCAGATTTCTGGGCAGGCCGTACAGTAGTACAGACTTGGCACATTTTTCAAGGCAGAAATTTTTGGGACAGTTTTGGGTGTTGTAAGGTATTTTTCTCTTGGCTGGAAATGGATTGTTGCTGCTGATATGTACTTTCCTGAAGCTGAACAATAAATCTCTCTCTCTCTCTCATTGGGTTTCCCCACATTGGGGTTTTCCCTGGAATTGCCTAAATTTCTGAGTTTTTCTGAGTTGAATGGTTGTTGTTCATTGTGTTTATTCCGCTGCAAAATTGCTTAGCAATGTGTATTTCTGCTTATGGTAATTTCTAAATGCGGGTTTAGACATTTCAGAGTTCATACAAGACAGTTATCTCTAGGTTGCTAAGTGTATGACAGAATTATTTACTTGCTGATTTTGTCGTTAAATTTCTACATTCAATGTCCTTGCATGCATGATGATCTTCAAATTTACTATTTTTAGCCAGATACATGTCCCCTTTTGCATGCAATATATGATGATTCAGAGGTGGTTCATGATATATTCAAGGTTCATGTGTGTATGTAGGGGTCACTAGTAGTTTGCATGCAACATGCATACAATTTCGATACCCTGCTATTTTTAGCAGTTGCCTTTTGCAAAGTTCACATGTTAGATTTAATCATATATTTGGACTCCTTGATGTTGGACAAGTAGTACCTCAAAAAGTGTCACACAGCACCATTAATGGAAGGCTGCAGCAGCAAGCAAAGAAGATTTGGGCACATGCAGAGAAGGTACTCCAACAGAGATTCGGTACAGCGGTTTGCAAAAGGCAACAGTAAGCCCTCTTTTAGCAGTTTCGTACATTAATAATGAGGGCATAGGGGCATTTATGAAGGAGAGAGAGAGATAGAGGGTGCACATGTGCCAAAAGCATGCAAGCACCATCCTCAATTTAGTCGCAGTTTAGATTTTTTTTATATTTAGCAGTTCAATTCTATTTCTAAGTTCGCCTGAGTAAGTAGTTGCATGCACAGTTAGTTAGGGTGCTTTGCATGTGAAAAGTTTCCAAGAATGGATGGTGCACAGAACCCTAGAAGAGAGAGATGCATGCATACCTGCAATCTCTTCCAGTGGGTGCACTTTCCTAGGAATAAATCTTTCATGCAAGTTAAGGGCACTAATCCCAAGGCCAGGAATAGATCCAGGGTTTAAGTTTAGCTTAGTTAAGGTATCGTTGTGCATGTATCCAAATTCATTGCACCTACAAGTCTACGAAGGAGAAGGCAAGGGTATAGGTTTTATTCATTCAATTTTTTGAAGTAGGAAACAATGACTGAAAGGTAGAGTTTGAATCTTTCTGTGTATTTCTTGTTTTAAAGAGTATAAACAATAATGTGATTTGAGTTTCAGATTTGTGTACTTATTGCTACTTTATTCACCTTGATGTGTTTCAGGTCCTACTAAAAAGCAGATTAGTAATTTTCATAGAGATTTCAGTTTTCTATTTTCCTAAGTATGTAGGTTAGGAATCAAACCAGGATTGTAACCATGTGGTGAAGAATTTCAACACTTGACTCCATGCAAGTCTTATGAGATCATTTTTGGTGATATGAGAGGTGTTTTGTGAAACTGTTATTTTTAGCAGTTGGGGCTACAGGGCTTGCACGGTGAAATAGAGTGCATATTCAGGTTCTTTAGAGGGAGACAAGTCTGATGAACCTGTTTGCAGTGACATGTGAGGTGGTGCTATTTTTAGACATGCTATTTATAGTAAGTGCTGCCA
This sequence comes from Picea engelmannii, assembly GCA_009831015.1. Classification (NCBI taxonomy): domain Eukaryota; kingdom Viridiplantae; phylum Streptophyta; class Pinopsida; order Pinales; family Pinaceae; genus Picea; species Picea engelmannii. The sequence continues at coordinate 248,192 of ML776615.1, forward strand.
CGGGTTATTTTGGCATTCTGAGGTTCCTATTTTTTATGCAGGGTCAATGCTATTTTTAGCATGCCTATTTTTAGGCAGTGACAGAGTGATGATTGGTAGAAGAGATGGTGCCATGTCTCAAAATGTGCAGAGAACATCATTTCCATAGTTATAATTTGATGAGCATGAGGTTGTTGACATATGTCTTGGTGTGGATGAAGACAAACATAAATAATAAAGTAAATAATATCTCACTCAAGATAACTTTGGAAGAGCTTACGCCTTATCCATGCAAGGAGTAGTTTAAGAGCAGATTACTTATGGCAAAGGCATTAACTCGTATCCACAATGAGGGCACACTAGTTGAGGTGGATACATGGAGTCTATTTCGAAGTCAACCTTATCTATTCAGTGGTAGTTAATTGTGCCTTGCATGTAGCCTTATCCACTTACATCCAGAGACCATTGTGCCTTACATGAGAGACTACTTACTTCCAATTCAGATCGAGGTTCAGTTAGAGTTCAATTCAAACATGCGGAGTATCTCCCGAGTTAAAAAGCTAACACTCCCTCTTAGCGAGGGATGTACTCGCTGCCATCACCATCATCCGGTCCCATCATAGAACTCAAACCAGAAGACATCCTCCTGAAGGAGATACTATGATTTTTACCAAGGAAGGCACACCACTTAGAAGAAGAAATATCTGTTTAATTTGTTTTTAGAGATCGCGGAAGGAGTTTGATTCTATGAGATTTAAATCTTTGTTTTGTTAGCTTTTATAGCTCAGGAGCTACTCCGCATGTTTTGTCTTGTACGCGGAAGTAGCCTTATATTTGCACTACTAGACACTTGACTTTGTAATGGGTTTTTATAAAGTTGTAATAAAGAGGTTCTTTTATTAAAGTGACTTTTTAGTAAAGTGTACCTTCTAATATTAAAGTGACTTTATTTCATAAAGTGCACTTATGTTATAAAGTGAAATTGTACTTTAATATTTTAAGTGATTTATTTTGGAGGGAATGAATCATGTCCCTTGATCATGTAAAGGCAAGATTAGATCTTGGCCTTTGGATTTAGGGATGGGGAAGGCTTAATTACCAGGTTCGCCGATTTTCATTGAAAAAAATCGAAATTCGGCGAATTTTTTAAAGCCCCGATTTCAATCGTTGAAGTTCACTGAACACAAACGCCGAACACAAACTCGAACTTCAGGCGAACAAAATCGCATTTTTGTTCGATGAAAATCGCCTAGGGTTCAATGAAATTTGGGTTCGTTTTAAAAAATTGGGTAAAAATCCGCGGATAAAAACTCTGCCATTTTCGTTGCCATTTTCCCTGCACGCTCGAGCCTCAATCGCTCTGCATGTCCAGCACTCCCAACCTTATAAACCTTGTAAAAATAGGCATCCAAATGTGGGTTAGTTCAGTGGTCGAGTACTTGGAGATTTATTGAGTTATATGGGTTGATTGTACGCTAGCTGCTCTGTTGTGTCTCACTAAATATTCTTATCCATAATATGAGTTAATGGTATGGTCAACATTATGCTAGGGAACAAATCCTGCTCAAAATATTGTAGTGACATGTTGCCTGTTTATTAGAACTTTTCATTCATTTTACAAAATTTCGATCAAGAAATCGATCACTGGACAAGATTTCCTGGGATGCATGATTTTTGCCTAGCCTTATCATGTTGCTGTACTGTTTTTGGTTTTATTTATGGTCATGTGATTTCATTATCAGGACAGTTCTTATCATGTTGCTGTACTATTTTTGGTTTTATTTATGGTCGTGTGATTTCATTATCAGGACAGTTCTTAGTACAGAATTTGTTATGGGTTAACTAAGTCTGTCATAATAATGATATCACACGACAATAAATCTGAAATGGTTATAAAGCCAAAACCAGTACAGCCACATGATCAGAACGTCCCCTTATTCTCATAGGAAGTCAAGAATGTAAATACAAATATAATCTATAACAGATTATTGTAACTTTCCCTAATTGCTCGATTTATTATGCAAGTCAGACAAACACAGCAATAAGTTAGGTTAAAGAAAAGCTTTGAAGGTAGCAAATAGTCTGGGCTCCATTTTTGCTTGTAGAGAAGCCTAGTGGTGTGTTTCATCCTTATAACAATGAAATGAATTTAGATAGTGCATAAGATGTCTTGAATACTGATAATTTAGATAGGGCATCACATGCCTTGAATACTGATACTTATCAGGCTAATTTCGAAAGGGTTTTGAAAGTAACATATACAGCCTAAGTGGGCCTAAAGGTTAAGAACATGTGTTTCCTCTTAAGAGGTCACAAGTTCAAATCCAGAGGGGGGTAGGGTATGTATACCTCCGTAGACTTTACCAGTCAAATCGCTGGGCAGAGGGGGGTCCCTTGTCCCACAAACAAGGGGGTCTCGTACACCAATTTGGTGTGGCTTGGCCGTGACCTTAAAAATAGATTATTATTATTATTATTATTATATTGCGAGCACCATGTTGTACAAAGAGAAGTGAGATGCAAGGTGTCCTGTTTATTCTTAAAACTTTGTAACAATGAATTTAATCTAAATCTTTAACATAGGTTTAATTTGCAATTTTTGAGGTTTACAAGGTAGGATGCCTATTTTTACAAGGTTTATAAACTTGTAATAAGAGTATCGAATTTTATTATATATATTTTTAATTTTTTCAAATTTTGTACTATATCAAACTTAATGCCGAATTTTATCCCCAAAACTTTGACTGTCGAATTTTTGGCGAACTTCAAGCTCACCAAATTCGAACACGAACACGAACCAGGTGACTAAGGGGGAAGGTGAAAAGACACTTGGAAGGTGAAAGGTCACTTTCGAATTATAAGAGAATGCATTGGTAGTGTGCAAGACAATGAGAAGAAGAGATTGACAGAGACTTCTGAGAGAGCTTGAGAGAGGAAAGTTAGCAGCAAATTTTTGGCACGGATTTCAAACGAGATTGGGCACATATCCCAAGTAGGAATTTTTGTTTAGGAGCAGTCGTGTTTTATTGTTGAAGACATGTCGTACTGTACGGATCCGTACAGGCCGTACAGCAGCAAGTTTGGGCACGTAAATCGAGGCAAGTGTGGACTCAGTTTTTGAGTCAACTTTTGGTGAATTTTATGTTGGAGGTCGACCATACATGAGAGAAGATACAGAAGCCTGTTGTGGGCGGAAATCGAGGTGTTGATTTCAGCAAGGCCGTATAGTTGTACGGATTTGGCACGATTTTCTAGGCAGCAAGTTTGTGGGACAGATTGTGTTTGTAAGTGATTCTCTTGGCTACTAAATGTAATTTTGTTGCTGATGTACTTTCCTGAAGCTAATAAAATCTCTCTCTCTTTGGGTTTCCCCACATTGAGGTTTTCCTTGGCTGGTTGCCTAAATTTCTGAGTATTACATGGATGTGTAATTGTTGTTCAGTGTGTTTATTCCGCTGCAAAAGTGCTTGGCAATGTGTATTTCTGCTCATAATATTTTATGAATGTGGGTTTACATTTCAGAGTTCATTCATGACAGTTATCTCTAGGTTGCTAAGTGTATGACAGAATATAGTGCATGCTGATTTTGTCATTAAATTTCTACATGGTATCAGAGCTGGGGCTCTGAGTGACAGTGAACAGTGTTATTTTTGGGCAAGATTTGAAGGGGGAAACTTGATTGTTCGTTTTCCATTGAAAAGTTGACAGGGAGATGGTTGTTTGCATTAGGTATGAAGACATGGACCAATTGGATGGGATTTCCAACTATTTGCAATGGAAAGTCAGGATGTCAGCTATTCTCAGGGAGAACAAAATTTTGAGCTTTGTCAACACCATAGTTGTTGTTCCATCAGCAAACCCTATAGCTTTGGATTTACATGAGGTAAAGGAGGTCAAAGCTCAGAGGCTTATTCTGAGAAGAAGACAGCCAAAAAGATGTGGGATGCACTGAAAAACTTGTACGAGGCGAAGAATGAAAACCGGAAGATGGCCTTTAAGGATAAACTGCATTATACCAAGATGAGTAAGGGGGAGAGTGTGTCTTCTTATCTTACCCGGGTAGCTCAAGTGAAAGATGAGTTGGCTGCAGTTGGGGAGGTCATATCAGATTCAGAGTTGGTGAGGATAGCCTTGAAAGGCTTCACCAAGGAATGGGAAGTCTTCGTGAAGTGTGTGGTTGGTCGAGAGCATCTTCCAGATTGGAGCAGATTGTGGGACGATTTCACTCAAGAGGAGATCCAGGAAGGATCTCAGAGCAGTGGACAGAAGACAGATGGAGTTGATGAAGATGTTGCTCTTGATGTAAAGGGCAAGGGGAAGAAGAAAGGAAATTCCAGGAGGGACTTGAGTAAAGTCAGATGTTACTGTTGTAACCAGTTGGGGCACCTTGCTTCTCAGTGTCCTGAGAGGAAGAAGAGGAAGAAGGAACAGGAGGGGCTTGATATTGCAGCTACAACAGCGATGGAGGACTTTTCATCCAAGTTTGATATGGAATTTTCTTTGGTTACTCTAGTATCTAGTGTTGGTAGTGGTGGATTTGGGGGTGATAACAGATGGATTGTTGATAGTGGAGCCACTTGTCACATGACGGGAATCTGGCAAGTATTCCTTATTATCACAGAGACGGGTCCTGACCGGCTGGTGGAGAGTGAAGGAGGTATGGCACGAGTTGTACGTGGAGTTGGAAGGGTTAGATTCTGACTAAATTATGGGGGACTCCTGGGGGTTGATGGAGTTGTCTTTGTTCCAGGGTTGAGGGTTAACTTGCTCTCAATCTCAGCCTTGGAGGATGTTGGATATTGTACATTGTTCAAGAGGGGACATGTATTTATCTACAAAGAGGGAGTGGATCTGGTTGAACCGCAACTGATTGGTGATCGGATGGATAGGTTGTACATGTTGCAAGGACAACCTTCAGGTTATGATTCAGCATCGGATGAGGAGCAGGAGGCTCCTGAGACTGTGATGGGCCCAAGGATTCAGTCTTGCATTCCGAGGGAAGAGAGGGAGTCTCTTATGAGCACCGGCATGAGGCTCAGCTGGTGTGATCAAACAGATGCTCAAGGTGGAGGGGATTCTCCTAGGAACTTAGGGTTCAGAGTGGTTGTCGGGAGGAGGTCTTCTGGTTCGAGTTATGTGCAGGTGTTGAGGTTGGCTCCAGGTTCAGAGGGAGCTACTACTGCAAACAATGTGATGGAACCGGATGATGGTGATGGCAATGAGTACATCCCTCGCTAAGAGGGAGTGTTAGATTTTATAGCTCGGGAGGTACTTCGCATGTTTTGTCTTGTATGCGGAAGTAGCATTATATTTGCACTACTAGACACTTGACTTTGTAATGGATTTTTATAAAGTAGTAATAAAGTGGTTCTTTTATTAAAGTGACTTTTTAATAAAGTGTACCTTCTAATATTAAAGTGACTTTATTTCATAAAGTGCACTTATGTTATAAAGTGAAATTGTACTTTAATATTTTAAGTGATTTATTTTGGAGGGAATGAATCATGTCCCTTGATCATGTAAAGGCAAGATTAGATCTTGACCTTTGGATTTAGGAATGGGGAAGGTAAAAAGACACTTGGAAGGTGAAAGGTCACTTTCGAATTATAAGAGAATGCATTGAGTAGTGTGCAAGACAATGAGAAGAAGAGATTTTCGAGAGAGCTTGAGAGGAAAGTGAGCAGCAAATTTTTGGCACGGATTTCAAGGGATATTGAGCACATTTCTCAAGGAGGAGTTTCTATTTAGGAGCAATTGTGTTTTATTGTTGAAGACAGGTTGTACTGTACGGATCCATACAGGCCGTATAGCTACAAATTTGGGCATGGAAATCGAGGCAAGTGTGGGCTCGACTTTCAAAGCAACTTTTGGTGAATTTTTTGTTAGAGGTCGACCATACAAGAGAGAAGGTACAACAGCCTGTTGTGAGCACGGAAATCGAGGTGTTGATTTCAACAAGGTCGTACAGCTATACGGATTTGGCATGATTTTCTAGGCAACAATTTTGTGGCACAGATTGTGTTTGTAAGTGATTCTCTTGGCTGCTAAATGTAATTTTGTTGTTGATGTACTTTCCTGAAGCTAATAAAATCTCTGTCTCTCTTTAGGTTTCCCCATATTGGGGTTTTCCCTGGCTGCTTGCCTAAATTTCCAAGTATTACATGGATGTGTAATTGTTGTTCATTGTGTTTATTCCGCTGCAAAAGTGCTTGGCAATGTGTATTTTTGCTCATAATATTTTATGAATGTGGGTTTATACATTTCAGAGTTCATTCATGACAATTATCTCTAGGTTGCTAAGTGTATGGCAGAATATAGTGCATGTTGATTTTGTCATAAATTTCTACATGTTTTCTCTTGTAATTGTGAGGTCTGAAGATGAATAAAACCTTGAGTATTCTAGTGCACACCTTTCTATTTCTTTCTTGTGCATTAATTGATGGTTGTTTATGTTTGCAGCTCTCTCACTAAATATTGTCAAATCATTCTTACAGAGTCTTGTGGGTTTTTCCTCCCCCAGTTTATTGAGGTGGTTACAAATATGAGTTTGTGCTCAAACTTGAGGGTTTTCCTTCCCTTGGTAGGATTTTCGGTGACCAAGATAGAGTTGTGACCAGCATTAGCAGCCAAAGACTAGAGCACATTCACCCACTGAGATTCATCCTATACAGATGCCTCAATAGGATTCCTTACCATCCCATCGGACACTTGTTTTTGTTTCATTGATTCCATAACCTAGGATGATCCAAGAGGATCTCGACAGCCATCCATCTTTTCCACTCAATCAACGTTTTCAAGCCTATGGTTTTGATAAACCATGATATTCACCCTTTTGATGGGGAATGTAATGTAATGCCATCTCCATTTGTTAATTATATAGACATCATTTAATGATTTCCCAGTGGTCTTATGTACATGCCTACAACATAGCGTTAATGCATTGAATCCCATAAGAACTTCGTAGTTAAGCACGCTTGGGCTAGAGTAGTACTGGGATAGGTGACCGCCCAGAAAGTCCTAGTGTTTTACATGCCTATGGCATTTTGTAAACTTAGACCAATTTATCCCACATGCATCATGGGAAGTATTCTCCTCTCACTCTCTCATATATAGTTGAGGTGAAGGAGGCCCTTTATGCATGCAATGGAGTGTGATGTAAAGCTTGTTGCGAATAAATCGTAGCCAACATCTCTTTCTCTTCAGAGATAACCTACTCCATTCTTGCTAGTTTGTGTTCTACGGTGTTTTGCTACATTATTCATTAATAGAAGTTGTGTTTCACTGTATTTTTGTGTTTCTGTTATATTTTCCTTTGTATCTCATTTCGTTCTCAGCATAATCCGGATCAATGGTATCAGAGCAGTCTACTCCTTATCATTTCTCAAAGCATGTCCCCGACAAGGTCAGGGGATAGAGAGTTGGGTCTCGAGCTAGTTTCTTTTGAGGACATCTTCTCTCACCAGCCCAAGTGACCTCCCATGGCGAAAGAAAAGAGAGATGACTAAGCAGGAGATCCTTTCAAGACGTTGCTCCAGGAAGGCCTCACGAGATTATGGATAACTTCACTTAGATCCTTCAATGACTACTGATGGAAACCAAGGCATCTTCGACAAGTAGCCATTTCGAAGGTGCGGCACCCTTCAAGGTACAAGTCAATTTTGATATCCCTTATTTGAAGGCCAGATAGATGCAAATACTCTACAAAAACGGTTGAATTTGCTCAAAGGTTATTACTCTGTCCAAAAAAAAATCGAGTGAAAAAATCACCTTCGTGCTCCTTAAAGCCCTTCCCCATGTCAGAGCTTGGTGGGAAGGTTACTGGGAGAGGTACACCACAAACGAATCTATGCCATACGGGAGAGAACCCACTTGGGAAGATTTTGTAGATTCCCTCCATGAGTTCTACCCTGTCAAAAACTATCATGACAAATACATGAGATGAAAGACTCTGAGTCAGAAAAGAAATCAAATGGTGTCAGAATACACTAACACATTTCATACTTTGCGCCCAAAGTTGGGTATCAAACACTCCGAGCGACACCTGGTTTTGAAGTACCGCAGTGGTTAGCACAAGTACATCCAAATAGAGATGGATTTCTTGGACATCTCCTCACTGAGAGTTGCTTATCGATATGCAGTCAAAAATGAGAAGAAATTCAAGCAGCGGAGTAAGTAGGAGTTTGGGTTTGAAAATACGCCACAACAGAAGCATGGAAAAGGAAACCCTAACTCACAAAACGAAGGACAGAGCAAGGAAGGACAACCTCAAGAGAGCCAGTCCAAGACGCAGGAAAAGAAAGGTAACGGTTAGTCTAAGAAAGACACAGGAAAGTGGTGCAAGTTCCACAAAATCCCATGGCACAACACCGACGAATATCGCTCGAAACAGTCATTGGTGGTCGAGCTCAAAGAAAAAGAATCGGAACCTGACTTAGACTTTGATCCAGAGAAAAATAAAGGGAAACAGATCATCTATGCAAAACCCACTGTAAATTATCGTGGCCAAAACAATACAACCAGAGGAGCTTGAGGAGGGGGAGCACCTCTTCCACTCGCAGATGTGGGTAAAGGGGACCCACTGCATTTCATTGTTTACAACAGGACTCAAAAGATACTAATCTCAGTCGAGGTTGTTAAGAGATTGAAGTTGCCAACGATGCCACACCCCCAACCATACACCATCGAATGGTTGAGCCAGGGACAAGACATATGTGTCAGCTAGTAGTGTCGTCTGTCCTACGGCATCAAGCCCTTCAAGAATGAGGTACTATGTCATGTTGCCCCACTTGAAGTCCGTGATGTTCTTTTAGGACAACCATTTATGTGGAAATGTCATGCTATCTATGAGTCTCAACCCCGCAGTGTCATTGTTACTCTCAGAGGTCATCTCTATAGGGTACCAGAGGTAGCTCCAACTATTGCCACTTCATTGATCTCGGAAAAACAGTGCCGCAAAGTAATCTCTCAGACTAAGTTGCAGGAAACGCCCCCCCCCCCCCTCTGTTTCA
>ML776615.1:257214-303972 GCA_009831015.1 Picea engelmannii
TGGTCGTACCGTACGGCGTTTCCCGATTTGGAAACGTCGTACGGTACGGCCAAGGGCGTTTCCTGGCCGTACCGGCCCGTACGGCCAGTGTTTCGGGCGTCTTTGAGGCGAAATAAGAAAAAAAAAAAGGGACCATGGGGCCCCCAAACAGTCAAATATATTTTTTTTGCATTTTCTATGTTTTTCTTGCATCATTATGTTTTTTCTTGCAATATAATGCCTTATTTTTAAAACAACTATATATACATATATATATTTTTTAATTTTTATATATACGGCGTTTCCCCGAACGTTTCCATTTTTTGGGGGCCTGTTTCGTACTGTCCCGGTTTCGGAAACTTGGAAACGTTTCTGCATTTCGTGCAACTTAGCTCTTAGACCACAAAGTTTTCCCTCTTCACGATCCAATCAAACGGTGAACAGAAGGTCATTGCGACCACTACAACCTCAACCCAAGACCTTTCTATACAGCAAAAGCAGGTTGACAAGATTGTAGAGGAGCACAAAGATATTTTTTCATCAAAAAGGGTGCCTCTACACTACCAAGTCAATAATTCCATCGACTTGGTGCTCAGTACTCCCTTACCCAATGGTCCAATCTATAGACACTCCCTTCCAAAAAATGAGAGTCTTCCATATGTTCAACATAGCTCTATTGGCCACAACCCTTTGCAGACGTGCTTGGGGTTCCAACCATTAGCCCCAATGATATAGCTCTTCCTGCAGCATCTTCATCGACAAAGTCACCCACACTCAGACCAAGGCAGATCATGCAACCAGATTTGTTGAACAGATCCAACGCCTCCAAAAACAGGTTCATGACATCCTTCAACATGTTAATACCACGTACAAGCAAGACAATTACTTCAACAATGCAAGTGGGTGAACAAAGGGTCACTACAACCACTACAGCCTCGGCCCAAGACCTTTCTATGCAGCAAAAGCAGCTTGACAAGATTGTAGAGGAGAACAAGATATTTTTTCATCTACAAGGGTGCCTCTGCACTGCCAAGTCAAGAATTCCATCGACTTGGTGCTCAGTACACCCTTACCCAATGGTCCAATCTATAGACGCTCCCTTTTGAAGAATGAGATTCTTCCATATGTTGAGCATAGCTCTATTGGCCACGACCCTTTTCAAGCGTGCTTGGGGTTCCAACCATTAGCCCCCATTGATATAGCTCTTCCTGCAGCATCTTCATCGACAGAGTCCTCCCACACTCAAACCAAGGAAGATAATGCAACTAGATCTGTTGAACACATCCAGCGCCTCCAAAAACAGGTTCATGACATCCTTCAACATGCTAATACCAAGTACAAGAAAGACAATTACTTCAACAATGCAAGCGGCTCGCCAAGGTTCAAATTCAGCAAAAGTTTCCCCATCTCTTGAGGGAACTTGATGCAATGGAGATCATTGCTTCTTAAGGGGGGCAGGAATGATACAGGTGGATCTTGGTGGCCATCCACCTTTTCCACTCAATCAACATTTTCAAGCCTATGGTTTTGATAAACCATGATATTCACCCTTTTGATGGGGAATGTAATGTAATGCCATCTCCATTTGTTAATTATAGACATCATATAATGATTTCCTAGTGGTCTTATGTACATGACTACAACATAGCGTTAATGCATCGAATCCCATAAGAACTTCGTAGGTAAGCGCGCTCGGGCTAGAGTAGTACTGGGATGGGTGACCGCCCGAGAAGTCCTAGTGTTTTACATGCCTATGGCATTTTGTAAAATTAGACCAATTTATCCCACATGCATCATGGGAATTATTCTCCTCTCACTCTCTCATATATAATTGAGGTGAAGGAGGCCCTTTAAGCATGCAATGGAGTGTGATGTAAAGCTTCTTGCGAATGAAGCATAGCCAACATCTCTTTTTCTTAAGAGATAAGCTACTCCATACTAGCTAGTTTGTGTTCTATAATGTTTTGCTACTTTATTCATTAATAGAAGTTGGGTTTCGCTATATTTATGTGTTTCTATTATATTTTCCTTTATATCTCATTTTGTTCTTAGCATAATCCAGATCATAGGACAAGCACTAGTATCCCAAATCCCTCCACCAATTAGTATTTTTACCTTTGCATTGTTATCTACTCAATGGCCTAGATATCTTTAATCGAGTTAGACTCATAGGTCATATGCAATGTTAGGGATACACCCCTGGTGTTGGCACAACAACCCAATGCGAGAGGAGCTTGGGAGGTGACTGAGTCTTCGCTCCTTAATGTTTTCACCCAAGGCTCATTCCAGGTGTTAATAGTTTTTTAGAGTTATTGTCGAGGACTAAGTTGAGTCCTTAGAATCGATAGATCTGCTACAACATTTTGATGAGCTAGAGTTTCTTTGGAAAGTTTCGTATTGCTTATATGGTGACTCCATTGAGGAACAAAGCCTTGTTCCTTTGAACCTAATGAACTATTGCTTAAAGGTGAGATCAAACAATGGTAAAGTGCCAAAGTTTCAAGTAGATGGGTTTGTATCGGCCAAAGATCATTGGGATGCATATTTTAAGTTTATTGGAAATAGATCATTGAGTATGATGATGTTATCGTTAAGTTGTTTCCTCACACATCAAAGGCAAAGTTAAGAAATGGTATCTAAACTTACCAAAGGGTTTCATAACTTCTAGTGATGAATTTGAGCAAATTTTCATGGATGGATGGGTTAATCAAGGATCTAGTTATCAAAAAATGGCATCTAATCTTAGTTCTAAGTTTGAGGAGCTAAAGAAGGCTAAAGAAATTTCAAGACGAGAGGTTTCTACAAACCCTAAGATCATTGTTGAAGATCTCATGGTTGCACAGAACAATTTGTATGATGTCAATCTCAAACCTATTGATGACTAGGAGAAAATTACAACTAATCTGTTGATGTTTGAGGATAATCCATGCATCGATGCTAGTTGCGTAGGGGACCATACATTTTCTACATTTGTCGCTCAAATCGAGTTGTTCGATGTTAATCACATAGAAGATCTAACTATTGGTTCACAATTATTTGTTTGAAGAAAGAGTTCCATCCCTCCATATGAAATATTGTGAGAATCTAGGTAGGAATATGAGTTGCGTTGACGACCTTACTCTTGTTGTTGCAAACCCCAGCTCGCCCCAATGCTCAATTCGAAAGGCTAGTGACATTATTGAAGAACTCAAAACCCTACTTCTACCCAAATTATGATTTGTGTTGTTGAATGCAATCTTGATCAAGGCATTGGTAATGAATCAAAGTATTGGGACATTATAGAAATCTTGCATCACGTACTAGAAGCCAGAGACTTATCAAATGGTAAGGATGATAAAGTTTATTTTGGTTATTGTGAAAGAGATCCCATCTATAATACTAAAGATGAGGAGCAGAAGAAGGATAATATCAACCATGTTATCAAGGAACCTATACACCCAAAAAAGGCGTTGAATGAAGAATATTACAGATATTCCCAAAATACCTTTAAAACTCTTCAACATGTTGTGAGCAGAATTGTGTTTCTTTTTTCTCCATGGCCTTTTAGATCATACATGTTTCGAATGATTCCTATGCTGAGTGACGATAATATTGTTGAAAGATTATATAGGCAAAGTAAGGTAGATGTTCATGATGAGGAAATTGTGTCCAAAGGTATACAACCATGTTGCTTTGTTTTGAATGTTGATCCAAGGGTGGTAGTTGGCGAACAGATCAAACCTGGGCTATTGGATTTCCAATCAATAGCCTCGATGTCCATAAAGAACAACAAAAAAGAAGAGTGAAGTCATAAGTATACAGTGGTAGCATCCACAAAAATTTAAAGATGAATTTAACATGGATAAGGTGCTTAGTATGAAGAAAGAAAGTTGAATTTCTCTTACCCACTAGATTCCGTTTGCATTCCATGTCCATTCTCAACTAGAAGTATATGGACAAAAAAATTTCCAAGACCCCAAGAGGACCAAGTTAGATGTGTTAGCTTTTAGGGTTACTCCAAAAGTGTTTTCACCTTGTTGGGAGAGCGTTAGGTTTCTTAACCCCTTGATGATGCTTCATGGACATATGGATGGCTCAAATTGGGTGGATGCTTGACCTTGGTTAGAGCGTCGGCATGGCGCCCTTACCTAGGAGGTTGTTACCCTAATTGACATGAGGACTAAGCCATCGGGTGCACACAATGGAGGATTCGATTGCTTGATTCGAGGAGATACCTACCTAGAAGGAAGAATGCTAAGCACTTGGAGGAGGGCTCCTAGCCATTGGAACTTGGAACCATGCAATATATACCTTGGAGGTTGGACATTTGACTTGAGGATGCTTAGGTTGAGAAGCATACTCCATGGAGGTTGGTAATGGGCTCGAACACATATGTTGAGGAGGAGCATTAGAGCTTTGTGACCACATGGGCACACATGTTGAGGAGTATTTGCCACAAGAGGACATATGGCACAATCAAAGGAGAAGAGCCTTGCATGAGGACACTTCGATAGCAAACCACCATGGAAGAGGGAGCATTGCACTAACACCTTGTTGGAGAGCACACCATCTTAGAGGAGGGGCATTGAGCCCAAAATCCATCATGCATGGAGGGCGTTTCATCTGGGGGATTGGATAAAATAGTGTTGCAAATATCTCTAACTTCTCGATTCTGATTTCTCCGAAGTTTTACAAGTTGCAGAATTGTCCAATATTTCCCTAGTCTTTTAGGTCCAAGTTTATTCTTGTCGATATTTTTTGATAATTCTAATAAGTTTCTTTCCAAACCCTTAGCCATATATTGCCCAAAACCCTTCTGTGACACTTGTATATTTTTTATTGTAGAGAGCTCCATGTGGGGTTTCCTTGTTGGTTACTTGTATGGACACATGTCCTTGTATGTTAGCCTCCCTCATCTATTGTATATATAAGGGGGGAGAGAGCTCTTGTGATCATATCATCATTGTGCTCTATTCTTTGTATTGTCTTGGAGAAGTCTTGAAGGAAGCAAGACACTAGGGTTCATGAGGAAACCCTAGGAGCTAGACGCTAGGGTTCATGAGGAAACCCTAGGAGAAGCCAAGGAGAGAGAGAGGCGTCTTGGATGTTCATAGAAATATTACTCTTGTGTGATGCTAGGGTTTTCTCTTGTGATGCTAGTGTTTATGCTATACATGTAAACCCTGGAGAAGTACATGATGTTGGCGATGACGATGGTTCTTATGGCTCTTGTTGTAACACTAGGGTTTCTACCCTAGTAATAGACATAGAGAGTGGAGCTAGTGCTTTGCATGATTTTGGAGCCTTCTTCTTATGGAATGTGAAACTAAGGCAAGATCATGGAGAGCTTAGCTTGATAAGTCTTGAGCTTGGTGTGATACCTTGCTTGGAAGAAGACTCGGTTATTGTATCCTTGATGTTCCATGGAGATATTGGTGCTTATGTTGATGCAAGAGTTGAAGACCTACGGTTTGAGGACTCAAACCCTAAGATGGACATGCAGATTTGGAGGCTAGCGCTAAAGTTGTGTTGCGATGTACTTGTGTGATGCAACATGGCTAAGGTTTGTAAACCCCAAGGAAGGCAACAGTGCCAATGTGGAGAGATTGTGTGATACAAATTTGAAGTATGTGCCAAGAAGGACTTGTCGGTGTTGATACTAGCATGTTGAGGATATTTGGAGTGACCAGCATTGGATGAGAGTGATTCCTAGCTAGGAGTTGTTGGCTATGGTTTTCTTATGGCTTCCCTAGCTAGGGTTTGGGGAGCTTGACTTGTACCAACTTTGTGATAATGATATGTACTTGTACATCGTCTTATTATATATATATATATATATATATATATATGAAGTTTCCAGCAGTCCAAATTTTGGGTATCACAGTTTTGATTTTCAGCTTAGGTTATCTTCATGATTAAGTAGATTTTCGGCCCTTATTGTTCATGCTGATTTGACATAACATATAGCAGAATTTGTTAAGTGATTTAACACATATCTTGAAGATAAAGGAGCAGATTTGCTGCTGTTATAATCTGCTGGAATAAGACATTTCAGATCTCTTCTATGCCTTGAAAAGTGTGCCCTAAGGGCTGTAGCATTGTGCTATTAAAGTACACTCATATGGTTTTTATTCTCTTGGACTATTGGGTGCATTTGGGTTGAAACGAACTGAAATGTTACTGTTGTAATTTAATATTTCAGATCAGCCCTAAGGCCAAAAGTTCACAGGGCTAGATCAGGGATACCTCATGTAAATGAGATGAAATTTCTGAATTGCATAAATAGTCCAATATTCAAAATTTCTACAAGACGTGCATTTAGATATGATGATTTTCATGCATCAAAAGAATGGCAGCTCACAGAAGTAAACCAACTGGAGAACAGTGAGCAGTTTTTCGATAGAGGTAATTTTCAAGAGTGTGAAACAGGGAATTTTCTTATTGGTGTTGCAGTCCGAACAAAGGAGTTAGATCTGAAGCAACAGCACACTGGTTTACAAATCTTGGCATCGAGGTCAGGAATGAATTTAGAGCAGCATAATGACGGTGAGCAATGGTGCATTTACTATCTACATTACATGGAGTACCATGACCGTGTTGGAGGAAAACAGAGTTCCAGACTGGTATCAGATCCACCTTCAAGCATAAGGATTGTTTATAAGTTGGTTCCTGAAGATTTTCATCGCAGTACGCAACATGTATTTCCAGTCATTGTAGGAGAGATTGGGACAAATACATACTCACTTCCTAGTTAAGTTATCATGCCTGATTTATTTCCAGATCTTGCCATGGGTATGAGAACACAGAGATTCAATTGCAGCTTTTATGGAAGCAGTTTTCAAAAGTTAGGTTTTCTTTAGTGAGGTGGTGATGAACCCAAGTGTGTGCTCAACTCCAAGGGTTTGTAGGTTAGGTTTTCCTTCCCTTGGTAGGATTTTAGGCGACCAAGATAGAAATGTGGCAAGCATTAGCACATTCATTCATTGAGATTCATCCTGTGCGGATGTGCCATATTCTCCACCATCCCCTCGAACACTTGCTTTTGTTTCATCTAACTTCATGACCCAGGACAGGCACTAGTTTTCCGAATCTCTCCACCAATTAGTATTTCTACCTTTGTATTGCTACCTGCTCATTGACCCAGATATTTTTAATCAAGTCAAACTCGTAGGTCATAGGCAATGTTAGGGATACCCCCTGGTGTTGGCACGAACCAACCCGAAGCGAGAGGAGCTTGGGAGCGGACAAATCCCTTGCTCCTAAATGGTTTCACTCGGGGCTCATTCCGAGTGTTAACACTATCCATGGTAATATTGTGCATTGAAACCAAGGGTTAATTAATTACTGAAAGAAAGATATCATTGTCTTTCTGAAATTAGAAAATTGCCTTGGAAAGAATGAAAACAATAATAAATTATTACCATTGAAGTTTGTACAGAAATAGAGATTAGCTAACTTACTTGTTAGGTTGGGCCTGCACTAGAGGGTGCGCCCTACAAAGACTTGTAGAGTAAGCATCTAACCAGTGAACTAGAGCAATCAAAGCCACCATTTAACATAGCTCATTGAGAATCCAGAGTACAACAATAATATGTGGTCAACTGTCAAACTGAAGTCTAGCAAATAAAAATAAAAGAAAATGGAAACCCTCAACAACAATCTCTAGAAGAACCAAACTCTGAAGAGGAGGACACTCATACAGGATTTGAGGAAGATCTTTTCTAACTAACCATGGACTCCTTAGTTTCCCCAGGAAGCCAACATCACTGAAAAGGTGTAGGAAATCCAAAGAAAGAAACCTTCAAATCATAGTCATGTGACTCGGACTCAAGAATGACTTGGCAAGGCCAAAAAGTAAGAGTATGAATTGGACTCAAGAAAGCCTCGAGAAACAAAAAAAGAAATAAAACTCAAAAAATACTAAAATTTAACCAGAAAATATGAAATTGTTCATTGCATGACAGATCCTCTTCATAGACATCAAAATAAACATAAAGGCCAAGGCATCTAAAATTACATGGGTCAATGTAGGTCAAATTCTATCTTATTTATCTCCTGCTAATCTGTTGAGTTGAGGTGTGCTCCAGGAGCTGCAAAGATCACTAGTCTTGGTCTCGAAGAGTGTCACAGTCATGGGATTTACCTGCAAATAAGCATCCAATTTCTGCACCCATGCCTTTGCATAAGATTTGGTTGCTCCATCAAAGGGGGGAATCTCCATCTTTCCTTCTTTGCGCCCCAAATCATGATTACCCCTATGAAAGTCTCTAGGCCTGACTCTATTTGATTCCACAATATTCTCCCAACGAAACCTGTCTCCTGAACCCTGCACTCAAGGCTACATACTCCCTCTCATATTCTTCAAAGTTGTCCTCTATATCCATTTGCCCTGGGACATTGCCATTATGTTGTTGTGTGTCTAGGAAACATGGCATGTAAGGCTTGGGCGTGACTCTGCTACTAACCGGTACCCTGTTGTTTGCGCCCCCAAATAGGCTTTGCCCCTCATTGTGGACCCTGTGACTAGTCTTTGTGTGACACTGATACCTCTCTCCTCCTTAAGATCCACTAGCCCCATTATTCCCTTCATTATGTTGTGGTTCCCTGCTATGTACCATTTGCATGAGAAGATGGGCAATCCTATCCTGCCCGGCTTCCAATGTGGTAACTAAGCGCTCATGTCCCTGTTCTATAGTTGTCAAGGCTAATTTAAGCTCATCTTGTCCTCTGGATAAGCGCTCATGTGTCTCATCCAAATGGTGTTGCATGATAAACTGTGTCTTGTCAATGGAACGTTGCAGGGCATGTGTTATCCTAGCCAATTCAATTGGCACCTCCTTTTCATTACCATCTCCTACTTCCTGTCTTTCCCCCATCTCTGTTTTTGGATCCTCAGTACCCTTATCCTTCTTCTTCCTATTGTATCCTCTCATCAGCAAATCCCCACAGGCTGGGAGGATTCAAAATTCTAGTACCACTGTAAGATCCCCCAGTGGACCTATGTGGAATTTTTCAGTTTTTAATGTTTTTAGGTTGAAGGGTTTTGCCAAACAATTCACACGTGTAGCTTGTTGAGCTTCTATTTAGGGGTTTATTGTTAAGTTTGGTTGCACAAATGGTTTGCAATGATACTGAGCTTTAAACAACAAAGAAATACATAGAAACAACAACAAGAATAGCCACAAACTCAAATCGGTACTTTATTTACTATATAAGTTGACCTCAGTACAAGAGAAGAGTAGATCTGGCAATAGATATAGAGAAATGGAAGATGTGGTTGTTGGCACCTCCAAGATACAATAGAAGAGAGAGATATGGGCTTTCCTGGTCCTCCAATAGTTGCATGCAAAGATTTACAAGATCAATCTCTTTCCCTTCTGCTAACTGCTAAGTCTTCTGGTTGAGTTGCGCCCTTCTCTGGCTGGAACTTCCCTTGGAAATTTGGCTTCACTAGATCTGGCCTCCAAACCCCAAAATAATGATGATCTCCTGAAGAACAAAGCAGCCACATATGATGACTTTCCTTGGTTGTAGTTGCAGATCTAACCTCCAAAGCATTAGATCTCTATGGCCAAGTGCGCCCCATCTTTCGTAAACATGCCCAGATCTGACAATAAATAGATATGGAGGGAGAAACTCCCAAAGAATGTCAAGGAAGGTCGCTCCAGAGATGGCCAATGCCTCCAACTCTTGATCTCCTCAAGATTCCACTCCCAAAAGCCAAATCGAACTCCTTCCTATTGGACAGTGCGCCCCTCTCTACAGAAACCCCTAAATGGTGCTCCCTTCTTCACAACTGATAGTTGAAATGATTCAAAACTGGATAGAATGGTGAGGGTGGAATCTTTCACCACCTTGGCCAATATTGGACCAAGAAAAGAGGGATCCTTCACCTCTGTGCTGATCTCTAGGGTTTGTCTAGTCAAAACCCTCAAAACACTCAAGCTGTCATAGCTCAATTTGCAAATAGAGAAATGATCAAGAATAAAGAGTGAGGCGCCCTCATCTTCTTTTTATACTCCAGCATTCTAATTCTCACTTAAATTATCAATTGGCTTTCTAAAGTCTATTTCTTTACTTATCTCATAATAGCCAATTAGTTTTATTTCCTTATTAGCCAATGTCACTTTAATAATTTGACTTTAGCACCATAATGACGTAATTTGGCCACCTTAGTCCCCTTTTTAGTGAGACTATAGCCTAGGGGGAACAACTAAGCTACTAAGTCCTCTAGATCTTTGGTCATATGGAAGGGGATCTTACACTTTGGTTATCAGCATGCATGACAGAAAATCAAAATAGAGACACTTAATTTTTTTGGAAACAGCACAATCAAGCAGCACCTGGCAATATTTCTGTACATAAATCATTAGTATACCAGATGTGTCTCCATAATTTCGAACTGTGCTTTGCAAAGATTCAAAATCATGCAGAAAAAGATGGCTATGAACCTCAAACATTTTCGAAGCTTGATTGGCCAATATGGCAATCAACCATGTACAACCACATGATAATTGCACCATAAACAATCAGTTGGATCCCATGCATTGAAGGGACCTCTGAGAGGAGGCATCACAACAGAAGCTAATCAGGACAAATTTGTGTGGTAGGAGCAATAGAAAGGCTCATTCTGCAGCCCTCACATTCTCCAGGGACAAAGGTAAATGAGTTTAAGCATGGCACCAACCACCACTGCGATCGGATAAATATTCTACATTGAATCTTGCCATCTTGGAGATTGGAAAACAGAATGAGAAGAATAAAAGCAATATTTTAAATGTTTCATCTACCAAGAAAAGATGATGGAACACTAATGATGGACACGATCAGTATAGACCTAGCAAATGATTGATCTATTCACCTTACTCATTGATCATAGTACCATACTCATTTATAATAGTACCATACCATGCTTCCTTTGTCATTACTACTCTACTCTCTTTTGATGGAGCATTTATCCTAGACTGTATCCATGTATCCATATTAGTATGCATGTATCCATATGCACACAAACATCCACCAAATCTATCACATGTACATGTATCAGAGCCTTCAGGTAAGACATAAAATATCGGACTCAAGAATGACTAACACCATTATAAACTAAGGTAATGGATGTAGCATATACTACTTACTCTTTGACCGCTCTACAAGTAGATCATTTTGGCACACAGCATTTTTGTGCTCTAGTTGTCTTACCCTGAGAAACCAATAACATGATAAATATGTTATCGTAATCAGTAAAAAGAATTAAAAATAAATTTTGGTCTAAAATATATATAGTAGCAAAAATTCACCTAATAAACTATCAAATAGCCAATCAAACAGAGCAAAAAACATACCTATTTAAAGCCAACATACTATTAACCTCATTAACCTCTGACCGTAAATGATTGTTCTCATTTCTAAGGTGCTCCAACAATTCCTCAGCAGCTACAAAAGCATAAATCAATGTCAGGACTCGGAATACATTTGTATACAATATTGAATATAAGCATCAATATTAACACAAATCAATGTCAGAATACATTTTTATATAGTACAAGAATCGATATTACTCTTTTATTGTAGTATCCTTCAAGAAAGGTAAACCTAGGTCCTAAACTAATCCAGTAATGGGCATTGCACTTGGAGCCAAGTTTTAGTGTCTGTGCAATAAAAAAAACAAGCTCTGGGCTCAAGTTCTTAGGACTGCAACACAAAAATCTGTTAGGGTATAGCATTTTCGAAAGGGAGTCATTATCTGGAATAACAAAAAATGAAGAGAGAGCCTAATTCAAAAATTTTGAGCTTCTAAAATATCAAAAACAGGAAACATGCCAATTTGTGAGAGGACTCCTGGAACCAATACCCTTCTGGAAGAAGGAACAGACCTTGAAGGGCTAAAGGAATGGCTTCAAGGAATAGGATGGAAGAAAATGCAGGAGTTTTGGGTTACTAAGGAGATCCACAGCTCTCTAGAGAACTTCAAAGCATGAGAACAGAGAAGTCTAAAACAATGGCCAGTAACATAAGGAGTAAAAAAGCATCCTGAGAATAATTCTAACAGTAATAATGATTTTTACAATACAAAGAGAGGGTTAAAATTGGGAGTATCATGAAAAGGGAATTGCATAGTAGAGACAAGATATAGTTTGTTGCTAAGAGAGCATGGAAGCTTGAAGAAGGTTAGAAATGTGAAAGAGACTTGTCTAAGAGAAAGCCGCTTCTGAGAGAAAGATGATCATGATACAATGCCTTCAAGAAAGGATGGAAAAATAAAATTTGGGATGTGACATGGGAAAGAAGGATATGGCCTGAGATCTTCACATCAATGTGGATAATGATACAAGGCCAAATAATAACACGAAAGGCTTTTAGAAAAAGGGGATTTAAAGGGCTGTGTAGATGTGCCAAATATCAAAAGGAGAGCAAAGATCATCATCACCTATTCACAACCTCCAACCTGATGCAAAGGATATGGACTAGCAATTTTAAAACAATGAATCGCATGGCAAAATTATCAACCCCAAAAAACTCGTTAATAAGAAAATAGCCTTATGCCACTTTTGAGTCAAAGACCTTCGTAATACAGGAAATCAATCCAACCTTTATTTGCTGGAACATCTAGTTACTAAGAAACAAAAGGTTCTATAAAAATGACACTAGATAAACAACCAAACAATAGCTTAGAATAAAGGAAACAACAAAAGGAATTAGTTATTTCAAAAGAAACAGAGGATATGCAAACCCTAAGGCAGCAAAATGACCCTGTTAAAATCTAGCTTCTAGAAGCTAACAGCAATGGAAATCACCCTTATATGAATCAAACTACACGGACAACTAAGGGACTCAAAGAAATATGGTCTCCTAGAAAAGATGGCTTTTAAAACTTCAATTTCAATAGAGCATCAAATGATAACAACAGGAAACCAGGGTACATCGGTGTGTACAACAGCCCAAGAGGAGAAAGAATCTATTTTTCTTCCATCAACTTGGAAGAATACGCGGACAACATTGTGGAGAATGAAGGTTTGGATTCCAGTATGAAAGCAACCATTAAGATGTAAATATAAAGGGTGATTGTTGAAAAGCACTCTAAAACCTCAATAGACTAGTTCACCTCCAAAAATCCCAATGTGAAAGTTCATTGGGCACTGCAAATTGGGACTAAAGAGGTGAGGCAACTAATAAAGTTATTCAAGAAAATTAGCATAAGTTCATGTAAGGGGGTTGCATAATAAAGTTTCAAACAAGCTAGCAAATAGAGCAATTGAGATGCCCTAAGTTATAGGATGACATGGTCAAATGGAAGGACTCTTCAATACAGTAGAGTGGGAAGAGTAACAAACATCGCTCAAAGAAGATAAGGTAGAAAGGAATTCCTTTAGGAAGATAAAATTGCTAAAGGAAAAACTCAATGGAGAAGCAAGGCATGCAAAGAAATGCCAATGGGAAGAGGATAAATACTCGAAAAGTTCTTTGTGGAGAATTGTAAGGGAATATGGAGGGCTAGCTAAACTACAAAAGGAGCAAGAGCATTAGAGAGATGGTGAATTTCGTAAATAATCTCGATAGAACAATCCAATAAATAAATCAAGCAAAGTGAAATACCTAAGTTATAAGATGACATGGTCAAATAGAAGAAGCAAGGTAGGCAAAGAAATGCCAATGGGAAGAGGATAAATACTCGAAAAGTTCTTTGTGGAGAATTGTAGGGCGATATACAGAGCTAGAGAAAATGCAAAAGGAGCAGGAGCATTAGAGAGATGGTGAATTTCATAAGTAATAGCTACAGGAACAATCCAATAAATAAATCAAGTAAAGTGAACGCCAATAAAAATTAACCTCGAGGATTAGCTCAAGTGGTCTTGAGCCAGATGTAAGATCTCTCCCCCAGTGAATTGGGGAGGTCACAGGTTCAACTCTCTTATCCCCTCGGGGTTAGGCTCTGCTAACAGGGCCAATGGTTTACCCCATTTACCATCCATGGATCATGGGGAAGTACTCGGAGGGTTTTCTGCGAGGATTTCCTGGGGAAAAAAAAGTGAACGCCAATAAAGATGCATTGAGGCAAAAGTGGTGACAAGATCTTCGCAATTTATGGATGGTTAAGCTATAATGCACATTAGGAAAATGAAAGATGGGTTGAGGGAAACCACAAAAAGGAAAATAGCTAGGGCTATGTGTCTATGAAAGACTTTTTATTAATGGAGGAATGCGATGGGTACCAATTATAGGCCATCACATTTAAATGCTCTGATTGTCGAAGGATTGCAAGGTTCACAATAGAAGCAATACAAGTACAAGAAAAGAACAAACTTGAATGTGGGTTGGTCGAAAAGTCTTGGTTGCAAATAGGCAAAGGCTGCAAAGGAACAAATGTCAATAGAGACGGAGGTCCCAATGATGCTAAAGAGGCCATAGACATTGCACCAATATATCCATACTTTGCAAGCATGAATAACAAAACATTAAGCGAGACAAGAACTATGCATTTGAAGGCTAGAAATGTAAATACATGTCAAGGAAGGGGGAACTTGGACTAGTCCAATAACAATGTAAGTTGTAACACTTTGGAAGATTTAAGGATTGTTAATACAAAAATTCTGTAACTATCAAAAATAAACACTCCTTTTCATAACGACATTTAATCATAGTATAATAAAATAAACAGATACTCTAAACTAAATAGAAAAGTTGATAAATGAAATAAGGGGAAAGATTTTGCTTTCTACATTTTCCAATATCCTTGTTAGCCCTTGTATTTTTTTAGAACAACATCAAAACAAGTAGACAATCTTAAGAAACTACGAAGGTCACAAAGAAAAGATGAGGCAAAATATAAATTAATCAAAGATGCATACACGACCAAAAGCTTATAATCATTCTTACATTAACATTTTTACCTGTGATGTCATTTATGCAATGTCACAAGGTAAACAATGTTTATTAAAGGAAACAACATTATATTCTTTTCCAACATCTCATATTTACAAGCCAACTTCAACAATATCAAAGAGCTACCTAAGTGTGTTGTGAAATAAGATTCTTAGATGCTACAAATAGCATACATACAAACAAAAACCATGGGTAGAACTATTATATTGTTTTTCCAACATAAGGCACTGACCATTTTATAAACTCATGCAATAGTCTTGATATGAAATTTGTTTCCTAGTAAACCTGTATATGGATGAAATATAACAAGATCACAAATAGAAAACACAATTACTCAATATTATCTCCACTCAAAAGAATAATATAAAGCAAGAATTTCATATCTTAAGGTCACATCAACTAATAGTGTATTGTCAATTAGGGGCTTCTATAGCACTGGTTCTTAAAGGAAATATGGCATTTGTATAATGCATTATGTTAGATTATAAGGCTTACTTATGTAGTGTTAAATTTATAAGCAGTTGCAAGAGACATTCTCCGGGAGGATGGCTAAGACCCTAGACGAGATCTAGGGCCCCCAATGCACTCCTGGGGTACTTGATCCGGGACCAAACAGTCAGTGCCATGGAAAAAGACCCCTGAGAGGGCCCCCAGTAGATGACTGGGGTTCTTGGTCTGGTACCAAGCAGTGAAGACCCCTGAGAAGGCCCCCAGTAGATGACTGGGGTTCTTGGTCTGGTACCAAGCAGTAAAGACCCTTGAGAAGGCCCCTAGTAGATGACTGGGGTTCTTGGTCTGGTACCAAGCAGTAAAGACCCCTGAGAGGGCCCCCAGTATATGATTGGGGTTCTTGGTCTAGGACCAAGCAGTTAAAGCCCCTAGATATGTCTAGGGCCCCTGGAAATGTCCAGGGTACCCATGCATGGGGCATGGGTTGATCCTTGGTCTTGGACCTTGGTGGATAAGACCCCAGAAAAGTTCTGGGGCAACTTGATCTTCGATCAGGTACTTTGTTGGTGCATAACCCTCCTTGAAGGTGGGCATGACCACATAAGGGATTTGTTCCATATGCAATGATAATAAAGTAATAAGGTCACCTTGAAAATGAATGAACAAGTATTGCCACCTTGTAAACCCTCCCTTACCCTTGCTTGTGTTGGTTTGGGGTTTTATGTTGTTTTGTCTTAAGGGTTAAATAAAGTTTAAATTAAATGTTAATTATACCATGTTTAAATTATTTAATTTAAACATGTTATATTTAATAATTATTATTTTAATTTAATTTTTATTTTTATTACCCTAGCCTAAACTATAAATTAAACCCCCCCTACCCCTCACAATCTACATTATTATTGTTGCTCTTGAGCTTCTATTGTGTGAGTGGATCCTCTCTGTTGTTGTTGCGGCCCTCCTTTAGGAGTTTCTCTGAGATTGTTGTGGCTCCCCCTTTGAGGTTTGTTGTGGTGTAGTGCGGCCCTCCTTCCTTGTTGTTGTAGGGTGATAGCAAGTGTGGCCCTCCTTCCTTGTTGTTGTAGGGTGATAGCAAGTGCGGCCCTCCTTCCTTGCTGCTGAGGGTGACTGTTGGAGCGGCCCTTTCTCCTTGTTGTTGTAGGGTGACTTTTTTGTTGCGGCCCTCCTCTCCTTCTGTTGTTGAAAGTATGCCGATAGGTGCGGCCTCCCTTCTGTTGTGGGTGCTGGTAGGAGCGGCCTCTCTTTTGCTATGGGGTGTTGGTAGTTGCAACCCTTCTACTCTGCTGTGTTGTGACTGTGGTTGCGGCCCTCTCTTCTGCTATGGGTGACTGCAGTTTTGTTTAAGACTGTGACCTCTATTCTGTGTTGAGCCACGACCTCCCTTAAGCTAAATTTATGTGAGGGTTTCATCAACAGATTTTCTGAGTGAGGGTTTGGGTGTTTGAAACTTCTGTTGAGGGTTTGATTTTTAATTTTGTATCCCTGTGGCTCTATCTTCTTGGTGGAAAGAAAGTTCCTTCGTCTCTTGGTCAAAGATCCAACCTATATGGTGGATCTATGAGCTGGACTTTGTCTGAGCATCTATGATAAACAAATGGTTTGCATCTCTGTGTGTGGTTGTGACCTCTTCAGAGGTAAGTCTTCAAGGCAAGGTAAGTTATCTACTCAGTTTATCAGATCTGAACTTTGCTTTGAGTTTTTGTTTTGATCTATCTAGATTGATGTATCAGCATCGAATGTTATCAGATCTGGACTGTATGTTGAGTTTTGGTTCTTATTTCTGACATTTGGTTTGTTGTTCATGATCAGACTGTGTTTTATTTTGAGTTTTAGATCTGTAGATCTGTATAAGTTTTATTCCAGCATTGTAGATCAGAATTTGATGATTATTCTAGATCTACCTATTAACTATATCCAATCTGTTTAGATCTGCTTGTTTTCCCTGTTCAAGTAGTGAAGATTTGTTTTCTAGATATGAGATCTAATTGTTATTCTCACTAAAATTTAAAAGACACTCTTGTTCTGCTTTACTACCCTAATTCTAACATGTAGTAATATCAAGTTGTTAGGCATTAAATTATTGTTGGATGATGGTTGAGATAATCACTCAACCACCTCCTCTCAAATAAGTAGTTAGATTTTATAACCATTTGCAATCTCTATAAAAGAGACATACACGCTATTGTAACGATGAACTAGAGTTAATATTGAATATTTTCTTCGAGTTCCTTTGACTGTTCATTCTCCATTATGGCTATTATTGTGCCTCCGGTCTTATTCTAATATGGTATCAGAGCAGATTAATTCAAATCCAAGCCAAAAGGAAATGTTGTCGCTTGAGCCGTGAATAGATGTTGTAGAGAAGAAGAATATGACAGAGTTGATAATGCATTGAACCCCATCCACTGAGGACAATCTTCTTTGCAAATTCTTTTTGGAGAGGTAAGGGACCTCTCATATAAATGTAGTGGGCGACCATGAACTAACAGCTCTCTTGTTGAGCGCAAGGAACAGAGAACCAAATGGACGCATTCAAGTGAAACCGGGTTTCTTCTTACGGAGTTCAAATTGGTAGTTGTGCCAACATGGTATGTCAACAGCAATCGTGAGCAAATGATTACCAACATTGGGTAGAGCAAGGGAGATATGAATGGTAGGAAGAGTTTAATCTCTAAATAAACATTCATCTAAGTTAATGTGTAGGCTTTTGATTGAGAATTTGCTTAGTGGGTTGAATTGGACCGAATGAGAGGGTGGATCTTTGATTTGAGCGCGCCTAATATTTGTCATTGGGATGCATGATCAGATGTGCTTTGTGATTCTCATTTTTTCCCTTTACTATAAATAGCTCACATATTCGTGGCATTGGCCAGGTATTTTCAGTTTGACACGAGGGTTTGTTAAATTTATAAGCAGCTGCAAGAGCCATTCTCCTGGAGGATGGCTAAGACCCTAGACGAGATCTACGGCCCCCAGTGCACTCCTGGGGTACTCGGTCTGGGACCAATCAGTCAGTGCCATGGCAAAAGACCCTTGTTAGGGCCTCCGGTATAAGACTGGGGTTCTTGGTCTAGGACCAAGCAGTTAAAGCCCCTAGATAAGCCTAGGGCCCCTGGACATTGTCCAGGGTACCCATGCCTGTGGCATGGGTTGATCCTTGGTCTTGGACCTTGGTGGATTAGACCCCAGAAAAAGTATTGGGGCTACTTGATCCTCGATCAAGTATTTTGTTGGTGTATGACCTTCCTTAAAGAAGGACATGACCACATGAGGGATAAGTCCCATATGCAATGATGATAAAGTAATAAGATCACCATGAAAATGAATGAACGAGTATTGCCACCTCGTAAACCCTCCTTAACCCTCTCTTACCCTTGCTTGTGTGATTTGGGGTTTTATGTTGTTTTGTCTTAAGGGTAAATTAGTGTTTAAATTAAAATGTTAATTATATCATGTTTAAATTATTTAATTTAAACATGATATTTTTAATAAAAATTATTTTAATTTAATTTACTCTTACCCTAGCCTAAACTATAAATAAAACCCCCTACCCCTCTCAACCTACACTTGTGATCTTATGCTCTCCTAAAGTCTGCGGATCCTCTCCTTGCTGCGGCCCCTTCTACTGGTGTAGTGTCTCCTTGCTGCGGCCTTCTTCTATTTGTTGTTGCAGAGGTTGTGTGTATTGTTGTGGCTCCCTTTGGGGACTGTGAGGTGAGTACAGCCCTTCTATTTGTTGTTGTAGGGTTGCTGACTGTGGTGCGGCCCTCTTCTGCTGTGTGGGGTGCGGCCCCTCTCCTTCTTCTGCTGTGTGAAGTGCGGCCCCTCTTCTATCTGCTACTGTGTGGGGTGACTGTGATGCGGCCCCCTTCCATTACTGTTGTGATGTGACTTTAAGTGTCGCCCTCTCTTCTACTGTGAGGTGTTTGTTGTTCCATTCAAATTGTGACCTCCTTCCTTGCCTTTGGCTTTCTTCAGTGAGGGTTTTGTCCACAGAAAATGTTGTGTGAGGGTTTGTGTTCTTTACCTACTGTTTGTGTGAGGGTTTGACAGTGGGAAATCTTTGTGGCCCTATCCCTTTGGTGGCAAGAAAGTTTTCTTCATCTCTTGGCAAGAGATCCAACCTATATGGTGAATCTATGACCTGAACTTTGCCTGAGCATAATTACAAATGGTTCTACATCTCTTGTGGTGGTTGTG
The DNA here is from genome assembly GCA_009831015.1 of Picea engelmannii. Classification (NCBI taxonomy): domain Eukaryota; kingdom Viridiplantae; phylum Streptophyta; class Pinopsida; order Pinales; family Pinaceae; genus Picea; species Picea engelmannii. Next base: position 276,724 of record ML776615.1, read on the forward strand.
ACTTCTTCAGAGGTAAGGTTTCAGGACAAGGTAAGCTACTTACTTATCACTTTCAGATCTGAACTTTGTTTTGATTTCAGTATTGTTTGATCTATCTAGTTTTGTATATCAGCTATTAGATCTGAACTATATATTGAGTTTACTTTWTGTCTCTATAGTTGATTTAYTGTTTATGATCAGATTGGTTTTAGATCTGTAGATCTGTATAAAGTTTAAGTCCAGCTTTATAAATCTGAACCACTGCCTTACTTATCAGATCTCCTAGATCTGTACACTGGTTAAGTGTTTGAGTTTTTATTTCTGAACTTTAGATCTAGTTGTTTTATTCTCTGAAATTAAAAGATACTACTGTTCTGCTTTACTGCCCTAATTCTAACAGGGTTGATATGTATATATTGGATCATGTTAGCTATCGAATACCAGTTTCTTAAACTTCCTCGTCCAAACAACTACCACCGTGGATTGGCCTTCGAATAAATCAGTTCTCAGCTGCATTTTTGTTGAGCTATGTTGTCATCAATCGAAGTAGTGATGTCTTGGAGAAAGGGTTGTGTGAGATTGTTTTTACTAATATTGCCAACAAATCGCTTCACATATGGTGTAGGTAGAAATAATTCTTTGAAAAATTTGAGCTTTCATATCAAACAGTGGTTTGTTCTTTTATTTTTATGATCGAACCATTAACATGGAAATACTATTAGAGAAATACTTTGGTTTCAATTTCCACACTCAGAAAGTAAAAATCCAAATGTAGTTGATGAACAAAACCTTGTGGGGAATAGTAAAAGGGACTGAGCGAACACTAAGAGATCCAATTAAATTATTAGAATGGCAAAGCAGAGATGATAAAGCCAAAGCCATCATTGGCCATGCTCTTGCAGATTCGAAGTTACATCACGTAGATCTAGAGAAATCATCGAAGGAAATATGGGATATGTTGAATGGATTGTTTGGAGCACAAGCGGTGAATGCAAAGCTTTCTCTAAAGTTACAGTGATTTAGTTTTAAAATGTTAGCTGAAATTACCATGTCTAGTCACATAAACAATCTGAGATCTATTCTCAGACGCTAGCAGAGGTTAAGGTTGCGATAGATGAAGAGAACCCCAAATCCATTATGTTAAATAGTCTACCATCTAAATACAACAATGTTATTTTTACTCTAAGCCAGTTGTCTTCTCAAAATCTAGAAGATATGATTGTTACAATCTTCGTTGAAGAAAAAAGAGCCATTGCAGGAGATACAAAGTTGATACTCAATCTGAGATCGCATTCTCTCAAGAAACAATCGTAACAAATCAGCTAAAGACAAGAGGGAGATAGAATATTTCTATTGCAGAAAAATGGGTCATATAGCAATTAATTCTAAAATTTGTGCCGGTGATCTTCTCAAAGGGAAGTTTAAATTATCAGCAAATATAGCTCTTACTGAAGATCCATCGGATACATACAATGAATAAGACTTTGTTGCAGAATTCGTGTAAGGAGTCCCACACTTAAAGACAAGGAAGGATGCAGTGGAAGACAAATAGTTGTTCAATGGTCTAGGATGCTTGTGAATCAAAGAAACTATACCTCATTAGGGTTATGAGACATGCATGTGGGGATTGTGTCCACTCGAAACGTTGGACGTTTTGACAGTCCTTGATGATGGGTGGAGTGTCCACTCGAAACATTGGACGTTTCAAAAACTCCTTACACGGTTTATTTCTAGAATTACAAACAACATTGTTGTCCAATAGTTCAAGGAAGATCCGAGATATGAAAGTTTGGCATCATAACTTTAGAAGGGTTACGAGACATTTCAAATGCTAATGATGTCCAATGATGCTGGGAAACTTGGATTACAGCTAGGAGACTATACCTTTCGGTGGAATAGGGAGCAGCTTGAAGGTGTCTTCCTGGTCCAAGCAGTGTTTTCAAAGACAAAGCCTCTGAAGAATGTCAGCCTTCAGGTTTTAATTTTAGTTGTGTCAATGTGTGTTTGCTTTCAGTGAGTTTTATTACTTATGTAGTAATATCAAGTTGTTAGGGATTAAGTTATTGTTGGATGATGGTTGAGATAATCACTCAACCACCTCCTCTCAAATAAGAAGTAGTTAGATCTTATAACCATTTGCGATCTCTATAAAAGAGACATACCATATTGTAATGATGAACTATAGCTAATATTGAATATCTTCTTCGAGTTTCTCTGGCTGTTCATTCTTCATTGTGGTTATTATTGTACCTCCAGTCTTATTCTGATACATTCAAACATCCACAATAAGACACGAGAAGATGTGAATATGCAAAAAAGGTACCGTTAACATATGCAGTGAATTTCTTGTTTTGCTCTTCAATATATGCTTCCACATCATCGACTTTCCTTGCCTGTATAAAATATTAAAGACAAGATTAGACCATAAACAAATGAGGTAAGAGAGCTTTACTAGCATAAGTCATTTAGGCATAACTATATGTGTAAGACATTGTATTGCAGAATTACCTTTAACTCTTTATATTTTGTGTGTAATTTTGAGTACCACTTCTTGACCTGGAGGACATATATCCATTTTCAAGGGGCAGAATATCAGTTAGATGTAGAGACAACGTCCTTTCATAGACACAAATTACAATTTAAGCAAAAACATTGCACATCAATTTGATATAAACAGAAATCCTTTTACACAAGTCTTACATTAACAAACTTTAGCAAGATGTGGAAACCGCAACCTCTATACCTCAGTCAGTTTTTTACCAAGTTTACATTTTCAAATTGATTATAGTAGATATGTTGACGCTTAAAAGCATAGCAAACAAATGAAACTTCGCAGAGGCCATAAAGCATAGAAAATAAATTTGCAATATGGTGAATCCAAAACATATTTAGGTTTAAAAGCGCAGCTAAACCTTTGCCATAGTTATTCCAGTTGAATGGCCATCGTTATTATTAGCCTGACACTTTTGCGAGGATTTGTCTTCCATGAACAACCCATCTGGAAGTCTGTCATCATCAGAAACCACATGCATGTGTGCAGTCATTTCAACCGATCTGCTCGGAACAGAATTGCCACCCGTTTCAACAACTTCAGTTCTTGTTACAAGAAATGGAGGCCTCTGCAGAGGATCATTAGTGCGTGCAACCTGGGATTCTCCCATATTCCGTCTTCCCAAGACAGCATCGATCATGTCCTCTTTGTTAACACTGCTCTTTGCTGTCGGAGATCTGACAGCACCGCTATTTGGGACACAATCCTGCATAGTTGTCATTTTATCCAGGTTGTTCAGAACAGAATTGATGCCCGTTTCAGCAGTATCAGGAACAGATGATGAAGGTCTTTGTGCAAGATCATTAGAGGGCATAACCTCGGATTCTTTCATAGTCTGTCTTCCCAAGACAGCATCAGACGTATCCTTTTTGTTAACGCTGCTATTTTCTGTCAGAGACCTGGCAACATTACTATTTTGGACACAGATGCGCTTATTTATTCTCGGTTGAGTGCCACAGTCTGGAACGAATCGCCTTTTGGATGCTCGTTTCTGCTTGGGCAGCTCCGATAGGTTTAATGCACAGTTGACATCTTCTAAAACCACAAACTCAGAGGTATTAATGTTATATTTATTCTCTTTCTCCAGAAGACCTTGAAGATTTTTAGCTTTAATTCTATTGCTTCTCCTTTTCGGAGGTTTCTCGCCACCAACTACATTTTCAATTGCAGAATCAACCCCGAGCCCATCACGCAATCCCTTGCCCCTGCTTCTTTGCCTTGTTGAAATACTATTATTTTGGACCTCAACCAAAGGGGTGGCATTGTCTTTACCAGAGGTGGTTTTGCGAGACCGGGAATTGAACTTGCCCCCAAAGTTGTTAGACTGGCACGAATCCTCCTCCTCAATCAAATCATCATCGTTACTATTAGTGTTGGAATTCAATGTAGATGTCTGTGTTACTCCCATTGCAATGCCTGCAGTTGTCTGGTTCTTTCTTCTCTGGCCCATTTCTGCACATTAGAAGAGAATACAAAGTCCAACGAAGCTGGTGTATGGTATCACCTGCCATATCCTGGGGAGAAAGGTGTTCAGCCCAGCCACAATTCCTGCACAGAAATTAAAAATAAACAAAGCCTCCCAAGCCCAGCATTACGCTAGCTATAACAAAACCTAATATGCACAATAGGGTTTCATAATATTATAGAGTCTCTACATAGCCCTAAATTTAAATGGTCTTCAAAGGGTTTTTAAGCTATAGAACAATCAATCTAGAAGAATTAACACCCGTGAGTTTCTGGTTATGCAAAGCCTCCATTGTTTTGTCTTCCTGGATCATAATATTCGAAAAACAGGGAGATTTTCAGCGGTAAAACTGCGTACCTTCCAACTGCGGGCAGCCATGCAAGAGTCGATAGAACCACTAGGGCGCAGGGGAGTTGAGTATACAATACCGTTCGAGTAAAGAAACGGGTTTGAATTGAAATGAGAAATAAACAAGAACAGGCAAAACAGATCAGAAGATCAAAACTCGCCGGAAAGTGAAGAAACCGCTGCAATGTATCCCAGAAGGCTGCCTGTATTGGGTAACATAAAAACCATCGGAGTTTAGAGCCTTTGGACAGAAAGGAGAAACAAGTATTTGAATTGAATTTCAATTTTACCCAGACTTATATGCACACCTCTTAATGTCGCTCATCAAGCTTATTTTGAGCACATTACTAACCATATCCATCGGCTTTAAATCGGTTCAAAGATTCGTAGCATCCACCATTACCGTTGCAATATTTTCAATACGTGTGCATCACATTAAATTGCTCCAAGACTTCCACACGGTCTTATGTAATATATATATACAGAGAGATGGATGTGATCCATGTCATGTACCTCCTTATACATGACATGGTGTATATATATTGCTCTTTCTTGTTGTCATATATTATTATTTATTATTCATAAAATTATTTTCTTATACATGACATGATTTATATATAGTTTGTTCGTGTTGTGATATATAATAATATATATTATTTATAAAAGAATTTTTTTAATAATTTGTATTTAATTATAAAAAAAATAAAAATTATGAAAAAGAATATTAAAATAATAAACAATAATTTGAATATTGTTTTATATAAAATATAGTCTTTTGAGATATTTGAATAACATAAAAAAAATATGTGGTTTTTGTTTTTGTTTTTTTAAATTTAACAAGGGAGTTGCAAAGCAACAAGTCTCTACCTTTAAAAAGATGGTCACTTGCTTTAAAGAATAGTGGAAGATAGGCGCTTACGTTAAAAGTAATTAGTAAATGTCTTCAAGACTTAACATTTCAGAGCTTTTTCATTGATATTTGTCCCTCATTAATGTAGTTGAATTCAATACATTATATGTTTTGTTTTAAAATACTTCTTGAATTTTGTCGTAGGTGAACTTTTCCTTTATCAAATTCCCTACATTGTATGTTCTGTTTTGTTTTATAATATTTCTTCAATTGTTGTAGGTAACCCGTCACAATTAAATTACGTGTAATATTGTGCATTTGGATCTTCGAAGGAACCAACAACAAATAGGGGATGAAAAAAATCACCAAAAAAACCAATGACAACCACTGCACACACAATGATCAGAGGAGTGAATTAAAATAATTGATAAAATATATGTACATCGTCAACTTGTTAAAAAGAGTTTTCACTTTCATAGAATGATATAAAGTAGCGCGTCATTTCACAAATGCCATTATTGTACTCGTGTACACCGAATACATCTTTGGTTGCCATATGTTGCTACTGTGAAGGTTGCTCCTCCAAGTGCCATCCAAATTTACTAGCTCATAATTACAAGCCAAGGAAGCTTCCCTTAGCCTCAGGTTCGAATCTTCAATGGAGAGTCGAGTAGAGTTTGCAGGATATCCTTTAGGTGCCCATACTGTGCAAATGGTGGATCTGCAACAAGGTCAGGTTCTAGGGAGGTAAAACCTTGTCTAACCTGCCATAAACTCGACAGAGGATGAATTCCACCGACACCAAGAGAGGCGATGTCCCAGCCCATGAGGGTCTTCTAGACAGCAGCTTAGCTCCTGCATCAAAATTTTCAAATCAGGCAATGCATTTTAATTTTCAGATTAGGCGGTGGATCAACTCAACACGAGACCTTCTTCAAGAAACTTGAAAGGGCGGTCGCAGCTAGGGTAAACCCTGTTGTATAGAGCTCGGATTTCGGTCACCAACTCTTCTTGACCTTGTTGCCAGGTAAATCTTTTCGGGATAAGGGTTTTCTCTTGCAATTCAAATTCCAAACAAAATTTTAGAAATTCCTAGTTCGTTGTCTTCCATTACTAAATCGTGGGATTTTCTGCTTGGATGTTGCTAAATGATATATAACCAGAACATAAATTGGAATGTAAACTATAGCATTCGCTACAGATTTATGCCCACTCTGGAAACCTTATATTTAGAACTCTGCTTGATATGCATATGTTTTTTTTAAAGTAATCTACAACCTCAAATCTCATTCATTTGTTACTGATAGTCGGGTCATCAGTAAGATGCTTGAATGACTTATCTATTGCAATAGATATACTCAATGAAAAATTCTCCTCTGTCGTTGCCCTTGATACGATTTTTAGAATTTAAAATTAATCTATAATTTGTATTGTTACGATGGAAGCAATGGATTAGCTGCAATATTGATGTCGAGATAAATGCTTGTTTTATTATTTGGATTGGGCATAAGCTCATGAAGAAAAGAGAACGAGGTGGGCTGCTTCAGTGCACTCTTTAGAGGATATAGCTCCCAAATGATGAAAAAGGCGTGAAACAACTGAAGGAACTTTACGAGCTTCCATTGAGTTGTCTAAAATTATCACTGTTGGGATCATTGTTAGCTTGGGGTGGTTGATCTCACGGATGGCTGGTTGGTCTGGCTGGATAGGATGGATGGAAGGGTTCGAGTCGTTGGTCCTGGATCAATTGGTCGGGTGATGCGCTGGTGATACTTCAGCTGCTCTTGGTCCCTAATCTAGTTGCCCTTGCTTCGCAGGTAGGTTCTTACCCGCACGGAGAGAAAGCAAGTCAATATCCCTTCTCTAGCACAGGGGATGAATTCGACTAGCACTAGGAAAGGAACAAAAGGTCCTCCCTATCAATTCTAGGTTTTTTTCATGTTATTTTTAGTATCTATTAATGAGAAATTAAAAATTGTATATTACTATACTCGAAGGGATTTATACTTACAGGTTGTAGCAATCTCCTATGCTACAAAATTTGATTGGTCATGGGCATCTTGAGGTGATTCTTTTGGTGAATTGCACCTTCTTCCTTCTTTTGATCAGGTTCGAATGGCATTCTGCAAAGGAGTCGAGTTGTTGCAGCTCCAAGTAACCAAGTTTACCTGTTGGTTACCTCCCGCCATTATGCAAATGAGTCGAGCTATCAATGAAATTAGAATTATGAGTGGAATCAGGTCTCACTGAGTATTAGTATCGTTCTTCTATCATTGATTGATGTTTACAGGTTGAAATAAAAATCAAAATCCTAAAGCCAGGGAAATCCTAAAACCAGGGAGATCGATGGACAAGGTGATTCCTTGGTGGAATGAGCTTGGGCAGGATGGATGGACAAGGTGATTCCTTGGTGGAATGAGCTTCGAAAGGATGGTCCTGGTTCATGATGATGCAATGGGATTGGCCTTTCTTGGCCTTATCAGCCTATTATTCATGAGGACTCATGTCTCCATTGACTGTATTGCATGGTATGGTGTGACATGTATTGCATGGTGTGACATGTAATGTAATGCTACTAAAAAACAAAGGCGAGTCACTAGCAGAAACATTAAATGTTAATGAACTAATGCTATCCCGAGAGAAAGCATTAGTTCACCTAAAGCATGCATGCCTTAAATTAGTCATCATTTACCAAGTTTCAAACCAAATACTTTGCATATCTTCTCTGTGTGCCTCGGGAAGAGGCCAAATAAGACCTCAAAGTGGAAAGTTCGGATAAAAAATCAAATGTGATATGAGAAATTGTATAAAGCACTCGACACTTTGGTTAAAATGCTTCTTGGTGCGTTGGTTTTCGTGTAGAACTAATAGAATAATGCCAAACCATTTACTATAGTCCCTCCAGCCCGAAGGGTAGGGACTAATAATCACTCATGCAAATAAAATTATTCAAGTAACAATACAATATAAACATTTTAGTGTGTTAGAATTAAATTATTTTATATGTCTCATCCATTTTAAGTTGTAAAGTTATCTTCATTTAACTTCACTTTGTAATTAGGATATTAAGTAGACTTACTCTGGTATTTTATTTCATTTTTGCCACCTCTCTATGTCATGTCACCATTGCATTATGTTACATATCTCACCCATATTAAGTTGTAAAATGCTTACAATAATTGTGAGGTGGAAGGCAAAGTTTATACATGTAAAATTTATAAGTATGTATGACTTGCTTTAGGTTTTAAGATTATTAGAGAGTCATATTTCTTTTAGTTTTTATCAAAACATAAAAACTAAATATATTGATATAACAATATAATATATAATTGGCCTCAAAGCTAACCATTGACAATGCAATATGATATATCATATTGCATATTGCAATCAACCTACTTGTCGGGCAACGCTACTACGCGAAACATTCTCATACTCGTATATAAAACATGCATATTAAACTTCATTAACATATTTAACTAAACAACTCAGAGTAAGCACATGATTACTGCTAATTCACATCATCAAGGACATTAACAATAATTCATATGCACAACAGAATACATGATAACATACAAGCATCACAGGCATGCAAAACATAATATTAAGCACAAACTGATACTTATCTTTGAAACTAGATGTAATCCACCAACTGTGTGCAGACCTTCCACGAACCTCCCAGCCTTAGACCACGTTGCTCATCACTCTCAACAGTAGGTCACCCCCGAGCTGGGACTAAGCTCCACCGAGCAGAGAATCCTAGGCTAGGCAAGGTCAACGGGAAGACACCCAGTTACAGAGGAAGGATTTTCTCCCAGGAGCCACTTATGGCCACTGCTCACAGACTCTCATTCCCCACATGCTTGTCCCACCCCAGGAGTATACACCTTCATTGTCACCAAGACAGTCCTTCGACTGCTAACCTCTCTTTCCTTGGGCTTCAACAACAGACCAAACCAGAAGTCTCATAGTTCTGTAGCAGCTACATGACCCCTTCCTCCAGTTCTTACTTCCTCAACACACTCTCTCACCTAGAGAGAGTCGTTCACAGGTCTGGTGACCTGTTCTTTTCAACCGCAACCACCTCCCTCACCTGGAGAGAGTGTTACACACAGATCAGACAACCTGTTTCCTTCAACTCCAGTTCCAACACAGTCGGGAAACTACGAGGCTCAACACGAACATACATTAGCCAACAAGCCACACGCAGTCCAGCACTGCGCGGCCACAGCAGTCCACGGGAAACACAGACACGGGTTTTCCCAAAATGGTGGTAGACAGACGTTATAGCATAACAAGGCTTAGCAATTATGGGACAGTCAGTTTCCCAACCAACAATACAGGTCAGACTCCCAGCTCAGGTTTCGGGGATGCGTGAGGTGTACAAAGATCCCACGCAGAGACTTAACAGTTTAGGTAAGGATTTCCCAAAACAAACACTGAAACAAAGTTCGATCCTGGACACCCGTGAGTTCAGACGGAGGATAAAGAATGGAAGGTCCCCTTCCCCCCCACCCGCCCCCCCCAACACGACTCACTTCTATGGTTTTAACTGCATGTGCCTAGGTCGACACCTATCTCCCTGGGGTTGCATGCTCCCCATTTTGCACACGTTTCGCCTTCCAGGAACTTAGGGTAAAACATAAACATCTACACAGCTTTGGAATAATATTTAATTATTATTCCCAAGGACTTAAGCTCTTAAGCTTAGCCCTTCTCCCAACCTTTCAGCCCCCTCTCCCTTACCCAAACTTTGTGGAATCTTAGTCCCCCATCACTCATTCATCGTGGTCGGTCCACACATAGAGGTGTTTTTATATTAATAATGTGCGTCATTACATGTACAAAAATCAAGCTCTCTGGCCTAATAACACATAAGCCCACCAACTTATATAAACTTGGCTCACCAGCCTATAAAACATAATTACAATTCATAATGAAATTGGGGCACATCCTTGGGGTATTACAATCCCCTCCCCTTATTTTTGTACTGTCCTCAGTGCAACTTTCACACAACGTCAGCAAGATTTCCAAAATCTTCAAAAAGATGTGGGTATTCTGCTCGCATTGCATCTTCATGCTCCCATGTTGCGTCCTCAAGACCGTACCAGGTCTAATGGACCTTTACAAGCCCCATGGCTCGATTCCGGAGCCATTTCATTTTTCGGTCCAATATGCGCACATGATGCACTTGTAGGACACCTTCTTGCTCCACCTGAATCACATTCCAATCAATTACATGATTAGCATCATGAATATATTTCTTAAGTAACGAAACATGAAACACATTATGTATAGTCATGGATGCAGGTAATGCAAGCATATATGCAACTGGCCCAATCCTTTCTAGGATTTCAAATGGCCCACAAAATCTGGCTACCAACTTGGGACAGTTTCCCAGCCTCAGGGAACTTCTATTGGATTTTATTTTCAGAAAAAACATGATCTCCCACTTTAAACTCTTTGTGGGTTCTGTTTTTATCAGTATAACTTTTATGCCTGTCTTGGGCAGCTTTCAAATTCTGCTTAATTTTTAGCATTTGTTCTTCCATTTCCTTGAGCAACTCTAGCCCAACTACTGCTCTGTCAGTTGGATTATCCCAGCTTACTGGAGTATTGCACTTCCTACCATAAAGTGCTTCAAATGGGCTCATCTTCAATGATGCTTGATACCCATTGTTGTAGGCGAATTCTGCCAAGTGTAGGTAGTCTTCCCATTTCGATGGTTTGTCCATCACATACATCCTCAGTATGTCTTCTATCACTCGATTCACCCACTCTGTCTGCCCATCCAACTCAGGATGATAGGATGTACTGAAATTCAGATTCGTTTTGAATCCCTTGAATAACCCTTTCCAAAAATTCAAGGTAAATTTTGGGTCTCTATTAGACACAATTGTCTTGGGAATTCCATGCAATCGTGCCACTTCCTTCATAAAAATATCAGCAACCTCGTTGCCTTGTGAGTAGTCTTTAACGAAATGAAACGGGTAGCTTTCGTAAGCTTGTCCACCACCACCATAATTGAATCATGTTGCTTGCATGTTATGGGCAAATCGGTGATGAAATCCATTGTCACCACTTCCCACTTCCATTTAGGAATGGGTAAAAGTTGCAGCAACCCTATTGGGTTCCTATGCTCAACTTTAACCTTCTGACACTCCATACATCTGGTGATGTATTCAGCGATCTCTTTCTTCATACCTAGACAAAAGTAATGGCTCTTGACTGCTGCCACAGTCTTCTGATATCCAGGGTGCCCAGCATAAGGCACATTATGCATTTCTTTTAGAATCACATGCTTCAAATCCTGGACATTAGGTACATAAACTTTGTTCTTGTACAGAAGTATTCCATCAGCTCCTAGCTTATAATCTTCCACTCCTTGCAGCGTCTTATCTTGTTGTAGCTTCACTACCAATTTCCTATGCTGCAAGTCGGCGCTTGCAGCTTCCAAAACTCTGCTCTTTATATTAGTTTGATACATGCTAATGGTTGTAGCATGTAATTCGTGTACTCTCCTGTTGAATGCATCAACCACTTTATTCTCCTTCCCTTTGATATGCTTGATATCAAAATCGTATTCACAGATAAATTCCAACCACTTGCTCTGCCTAGCGTTCAAGGTTGGTTGATCAAACAAATACTTCAAACCGTTATGGTTTGTTCTCAATTCAAACCTCCTTCCCATGAGGTAATGTCTCCATTTCCTCAGAGTGTGAATGATGGTCGCTAACTCCAAATCATGAGTTGCGTAGTTCCTTTCATGCTCTTTCAACTTTCTAGATTCATAACAGATTACGAACCCACTCTGACCGAGGACTCCTCCTAGTCCTTCTTTGCATGCATCGGTGCATACCATAAAATCTTCATTTGGGTCTGCAATCCTCAGGATTAACACACTGGTTAATAATTGCCTCAATCACTAAAAGATTTTCTCACAATCTTATGTCCACTGAAACTTCTTCTCCTTCCTTTGCAGGGAAGTGATAGGGTGAGTTATCCTTGAGAACCCTACGATAAACCTTATGTAATAACTAGCTAGAGCCATAAAGGATCTGACTTCTCTCAGATTCTTGGGCATTGGCCATTCTCTAATGGCCTCAATCTTCTCAGGATCTACAACTATCCCATCCTTCGAAATAATATGCCCCAAGTAATGGATTTGTTCCTGATAAAACGAGCACTTGCTCATCTTGGCATATAGTTGGTGCTCTCTTAGCACCTGCAACACCATCCTAAGATGTTGTTCATGCTCTTCCTCTGACTTGGAATACACCAGAATGTCATCCAGAAAGACTATAACGAACTTGTCTAGATAGTCCCTGAACACACCATTCATCAAGCACATAAAAACAACAGGTGTGTTTGACAGCCCAAACGACACCACTGTGAACTCGTAATGACCATACCTTGTTCTAAAGGCAGTCTTGTTGATGTCTTCATCCTTTATCCTTACCCGGTGATATCCTAACTTGAGGTCTATCTTCGAAAATATCTTCTCATCCTTCAATTGATCGAAGAGGTCATCAATCCTCGACAGAGGATACTTGTTCTTTGCAGTTACCTTGTTCAATTGTTTGAAATCGATACAGAATCTCAACGTTCTGTCCTTCTTCTTCACGAACAGAATCGGGGCTCCCCAAGGTGACACACTTGGGCGTATATACCCCTTCTTCAGAAGTTCTTCAAGCTACAATTGCAGTTCTTTCAGCTCTGGTGTACTCATTATGTAAGGAGCTTTTGACACTGGAGAAGTCGATATATCTTTTCGAAGGTAGTCCAGGCACCTCCCGAAACACATCTTCAAACTCCTTTAGTACCGCATGATCTCCAATATTTGAGACTTCATCCCTAGATGCTTCCTCCACACGGGCTGCAAATAATTGACAACCTTTTATGTAGGACTTCTTTAGTTGTATTGTTGAGATTTCTCTAACAACAACAGTTCTAGGAATTCCTTGGACTGTTTTCTGATTTCCTTCCTCATCTAGGCAAGTGAATGACTTGTTACGACAGTCCAGGATGGCATGGTATTGGTCCAACCAATCCATCCCAACCAAACAGTCGTAAGAACCTAAAGGAATAATATTCAGTTCAGCCTTTGTGTTCAGTCCCTTCATGCCTACTGGACAAGACTTAACCAACTCAGTGACTTTTCTCTTGGTTCCTGTAGCCAGCTTCTACTTCAATCAAGACTTTTCATGTTTGCTTCTCGATAAATGCAAACTTTCCACCATCCTATGATCTATATAACTATGGCTAGCCCCTGAATCAATTAAAATAGTAAATGGTCGGTTTTTAATCATACCTTCCACTTCAATCATGTGCGACTGAAATTCAACTTGCTTGTTGTCCAGGGTTGCGTAGATCCTTGGCATTCTACTGCCCATGTCCTCCACTGTTTCAACTTGTTGAACATTGTGGACAACTCTCACTTTATCATTTCTTTGGGGGCAATCTCTATACCTATGGTTTCCTTTACAACCCCAACACTCCATAGGTGTCTGTCTTGGCATTTGTCCACCCATTTCATCCTTTCTGGGTTCTCTAAAAGATGGTCGTCCTTGCGGATTATTTCTGAAAAAAGGTGACTTAGTTCCTTTCTTCCTCTGCTCTTTCTTGAACTTCTTCTTGTCTTCCCAAGCCTTCCGGAAGGTAGGCTTTTCTTTTTGTTGTTCATAGAAGCATTTGGCCCTCCTTATCACTTCTTCCATAGTTTTTGGGTCATCATACTGAATCTTGTCACCAATGGAGAGTGGCAATCCACTTAGATATCTTTGAATCTTGACAGTCTCATCTTTGATGAACATAACATACTTCAGCAATTATAGAAACCTTCGTTCATACTCATCAATGGTCATGCTGCCTATCTTGAGTTCAAAGAACTATTTCATCTTTCTGTCATAATATCTCTTAGTCAAATACTTATTCTCAAAATACCTCTTGAATTCTTTCCAAGTGATATCTTTCTCTCTAATGTGTTGCACCTGCACAAGCTGATCCCATCGCATAGATGCTTTTCCTTTCAGTTGATACATCGCAATTCTTCCTTTTGCATGAGAGGAATAATTCTGTAGTTGGAAATATTTTCTCATGCCAAGCAACCATGTCTCGACATATTCCTCCTTCTTATGTTCTCCATCAAACGTAGGAGGCTTAATCTTGTTCATCTCTCCCTTCAATTCATCCACTCCAGATCTCTTGCGCTTTCTGGTAGGAGATGGGCTTGAACTATTGTGTGCCCTTCTCTTGGAGCGACTTTGGGAATGATGATGGTGTCTACCAGCACTCCTTGATCTACTTCTCCCCTCAGAAATTCAGTGACTCCCTCTTCTGTTCGAGTCACTCTCCTTATCCAACTTATTTTCTATTCTCTCCAAACTCTTTAACTACTTTATGTTGAATTCACCTTGTTTTTCCTGAACTTTTATGAGCTTTCTGCTATCTGCTCAGCGAGTTTGGGCATCTTTCTACAATTTTCCAATGATCTTCCTCAGATTTCCTTTCGTATCTATCTCTTTTCCGTGCCCATTGGAGTTCGATCCTTTAACTCCCAAGTGGACGTCCATTTCTTTTCTTTCGTTTTCTGAACTGGAAGCATTATTTGTTTCTTCCATTTCTTTGCACTCTGTGGCAATTCTAATTCAGTTCTAGTACTCATCAAAATTCTGCAATCACAGCGTGTAGACAACCAGAATTTGTTAGGCCATCTCTCTCCTTAACAAATTGCACACATTCAAAACCAATCTAATTTAAGAAAACGCTTCAATTTCATGAATCTTCCGAATTCTGCTCGGCTTTGTAGCTTTCGAGTAATAGCCCCCATTTTTCTTAGTCCCCAACCCATGCATTCACGGGTCGTAACTAAACGCTAAATTACTAGGTGCTACTCGGGCTTTCGCCTTCGGATATTCAAAGCACAAACAACTATCTCTCGGAGTTTCGATTGCCAAACTCGCGAAGTCGAGTGAATCAACACTCCACGTTTACCCATCATCCAACGGCTGAAATCCGTTGTGGTCTTTCCGTCTTCAAAGTTTCAGGATTTCGGGACTTCGGGACTTTGGACCTCAAGAGTTCCTGTTACTATCTAGATGCTAAATATTCAATTTTATCCTTGTTACAAGAATGGGGTTATTCTTGTAGCACCGAAAAGTGTTTTTCCAATTATACAGAGGGTTCTCCATGATAAGAAAATCACTTAAGAGACAAAGCACTTGTCAGCTTGAGGAAGATACAACTGTAGATGAAATATTGAGTGGTCATCAACTAATATACACTTCATTGTCCCAAGCTAGACAAGAAGTAAAAATGGTTCAATCACTAATACCAATTTTGGAGGAAGAGTTTTCAAGGTCAGATTTTCATACAACTATGGAAAAGTTTGAAGATCAGAAACCACCTCCGGGGAGAGTATTGAAAATCCTCTTTGTGTGGACAAGAATATGAGTGTGTGCTATCAAAACTTGTTGCCGAGGGTGAAGCCTAAGCCAAGTCTTTTTCCAGCTTCTACAAGTTGTTGTCACCTGACAGAATTTCAAATTATGGCCAAGTTGTCTTTCTAGCAAACCTTCAAGTGCTAAAACATCAACTGAGAGCATATGAGCCAAACACCCGAACAATGGAAACAACAAGAGTTAGCTTTAAAACACAAAGCATAACACAACATCAAGTCAGGTCAAAGGTTTTTAATTTATATCTTTATCATATTTTATTTTGGGCAAATTTTTGTAAACATGAACAAATGAAAGTTTTTTGGGCTTTTAAGCCAAAAGTTAGTGTTCGGGCTCTGTTTACAAAAATATTGGTTTTAGAGCCAATCTCTAATTAAGCTCGTTAGGTTGGAAGTCAAAGCCTAACGTCTAAGCACCACAATTAGAAAGAACAAGTGCCAGGACACCATAAATCAAAACACCACAAGGAACGCTCAGAATTAATATTTTGCATGGTTATGAATGCCTAGTACAGAGCATTACTAAAGCGCCACAAGGAGAGAGTTCACCAGGGGCATTGTATCTAATCCCAAATTGCTCCAAGTGTCAACACTGGCAGAAATAGATCGAGCTTCAGAATGCAAGAGTTAAAGATTAAAACATCGAGTCACATGGAAGCCAGCCACCAAGGAAATGAATATAGTGCGAAAACAGGTTTTGAAACCCTCATATATTCAAGGAAATCTTAAGGAAGACATTACATGTAGCAGTTATGGTTCTTGTTATCATAAATTCGGGTATTTAGTTTTCAAAACAATACATGAGACCACGCCTTTGGGAAGCTTCAAGAGTAAGTTGTCGTTCAAGAACAAATTAAAAATGCCAAAGTATACCAAGGAAATATATAAATAAAGAAATTATGAGGGAAATGTGTGCCTATAGGAGAGATAGTTTGACCAAATGAAATAAATTTCAATTGAGAGCATGCTTTCTGTTGAGAAAAGTTTGCGTGAGCTTGCTTCTGTGAAGGTGGAGGATACAATAGTGTTTGCAATGACTCAACATTGTCAACCAAGCCTTTTTGGGTGGGACAGACATTTCCTGACTTGAAATCTCCAGTAGATAGTCCAAAGTTTGTTGAGGCATTTGAACTGAGCCAGGAAGAGATTGAAGATGTGCAATTTAAGCAGGCCTGGCTCATATATTTTTGGTGAAGAACCAAGAACCATGGAATAGGAGAGGGGCCCGAGAGGAGAAGACCTGGAGAAGAATTTGATTAGTCGGCCTGTGTATGAGCATTGTAAGCCTATGGGCAGTTTTATTAAGCATTCATTTATGACATTGAACATCCCTGTGAGTTATGCTATCAGATTGTGATTTCTTCGTTTTCCATTCTGTTTTTCCCTCTTGCTTGAATGAGTTACAGCCATTGAGAATCAACGAATGTCCATAAACAATAGATTCTTGAGCAACAAGATTTGTTGTGATCCGCCTGTTGTTTGTGTGTTCTGTTCAAGTACCTGTCAAATCCATTTTGCAGAAAGAATCTCTGTTTGGTGGATGTTCTACTATTTGTCACATTCTCCATTCTTCTATCCATCATCATATAAGTATTTTATCTGATATGCAGTTCACTGGCCTTCAATCTAACAGAATGTTTACTTGACTCCATGCCCAATGGTGATTCACTGATCTGCATTTAAGCTTATCCCTTTATTCTTTCTCTTTCACTTTACCTGGTCCACCTTTTTTCAAAACCCAAAACACATCCTTGTTTTTAAAATCAGTGCAATAACTGAAGATGTGCTAGGCTTAACCCTATAGCAGTCTAGGGGTGACTTCTAGCACTAACAATTCCCATACTTGCTTCTCCCCAATCTTTCGACATCTAAATTTTCGATCTACTTTACCCTTCGGGCCCACGTAGTACAACTTTCACCAACTAAGGCGGTGACACGTGGCAGATGCAAGGAGGTCCACGTCACGTTCGGTGATGTCATTGGGTCCCACCCTACTCACTTTTCGTTTTGGAGTTTCGGGCGTCGGAAGTTCGTGCATCCGCACATCTCGTTTCTCCCAATTGCCGAAATTTTGAAAATATGATCTACCTTCTGCTTGATCCAACGGTCAAGTTTTCATCCTCCAATCTACAATGTAGATCTTTCTCGGGTTTTCAAAGTTTCAGGTATCGAGAGTTCATGCATTAGCACACCTCATTTCTCTCGATAGTCGAATCCCCGAAAGGTTTCCAGGATAACTCTCCTGCACCTACTCCAGATCTGACGGTCATGAGGGTTCTCCTTTCCTCCCGAACAGATCCTACGGCTCCAACACTTCTGGTGTTGAGCTCTCTCTCTCCCTGTGGCCATATACCACACTGGCTACAAGTTTTATAATACCGCTACACCTCCTGAGCTTTGTAACACAACCAAGTGACTCCTTGGCACTCCATAACATTCTAAGGTCCAAAAATTGGTTCTTCCAAACACAATTTCCACCTGAACCCTCGGGTCTAATGACCACTTATCTGGCCCATTCAGGCTCAGCGTTGAAACCTTGGCTCAAAACTCAAATTTTGTCTAATTTGACAAGAATTCTTTCCGAAACTCTTGCTTCAACTTCCACTAACATGGCCCATCCAGGCTCAATGTTGTAACCATTCATCCGAGGCATATATATTGATATAACAATATGTTACATAATTAGTCTCAGAGTTATCCATTGAACCATTCATTTGAGGTATATATATTGATATAACAATATGTTACATAATTAGCCTCGAGGATTAACTCCATCCATTGAATCATCTATCCAAGGCATGTTGTTACAAGCACGGGGTCTTCAATGAGTTGAATTGTGACGTAGGGCCTTCGTTCTTGGGATATTAAAGAATACCCCTAATTTCACTAGATATTGATAAATACCTCTCAAA
Source organism: Picea engelmannii (assembly GCA_009831015.1). NCBI lineage: Eukaryota > Viridiplantae > Streptophyta > Pinopsida > Pinales > Pinaceae > Picea > Picea engelmannii. The sequence continues at coordinate 295,282 of ML776615.1, forward strand.
ATCTTTTTGTTGAACCCCCCTCCCAATACATCTTTCTAATAAAAGAAACCCCTATTTTTATTAGATACCTCTTTTTATACCCCACAATACCTATGAACCCCTTAAGACCCCATATCCCCCCCAATACCTAGAATATATTGACTTTATTTTTCACAATTTAAAAACCCCCTTTATGAATGAGCGTGATAAGATATATAAAATTAACATTGTTAAAACAATAATGAACTCTCACAATCTTCATAGTGAAATGGGTGCTTCACAAAACCTAAAATGTCGCGAGAAGAAAAAATATGTAATCTTCATTATCTATCTTTCTACTATAACTAGCTTAACAAATGAAATTAGCATTGCTAAAATAAGACAAACTTTTATGGCCTTCGTAGTGAAACTTGACACTTGACAAAACCTAAAACATGGTGGAAAAAAAAAAGAATATTTGATATTAATTATATTAAGAAAGTGGAGGATGAAAAACACTTTCTCTTAAAATGTCTTGTCTATGCACAAATTAGGTTTCAATTTCAAAATATTGTGACACTACCAATCTTCATAACTCATTAGCTCATGAAAACCAAAGAGATTTAGGAATGTTTCTCTCCTATCTTTCCAACCATAAAAACAAAATGACATATTTTTCTACTATAGTTGGAGCTTAACAAATAAATCAACATTGCTAAAATAAGACAAACTATCACAACCTTTGTAATGAAACAAAGCGCATGACAAAACCTAAAACACGATAGAAAGAAAGAAAGAATATGTAATATTCATGATATTAGAAAGTGGACGATGAAAAACACTTACTCTTAAAATGCCCAATCTATGCACAAAGTAGGTCTCAATTTCAAATATTTGTAACATTGTCAATCTTCATAGCTCATTAGCTCATGAAAACCAAAGAGATTTAAGAATGTTTCTCTCCTATCTTTTCGACCAAAAAACAAAATGTTAAAAAAAAAATCAACTACATCCATATTAATTTATTAAGGTCTAATTGACCATAGTTGGTATGTGTGGATGGTAATCATCATCATAATATAACAATTTCAAATATACTAGTTTCTTTTAGTAAGAAAATAATAAATTGTCAATTGGATCTAGCCCGAGTGGTTGTGGGATGGAGTGTTTAATGGGTCACCAAATGATGGGATCTTGAGGTCCATCTTGTAGTTGGTGTGACCCTTTTTGTGGACTAAAGCCTCCAGTTTTTGTAAAAAGAATATGGTAAATATGAACATATTGGGTTATGCATGTTAACTATTATGAATGATTGAGTTTTTTAGTTATGTGATATACTTTGGTTTAAATTATGATTTGGACAGACTCATGCATTCTTAAGGTTGTGCTAATAATTTGTACAAGCAGATGGGATCCTAAGGGTAATCTCCATCAAATTCCACACGAGAGAAAAGGGGATCATGCCCCTTATCCAATCTCCAAAGGAGCCAAACATTTTGAGTACTCAAGTCTCTCAATTAGCAAGATCCTATTTCAATTTGTCGATTGAGGGAATTCGAATGAAGGAGGGAAATTTGGCCCTTGAAACAAGGATCCATGATTCTAGGGATCCTAGAAACAAGTACCCTTCAATCAAGGATTGGTTGAAGGGATAAATTGTGATTTTTAGAATAAGTAGGAGCTAGGATGATGTAGGACAAAGTCAAGTATTTTCTTTTGGTTTGGTACTTTCATGAGTGATAGTGCATTAAAATCGTTGAGGAATACACTGGTCTTATGAAGTTAATTTATGAATGAGGAACTTGTATTTTCATATCTTGAGCACTTAGTAGTTTTACTAAGGTTTCCTATAGATACCTTGAGTAGTGCCCACTCAAGATTGTGCAAGGAACCCTCTTCATTGTTATTTTCTTATTTCTGCATTAACTTACAATTTCATGTAGTGGTTTCATGTAAATCATTGTAACAATTTTATTTGTTATATGTCATTTCATTTCAAAGCCATTTCAATTGTGCAATTTTACTTATTGTCTAATGCATTTTCATCTCTTTAATTTGTGGTGTTCAACATCTTGGTTAATCTCATTAAATATGAAATATTTGCTAGTTGATATTCTTAGTGGATTGAGTCATCTTATGTATGTTGTCTTCCTCCTCTTTAGAATAATGATAACCACTTACATTATCCCCTGCTCTTGATGCTCTTGACTTGGGATATAAGAGTGTAGATCACCAACCCTTGAAGGTGAAGGGATAGGAGATAAGAGACTGATATTGAGTGTCTTGTTTATTATTGGATTAAATTATGCATTCTTTAGTTTCAATGTCACTTCATTACTAGTTTCTAGATAATGTAGACACACACTTTTGGATAAGGTCTTACAGTTGAGTTAAGGTACATGATGATGAAGAGAGGTTTTTAAGGAGGTGACATGTGACCTTATCAACTACCAAGACCTCTATTGGATCAACCCTGTATCAACTAGCCAGGTGACCCTATAACATCTCATGCTTCTCCTAAGTAGAGGGAGTGAAGGTCTTGAGAAAAATTGTTTAAAGGAAAAGGAGAACAAAACATTCAAGTTGGACAATTATGATTTTGATGGACTCATGCATTTTTGAGGTTGTACTAATAATTTGTACAAGCAGATGAGATCCTAAGGGTGATCTCCATCAACTTCCACATGAGAAAAAAGGGGATCATGCCCCCTATCCAACCTCCAAAGGAGCCAAACATTATGAGTACTCAAGTCTCTCAATTAGCAAGATCCTAATTCAATTTGTTGATTGAGGGAATTCTAATGAAGGACGGAAATTTGGCCACTGAAACAAGGATCCATGATTCTAAGGATCCTAAAAACAAGTACCCTTAAATCAAGGATTGGTTGAAGGGATAAATTATGATTTTTAGTATAAGGAGGAGCTAAGATGATGTAGGACAAAGTCAAGTCTTTTCTTTTGGCTTGGTACTTTCATGAGTGATAGTGCATTAGAATCGTTGAGGAATACTTTGGTGTTATGAAGTTAATTTATGAATGAGGAACTTGTATTTTCATATCTTGAGCACTTAGTAGTTTTACTAAGGTTTCCTATAGATACCTTGAGTGGTGCCCACTCAAGGCTATGCGAGGAACCCTCTTCGTTGTTATGTTCTCATTTCTGCAGTAGCTTACAATTTCATGTAGTAGTTTCATGTAAGTCATTGCAACATTTTTATTTGCTCTATGTCATTTCATTTCAAAGCCATTTCAATTATGCAATTTTACTTCTTGTCTATTGCATTTTCATCTCTTTAATTTGTGGTGTTCAACATCTTGCTTAATCTCATTAAATATGAAATAATTGCTAGTTGATATTCTTAGTAGATTGAGTGATCTTATGTATGTAGTCATCCTCCCCTTTAGAACAATGATAACCACTTATATTATCCCTTGCTCTTGATGCTCTTGACTTGGAATATAAGAGTGCATATCACTAGCCTTTGAAGGTGAAGGGATAGGAGATAAGAGGTTGAGATTGAGTGTCTTGTTTATTGTTGGATTAAATCATGCATTCTTTAGTTTCAATGTCACTTCATTACTAGTTTCTAGATAATGTAGACATGCACCTTTGGATAAGGTTTTACAGTTGAGTTAACGTACATGATGATGAAGAGAGGTTTTTAAGCATTTGACACATGGCCTTATCAACTACCAAGACCTCTATTGAATCAACTATGTATCAACTAGCTAAGTGACCCTATAACATCTCATGTTTCTCCTAAGTAGAGGGAGTGAAGGTCTTGAGCAAAATTGTTTAAAGGAAAAGGACAACAAAACATTCAAGTTTGGACTTAGATTATGCATTATTCATCAAGTTTATAAGTGTACTACTCTAGTTGCACATATAGTGCACAATACCTCATCAAAGAAGCATGTCCTTGGATTAATAAATTAAAGTCGAGCTAAGGAGTTCAACAATCTTGTTGCAATTCTTTGGCTCACCAATGTTATCCTTCCCACCTAGGTTGTATTCTTGCAAGTGATGTGTTTAGCTCACAATGAGTATATTGTTGTAATGAATTTGAGCCATGTTGTTGTCATGGCCTTGTTCCTTAGAGAATCTAAGGTTTATGTTGGCTACTATCCTTAAAATGAGGGGAAGTCCCCAAGGGTTTTTCTCGAGATATGTTACATGAAAAAATAACAAATTAGATTATATTTGTATATTAGTAGTGTATATTTTGTATAGCACATGTAGATATACAAAATCACACCCACACACACACACAATCATGTAAATGCATGTTCATGCACACACGCATGCACGCACACACACACACACACATACAAAAAAATTCATGTGGTCACCAATGTTGTTGGTCATTTGGCTAGTATTGTGTCGGTAGGTGCCTAGTTTGAATCCCCCCTAGATGAAGCACTCTAGTCTATGTAACGAGTTTATCGGGAATGACATCCAAAAAGGTGTGGAATCATCCCTTGAGTTTCCCTATGACGTTTTCCTTGGAAAAAAAATATACAAGATCTTGTTGGTGAATAACATAGCATATAGAGATGTCAATCTTGTAGATGCAAAGGATATAAATATAACTTTCATATGCTAACTTTTGGTAAAACTATGTATGTGTTTGTATTTCTCATCACTTCATGCGAACACTTCACCCATCGTCGAGGGCCATCATTTCAGGTGAATAGTTCACCATCATTAAGGTCCTCAATAATGAGTGAAGTGTTCATCTAAAACGATGGGCACAAAAAACACATCTGCAGTTTTACCAAAAGCTAACACATACAAGTTATAATTTATTGTGAAAATCTACACTTTGAATTAACAATTTCTAGAAGCAACACAAAAATAGTCTAATAACTTAATCGACATCATTTGAAGGAGTGTTATCCTTCCCACCCAAGTTTAATTCTCACAAGTGACGTGTTGATCTATTAATGAGTATATTGTTGCAATGGCCTCGAGCTCTGCGTTGACAAAACCTCAAGCTTCTATGGAATCTTATTTACCCTAAGTACCATCTTCAAAACAAGGGGAAGTGCCTAGCTTGTTTCCCCAAGATATGTATTTCATGAAGAAAAAACAAAGTTCGCAATACTCATCAAATATATCATAACAACTCATATCCACGATTACTAATGTATTGCCATTCCATTATGAATGAGTTTTGAAGACAAAATTATTTATGGTATTCAATGGAATTCATTAAAAAATATAGATTTAATTTGGAAATCGACTAGATAATTAAAAGACTAGTAACTTACTCATTCTACATCAAGTGTTTTACATTGGAGCAACAATGTTCATTGTAGATATATTGTAAAATTACATTTGCAACCTAGCATTGTTGAATGTCACTAGTGCATAGTGCTTTATGCAATAACATAACCTCTAAATCAACAACCCATAAAAGTAAATGCTAAATCTTAAGTCTCCTCGACAATTTACAAGCAACATTAACACAACTTATGCTCCTTTTAATCAAAAGCAAGGATGCATGCATTACAAAGGTCATTTGTGGCTAGAATTTTGCCCCTAATTACTACTATCATATATCTCAATCCATTGCTCATTCTTCTCTTCATATGCATTTGTTATGAGTGTTATACATGATGGTGCATCCCCGTTAGTGATCTCTTTGATGAGGAAATCTTCCTCCCTCGTAGTCAATGCTCACAAGCCTCAGTAACAAGAATCTCAATTGCCCCAGTCTTGAGGATCCTCCTCCTAACAATGTTTATATCATGTTATGACCCAAGGGGAGCATATATAGGGATAAATGTATATGATATGACCCCAAGGGGGGCATATATGGGCCTAAATGTACATTTAATGTGTAAATATATATGTAATAGGGTTGGCCTAATAGTAAAGGGGCCTCATGTGCAATTGTGAATAGGTATATATAGAGATCGTGTATTCATTATTGGAGACATGTGAATTGTGATGTATGAATGTATTTGGTTCTGTGGAGGAGGTTCTCTTATTCTTTAATGAGTTATTGCGTAACTTATCTATCTTGGAGTTGTGCTCCACGCTCACATTTTGTACATGGTGTGTACTTATGTTCTATTATGATATTTTTCTTATAGCAAGATTTGTCTCACCATTTCTATCTTGCACAGAGGGCCTTTTTCCATTTCCCCTATGCTGCTTATCATCCCTTTTTTGATCAATCCAGAGCTAAAACATACATTTTTCCACATATACGCTCCCTATCGGTTATACAAGATGCGTATACACTTGATGCTCCACTGCAGCTCGCGTATATCGGGATTTGTGCCAAAAAATACAAAATGAGGTCAGGTTTCCATGTCACGACATAAGATCTCTGATCCTTGGCCTTCAATATACTGTAAATGTTCCAACTCAACCCTTCAGTTGTATTTTGGAGGCTATAAGAGCACAATTTCGAACTATGGAAAAAAAGGAGAAAACATTCAACTTTGAGAGCAAAGTTACTCTGGAGAAATTACTTCATATTGAGTCTGCATCCCTTTGTCCCTCAAGTCTGAACACAGTGTTCATCCCCCAAGATCTTCCCTTATTGTTGAGAGGACCTCTTTGCCTCTTTCTTATGAGCTTGCCTTTGGTGGAGGATTGAAGTGGTGGAGACCCAGTTGGAAGGAACTTGGTTTCTTGGTTTTGAACCGTGCCGACACAGAAGTCTGTAATGTTGACACTTCTACTGATCAATTATTAATAGAAATACTCCTTTCTCGTCATATTGGTGTCTTGCAAATATATGATTATTATCCATGGGGGTGTTTGTAATGTCTATTAATGGATTATGCTATCTGATGTGCTAACTCCTTTTATATCATCACTATATACTTGCTTTGCTTGTTTGTCGAGAACTTCTTGCAGGTATAAAGCTTTGGGTCAAAGTGCTCAACTGTGGAACACCATAAAATGTTCGATCGAGGTAGGCCTCTTTCTTGTATTGCACATTAGTCTATATAGCATATGTTGGAATTGAGTTGATTTCTGCAGTCAGACCTGTCTGTTGTGGTTTACCCTTAGCCATAGAGAGTTTTTCCCTTGTAACAAAAATGGTGACTCCATTGGGGAGAGATCTTCCTTCTAAGGGTTGAAGTACTTTTTCTTCTTACATTGCTCTTTTTGCTTTGTGTTTCTTGTTGTATCACTGCTTGACAGATCTCGTTCACTCTGAGTTTGAGTTTTCAGCCTTTTACCCTTGCTTGGCCTTGTTTTAAAGCATATACGCCCTTTTGCCTTGACAGTCACGTATACACGCTTGTTGTCTCACTGCAAGAAGCATATATACGCTATGTTCTCCTGAACAGTCGTGTATACCACTTCCCCTTGCTTGTTTGCTTGGTTGAGTGCCTGCTGGGTAGGATTTAAATATTTTTGAGCCTTCTTGGGTCTCTATAGTGTCTGTTGAGATTATTTGGGATGATGGGAAGCATGTTTGGAGTTGAATTTTTGGGCATAGTCTTTCTCTTCGTTTTCTATTTTTAATTTGTCCTTGGCTTTTGGGCTATTTGCTTGGTTGCCTGGTATTCTGCTTGAGTTACTACTTTTATACACAATATAATTCATATTTCAAGTTGCTTATCAGTACATGCATTTTCTTTTTGGAATATTGAAAATACAAAAAAACAGAAATAGGCATTTTGCATTGGTTGGCATTTTTGTCTTTGAATTGTTATCATTAGCTTAGCACATTTAGCGAAAGATTGTATTTTACTTCTGAATTGCAGATTTGAAATTGAAGACTGCACTTTTTTTATTGGCATATTGTTCATTGAAAAGTTAAAGATAGACTTTGCATTATATCCATATTTATTTTCTGGCATAGTCATAACACCATGAGTTTCACGTCCATACCTTTTTGAGTAACCACGGCCAATAAAATTTACGCTTTAAACTAAAATTGATTAGTCACGATTTTATTTTTAGGGTGCACAAACTAGCTTAGGATTTAGTGCCTTGGAATAGGATTTTGTGAGTAAACTTCTCCAAGGCAATTAAATCAACATATGTGTCCGAGACAGGGAGTTGAGAAGTCCATTGTATAATCGATAAGATCATGAGGCTCCGCTCACACCRGAGGTCGTGCGAAGTTAGTTGAAGGGATAACCCTTGGATACTCACCTAGCGTCAGAGATATTTATGTGGATTTATTCGTATTTGGGGATCTTGCTAGTGCCCATACCTCTGTGAGAGGGAGTGCTTTCAAGGTTTCAGGCTTTGCTACCCTGCCCATACGGTAATCCGGACTTACGACTGCTCGCCTGTGCATTGGTTATATAATGGTTGATTAGTTTCTTGACTTAGGTATCTCATAGGTTACTTGCAGGGGTTATTCTGCTTGTACCCTGACTCAGATAAGGGTTGGACAACACACAACCTTTATGGAGGATTACCTCTCTGGGGGGATCTGACCGACTGGTTGTTAAGCCCACGAGGGCCCTTATAACTGATTTTGTTACCTCCAAACTTTAGCGAGGAGTCTCAAGTCCTTCTTGGATGAGACATACCTTCTTTTGCGAGGGAGGCCACTCAACCACTTTAGCCTGTTTGCATGCATATTAGCCATTTGACTTTTTGGTATGCTCTTTGTAACACCCTGTTTCCCCCAAATTTGTAATTAATCCTAATACAGGAATTACCATGCTAAAGCATGATGAAAATGTAAATAACATTATGAATTTATATTACAGAACTGCTGAGAGGGGATGTGCGGAAAAGAGACCACGA
>ML776615.1:306895-342848 GCA_009831015.1 Picea engelmannii
GCACAGGACATGAACTGAATTATTCTGTCTTAGCATAACGATGACTACCTGCTAAAACAGGTAGAGTCTCTTGCGGTTAAGATGGTTGATAAGATAAGGGTTAGTACCCAAAGGAAGAACCCCTCCATGGTTTGGGAAATCTGCTAAGGACTGGTAGGATCCTTAGAAAGCTATGACCACTGTATTATTAAGAAACTAAACCCTGAACATATAATTCCTCATGAATGAGAGGACTAGTGAAAGTATGTAAGGTCAAATTTACCTAACCTATAATGGTTAGAACCGACAATGAGGATACCCTGTTTGAGGAGTCCTTTGGGATTATTGTTAATTCCCAAGAGTGACACTCTTTGACTACTAGTTGGCTATAAGATATATTTTTATTTGTGGAAGAGTCATAACTCGTCGTGGAGTCGGACCAACTTCCTCGCAAGTCCCGTCGGTTGTTATAGTTACCACCGTTTTTCGAGTCCTTGCCTTCTAAAAGGCATAGAGTTATTAGTAGTGGTACACACACATCCACTTTTCAGACTTGTGATCCCACAAGGATGGGTACTGAATCTAGTCTTCAGAACACTGGGAGTTCTTAGACTCGCAATCCCACTATAATTAATGGCACTCCTTTGACACCTGCAACCGCTATAGTTGCAGTACCGGAGGCTTACACCGGTACTATGTTTCGACATGTAGTTAATGCTTCATTCTTGCCTCGAACCCTTTTGGGGGTTTTGGGCACTCGCCGAGTTACAATGTTCAGACCATCCCCATGGCTTCTAGTCCGTTTTCTTATGGTATGCCTAACTTCGCCTCGTAGTTTTCAACTGCCATCCCAACTGCTGGCCATAACGCTAGCCTTGGACTTGGGGGCACTACACTTCCTTACACTCCTTTCCCATTTGGTGGTTCTCATATTCCTCAAGTGAATCCTAATGTAGGGAGTGTCCCTATTCTTAACCCCGGGTCTAATCCTTCTACAGCTGGATGGATCAACCCAGCTGGCGGACAAGTTCTGCCCTATATCCCTATCCCCTCAGTGTCAATTCCAACCAATACTTTTGGCATGACGAATCCACTTCATTCCTCCGGGTTCCCACCTGGAGGAGGTCAGTCTTACACTTTGGGCACTCTCCAACCTGGATCTAATCCAATTGGGGGCATTTTTAACAACCCCCGGCTTGGATCTAATCCAACTAGAGGCAATTTTCATTACCCTTATCAGAACATTCCTGCTGGAATGATGCCCAATCCATCTTTTACGAATCAGCCTGGAGGAGGGTCTTATAATTTCAGACAAGGTTTTGGTCCTCGCCAGAATCCTGGATGGAACACAGTTCCTAATGCACAATCTTTCGTGGGAGGATGGGGTCAGGTGTCGCAACCCTAAATTCCCTTTCTGGCCATGCTTAATCTGCCATATTTGTCTAAATTAATGAATGACCCGGTGAGTCATGACCCCTCATGGCCCCCTGTCCCTACAAAACTTCCATCAGACATTCCAAAGTTTGAAGGTAAGAATGGCAAAGACCCTAGTGATGATGTCACTAATTTTCACCTTTGGTGCTCATTGAATTCTCTAAACCATGATTCTATTAGGTCACGATTGTTTCAACGCACTCTCATTGGAGTGGCATCACAATGGTACATTGATATACCTAGGGGGACATATGGGTCATTCCATCAGTTGGTACTAGCCTTTCTCAATCACTTTCAACTGCCCAGTCGTTATGATGTTGGCCTTGAACTTTTGTCAACTTTACTCCAGGGTACCGACACTCACATCTCGGACCATATCCAGGAATGGCGTAGGCGAAGGCGGTTGGTTAAGACTCTTATACCCCCAACCTTTCTTCTAGAATGGTTCCTAAAGTCTTTACACGCTCCTATTTCAAAGGATGTTGCTACTTCCAGAGTCTTCAGCGAGGAAGAAGCTATCCTTAGAGCCCAACAATTTGATTTGATATATGCTCAGTCTGGGATGTTATACCACCTTCTTCCAGACGCACCGCGAACAAATCACGATCCTAGACAAACTCCCAGACCTCATGCCAATGACATTGTAGGGTCCGCCAATGTAAAATCCACAGACTAGGCAACGAAGTCTACCGGAGGACAAACTTCGTCTGAATCCTCGAAACCCATCCAGTCGGCGGATGTACATTCCATGCAATCGTCAAAAAACCCAAATAGTGACCAACAACTAGATGCGAATAAAAGGAAAGGTCGAAATAATCCTAGGGGTGGGAATAATAATAATAATAAACCCAAGGACAAAGATAATAATGGGAAACATAATGATAATGATGGAGAGGGACAGAAAGTGAAGTTTCCTTGTAAACTTTGTACCGATGACCACCTTACCCACTTGTGCCCCAAACTTGCGGAGGCTGCGAGGATTTTATATCTATCGCCCGCTGTGCTGACGAATCCATTCCCACACAACCAACACTTAGCCTCGAGTTCTTTGAGCACTGGAAATGCATTTAGTGGAAGTCAAAACCCACAGTTGCAAGATGGTGATCGTGTTTGCATCAATATGGTCGACGCAAAAATTGATATAGCTACCCGCTGTCGAGATTATAGCTCTTCAAAAGCTAGTACCAGCCTAGAAACTCCTCCTCCACCCCTGGAGATGAAATTACAGATCGAGAAACCAGAGCCACCGCCTCGTATTTCGAAAGGAGTACTCAAGCGCTCTACCCACAACCCTAATGCTAGAGCCGCCCAAAACTACTCTATTGTTGAAGATCTGGGCCAAACCCCTTGCGCGATGTCAGCTTTGGAGGTACTCCAGATGTGTCCCTCATAGAGGAATGCCTTACTCTCTACCTTAGGAGATCTAGAGCTTAGTGGCTCGAAAGTCATCAAGTTTGATGTCACGGACATGAAGCCTCGCTTACCCTGCCATGTGGCTTTTCAAATCCACGTGGAGTATTCCAAGTATATTATCAAACGAGTGGTCATTGATGAAGGTGCTGCCACTTGCGTGATGTCCCTGGTCTATTGGAAATCTATCGGTTCTCCGACTCTTTCCAAGTCGTCGAACATGTTGACTGCATTTGATGGTCATTCCTTTCGCCCTCATGGTATTCTCCCCGCCTTTTCGGTCCAGTTAGGTGGGAAGACGGTAGAGGTGGAAGTAGAGGTAGTTGATGCACCTCTCGATTATAACTTGTTACTAGGTCGCAATTGGACCTATGCTATGGTCGTTGTCGTATCGTTCGTTTTCCATGTACTTTGTTTTCCTCATCAGGGAGATATCGTGATGATCAACCAGTTATCCTTTGCGTACTCTAGTCCTAACGCATATGTTGGACAATCGATCCCTGTGATCGAAAACTCTTAGCCGACAACTAAGAATATCGGTGTCGGAATGTATTCTTCCCTCATCAGTACTTTCGACTTCTCGGCACCAATTCACCACGTTTACGCCATGTCTAGTAGGCCTGATTCAACAGAGAGGTCCATTCCTTTCCGCACTTCCTATTATAGTGATCCTTGGACCCTACCTTCTCTGACTTCGTCGATTGAAGGCCAATCGCATGCTGGCATGGCTATGCCACTATCGACAACGTAGATTACGTATCAAGCTATCCTTGACTCTTCCGCCGAACTCGATCCTGTTACCTCGCAGACGGACGAGGAGGATCCTGTTCTTAGGCCTGTATGGGCCACTTCGTTATCTTGTTCACATGATTTCTTAGATGATACTTTTCCTTCAGACGAAGCCATCCTTGAAGCCATGAATGTTTCTGAGAGACCTTGGGACGATATGCATCATCGATCTTATTTTTTCCCAAGTCTTGAAAGAATCGAGCAAGATGATTTTCGGTCTACCTTGAGTGAGATAGTCTGTCACGCCGTAGTTCCACTTGATACGTATGGTATTTATGCCAAAGGAAATATGATAAGTGTTTCTCCTACCGTCTCGATCGACATCTCTCGTATCCCTAGCAAAATTGAGAACGTAAATATAGGTGCAGATTATTCGCCATAAGAGATTCTAATCTACACCAACCTCTTCAAAGAATTTCGAGATGTATTCGCTTGGTCATATGAAGAGATGCCAGGAATCGACCATCGTATTGTCAAACATGAAATTAGAACTTATCCAGATACTAAACCTGTTCGACAACATCTTAGAGTCGTTAATCCTAGGAAGGCCCCTGCTATTAAGACAGAGGTGGAGAAGCCACTTAATGCCGACTTCATCTACCCGATTCCCTTGACTGAATGGGTATCCAACCCCGTTCCTGTGAATAAAAAGCAAGGAACCATCGGTGTGTGTATGGACTTTCACGACCTGAACAAAGCTTGTCCTAAAGATAACTTCCCCACGCCTTTCATTGATCAAATTCTCAATGAGTGTGCGGGAAGCGAAATAATTTCCTTTATGGACGGATTTTCAGGATATAATCAAATCCAAATCAAACCTAAGGACCAACACAAGATGACATTTATATGTCCTTGGGGTACTTTTGTAGACCGGAAAATGCCTTTCGGCCTGAAAAATGCCAGAGCAACCTTCCAACGCGCCATGACTTTCACTTTTCACAATCTCAAGCATATAGTTGAAGCTTACCTCGATAATCTTGTTGCTCACTCTCGCAAGAGAGTTGATCATGTCACACACCTTCGACTGGTTTTTGAAAGATGTCGTTACTACAGAATCCGGTTAAACCCTCACAAATGCATCTTTTGCGTTAGGTCTGGCCATCTCTTAGGATTTTTAGTTTCCGAGACTGGGATCATGTAAGATCCTCTTAAGGTTGAGGCAATACTTGAATTGCCTCCCCCGCGCACGATTAGACAACTTCAAGGTTTACAGGGGAAAGCTAACTTTCTGCGTTGGTTTATAGTGAATTATGCCAATATCACTAAGGGTTTCATGCGCTTACTAAAGAAAGACACCCTGTTTATCTGGGATGAGCGAGCCATGAGTCTTTGGATGCCTTAAAGAAAGCCTTGGTATCAGCTCCTCTGTTGAAATCTCCTGATTACAGTATAGATTACTTGTTATATATTGCCACATCCGAAGAGACGATTGGTATGGTTGTAGTTCAGGAGGATGATGAGCTCCATGAGCACGTCATCTACTATCTTAGTTGAAAATTAGTCGGTCCTGAGCTTAATTACTCTCACGTCGAAAAGCTAGCTTTGGCTGTCGTTCACGCAGTCCAATGTTTACGACACTATATATTGCTTTGCAAAACTATTGTAGTCGCTGATGTTAATCCATTTCAATACGTCCTCACTAGGCATATCATAGGCGAGAAATATAATAAATGGATTGTCATCTTACAAGAATTTCATCTTGACTTTGCTTCAACCAAGTCCAAGAAGTCACTAGTTTTTGTAGAGTTAATATCTGATTTCCCACTATTAGACGAGGATGTTATCCATGTCAATTTGTTTGCAGACGAACACATTTTCCTTGTCTCGTCGTCTAACCCTTGGTATGGAGACATTGTTTTATATCTTTAAACCTTGAAGTTCGCTCAGCATCTCTCACGAGATGATCGGAGACGAGTTAGATACCAAGTCAAAAAGTATACAATAGTTGACGACACTTTGTATCACCGAGGAATAGATAGTATCTTACATCGTTGCTTAACTGACGAGGAAGCCGAGTTAGTCCTAAATGACTGCCACAAAGGGGCTTGTGGTGGTCACCTATCTGGGCTTGCGACAACCCAAAAAATCCTCCGAGCCGGTTACTTCTGGCCCACCATCTTTAAAGATTGCATTGAAGCGATTAAGAAGTGTCACCTCTGCCAGGTGTTCTCTCAGAAAATGCGCTCACACCCAGCCCCTCTTCACCCAGTCATTATCGTCGGTCCCTTCACCAAGTGGGGGGTAGATTTCATCGATTGCAACCCAAATTCGGCTGGGGGGCATCAACACATCATCGTGGCTATCAACTACTTTACCTAGTGGGTCGAAACCATGCCTATTGTAAAATCCAATGGGAAGACTGCAACCTTCTTCGTGTTCAACCAAATTATCGCCTGGTTCGGTATCCCGAGTGAGATTGTCACTGACCATGGCAGTCACTTTGAGAATGAAATGATGGTAGAACTAGTGTCTAATATGGGGTTTAAACATGATCATTCATCTCCTTATTACCCCCAGGCAAATGGGCAAGTAGAGGCCGTCAACAAGTCTCTCAAGACCATCTTGCAAAAAACTATCAGTCGGAGTAATTCCAATTGGCACATCATGCTGTATCCCGCACTTTGGGCATACCGAACCTCGGTTAAGACTGCCACCTGTTTTTCCCCTTTTCAGTTAGTGCACGGTGTGGAGTTGATACTTCCCGTTGAATGTGAAATCCCTTCTCTAAAATTGGCAGTCAAGTTCCTACCTGACACTTCAGATTTAGAGCGACGCTTGGTACACCTAGAGAGTCTTGACGAGTAGCGTCGAGACACCTTTACGACTATCAAGGCAAACAAAAAACATGTCAAGGTTTAGTACGACAAGTCTATCTGTCCCTGATTGTATACCGAGGGTGACTTGGTCCTCTTGTATGACCAAGCCAAAGAACCGCTAGGGGCAGGC
The DNA here is from genome assembly GCA_009831015.1 of Picea engelmannii. Taxonomy (NCBI): domain Eukaryota; kingdom Viridiplantae; phylum Streptophyta; class Pinopsida; order Pinales; family Pinaceae; genus Picea; species Picea engelmannii. The sequence goes on from ML776615.1 coordinate 313,454, forward strand.
AAGTTTAAACCCATGTGGCATGGTCCTTATATCGTGTGATGTGTTCTAGAAAAAGGAGTCTACGAATTGGAAGATTATGAAGGGAAGAAATTGGTCGAGCCCATAAATGGGCTCTACTTGAAAAAGTATTACGCTTGAGCTATGGGCTTGGGCGAAACCCTTTGTATACTAATGTAAATTTAGTGTATATACATCTTTTTTTTTTCTTTTTTTTGTCTTCGGCTTGCTTATCGAGTTTTCCCTTTTCGTTGGCAGATGTCAATGGAGTCTTCGGTCTACCTAGGATTTGCAGATGGAGCCAGTCATCATACACAAAACTTGGCTTCCTCTGCTTAGTTGATTTACTCACATGAGGGTCTACTGGTGTCTTCAGGTGGCGTACGCCTAGGGCCATCCACGAACAATGTGGTCGAATATAGCGTCGTCATAGAACTTTTGTGTGATGCTATCTCACATGGTATTCGCTCTCTAGAGGTTGGCCTGGACTCTTAGTTAGTTGTATGTCAGTTGAACGGTCGTTAGCATGTGCGTGATCCGACGTTACTCCGTCGATTCCTACGGGTACGTATTTTAGAATGACAATTTGATTTTATTACATATTTTCACATTCCTAGAAGTTCTAATCATGTATCTGATGCTTACGCTAATTATGTTTTAGATTGGCATTTGTCACATTAATAAAGCAAAGAAGACCATTAAATAAATACACACATTGCAAGATATGAGTAAAGCCGAAGATCCCTCTTTATATATTTCCAAAAAATATGGTGTTTATATTACAAAATTGGGGCTAAAACCCTCAAAATACATATACATCTGATATACATGTCCCATGACATCTACGCTTGTGGCACCGAATGTGTATCATGATAGAAAACCACGATGTTTGCGAGACGTCGGAAGAGTCGTACCCATGCTCTAGGTACATCGACAACCTACCGCTGCATGGCCTCAGGTAGATCCTCCATTTGAACCATAGGAATCCTCTGTGTCAAACAAGACAGGTTACCCTACACGTTCTGTAGGACTCTCTCTGCTTCTCCTCCCACTGCCTCATCTCCCTGGTGCCTCCACCTATGTCGTAGGAATCCCTCTAGCCGTTGTGAACCCACCTATGAAATCACACAAGTATCGAGTTAATATTTAAAACACCATCCAAAAATATTTTTGTTCTCTTCAATACAAAAATACAAAAAAATGAAATATATAAAATTTTTTTACCTATGGTGTCGTAGGCGGCTCCTGGTGGAAGCGACATATCAAGATCTCCTCTAAAATCGATTCCCGCATAGGGATAGTCGTCCAAAGATATGGTTTGTCTCCGCCACCAGAAGAAAAAATCATCATTGTAGGGTGTCACCACCCTACGTCCCCCCTGCTGTCTCATGACCTCGATCCATCGCACCATAGCCGGATCACGTGGTCCTCTAGGAATGATCTCCACTCTAGGTCCTAGACCCGGGACTCGCTCGAAAAAGAAGCTGCAAAGGATAGAGGCAAACCCGAAGTTTCACTTCCCCCTCTGCTTGCACTCTGTCAACTGACCTTTCATGTTGGTCAGCAGTGAGGTACACCAATAGTAGACAGTGGGTCTTGCACACTCCAATGAATAAAACATAAGTGATCTCGATGCTTGATGCAACGAGGCCGATCCTATGATCCTGGTAAGCACGAGCACAATAATCTTCAGGCTGAGGTTACCTATAGCCCGAATAGGGATTTGACTTCCCACCATGGGAGTCACTGCAACACAGTGGGCCTCGATGTATTCTTTGACCTTCATCCCACTCCCTGGCCCGCATGACTTGAGGTCCATAACCTCTCCTCAACATGAAAGTCCAGTCAATAAGTAGATGTCCTCTACTTCGATCCTTAATGGTTGTCCATCAAGGATAAAGCTCTCGCTATCGGGATCCCAATAGCCCACCAGCATTTCCAACAACCTCACTTGGGCCCTCATTTCTTTGAGAGCTCAAAACTTGTATAAACCACATATTTTTAAAGCCGCTTGAGCCACCAGATCTTGATCCACTGCTGCATCTACCTCCTCATGCTCTCGCTCTCTCCATTCCAACACCATCCTGCAAAAAACCAAATCATTTTTGAGTTAGAAACATCTTTTTTTTTCCATTTGCACACGTATACGCGGTTTATTTACAAACAGTCGTGGGTAGGGCGTGATATACACCCCCTGTGGTTCACACAGGGGCGTATAACTAGTCGTATATGTGACATATTCAGAGAAACCTGCGTATACCGAAAAACCCAATTTGCGCCCTTAAAAATCGACAAAATAGAACCTAACTCAAAATTGTAAACCACTAAATTTGAAGAGGATGGGATGAAGAGTTACCTGGCCTAGACGTTGCATGATCCCGTTGCCTATTGCTCCCATGATCGTCGTTTGAATTCTGGAGGTGTTTTAGTCCAAATTGCACTATTTGGGTAAAAATGAAAATGATACAATAAATTTTGATTTTATTACTATTTATAAGCCATTTTTTACCCACTTGATATAGTTTTATGCTATTGTTTTGTCTAATGGACTAATTCAAGAATGGTTGTAAACTGGTTTTTGTAGTTTCGACTCAATTTTCTTGCATATTTCAACGTCATGGTTGGTCGTTCGTCTCCTTGGGCAGGTATATTCATAACCTAGCATATAAGATAGGTATCTACTCCATCGTGCATTTTTTTTGCATTATCCTTCGACTACCGCTTTTTACGCCTTAAGTACAAACCCATTTATTACGACGCACAAACCTCTATCTGCTATTAATAACATCGTTAATAAATGGTAGAGACTTACCAAACATGGGTACCCTAGTTAGAACCTCTTTGTCATTTGGTGCCCATGCCGAGTTTTTTCCTTAGAATCGGGAGTCCATTATAATTCAATACGTGACTTTACAATGAGCCTCATTTCTCATTCATGCACACGCGACCTTATTACCCACGAATTCCCAATAACGAGTCTTAGTTAATCTCTTTTCCGACTCGTCTAAAAACTGAAAAGATCACCGAGTGATTTGTCCCTTTCACACTCGTTAAAATTGGATTTGAAAGATCATGAGTCCTAGTTAAGCTCTTTTCCGACTCGCTATCAAAAATAGAAAAAATTGCCGAGTGAACTTGTCTTTTTCACACTCGTAAATTGGATTTGAAAAGACATCTATTTGGCACAAGTTTACCCCATTTTCACACCAAGCAGACTAAAAGATATAAAAAAGGACATTTTTTGGCGTTAAGTTGTGATTGCATCTCATGCCCTCACTTGTTGTATTGAGCCTTTCGTCAGTTCTCGCTTTGCGTTATAAACCATTGCTTAAGCAGTTTGCATCCTCAACCAAGCAAAGCCTTGTTTTTATCCTTCACAATTTGACACCCTATACCCTGGAGGGAACATCACCCCGAGTGTCCATCTCCCACATGCATTTCCTTGCATTGAGCATAGGTATGTTCCATTGCTGGAACTAGTTTTGCTTACTTGTGACACTCGTTCCCTCCTCTATATCATAACATTCATTTGTTATGAAAAAACAAAAAAAGACGGGCAGGAAGGGAATACTATATTGTAATTGGCAGCAGTCGTGTCGCCTTTGAATAGAGCACAAAGTTATTGAGTCCTTGTGTCATCATAATTTTGGGTTTAGCATGGCCTTAGGGAGTTGATCTTGCTACAGAGTTTTCTCTACCGACTAGTTACTCTTCCAGTCCCTATAGAGAATGTTATTGATGCCTCCTGCATCTAATTGTCACATCATTGAGTCCATGCTGTCGGAGTCCACCATATATCTCATGCTCTTGTTCAAAGGAAGTCTATCAACCTGTGTCGGCCACTCCTCATAAATCTTGACTTTGCATGTCGGCCATACCCTCAGTTTGTCTCAGAATCACATGATACTTTGTTCTTATCATGCACCCTGGCCCTACTTTCATCATTGGTAGGTCACCTTGAACCCAACAATCGACATTTCATTATTGGTCATTGACTGGGTAGTTTCCCTTGTGTTCGATGACAATACATCTATTCACACTTTGGGATTCATGTAGTGTATTGGATGTCATTAGCCTTATTGGTGGTTTCCTCGCCTTTCTCAACAATTTTTCATCATTGGTTGTTATTCAGAGGGTCCTTTTCATGTATTGCTTGCATTTGGCACACGCGAAAGACACACAGGGTCGTTGGTTTGTGAACATGTTCTTCATCCGATCTCCACCAAATCATGAAGCTCTTGCTTTGTTCCTCGTGCTGACTGATGAGAGATGCCTCAATGCTCTCCTTTCAGCGGGTCTCTTTCCATCGACTTCAACTCATTTATTCTGGATACGAGACCTAAAGTTTTATGAGTACCTTGAGGCTTTCAGTCATTAGTGGCAAGCTCTCTCGCCATTGACAGATGGAATACATCAATGTCTCTTGATCAATGGATCTCTCAAGTGTTCAACACCAAATCCTTTATTCACATTTGTAGAGATGTACTCGGTGCCTTGATACCTACTTTCATTATCAGTAGGCTGTCTCGCATTTGTTAATGATATACTTCAATGACCGGTAATCAAACGATGTCTCATCATGTTCGACCTCAACTTATTTATTCACATGATGTAGACTTGCACCATTAGCGGATAGTGTAGAAGACTTGAAGACATCACTATGTGGCCGCAACTTTCCTGAGCTGTTGCTTCCATTTCATTGGACCAATACCTATTTGACTTCAGTGATCATGGGAGATCAGATTGTACTCCATGGTATATCTTCAGATTGATTTTTGAGACTGGTTTCACTGGGCCTTGTTCGTGACTATGACAGTTTTGGCATATAACCGCATTTATATTTTCCTATTCATGGCCATGAACACTTGTTTGGTATATTTTCCACATGGATCTGCATTGTATTCTTGGCAGCCATGCATACAAAGTCAGTACATAATGTAATGAGCAATGGAGTTCATCCAGCTGGTTCTCTACCACTCCACTTTTGGGTTATTTATAATGTATTTTGGCCATCGCAAATACTCCTCTGATCTCACACATTAGGGGGCATTTGTTATAGCAAGATTTGCCTCACCATTGCTATATTGCACAGAGGGCCTTTTTCCATTTCCCTATGCAGACTTATCATCCCTTTTTTGATGAATCCATAGCTAAAACATACATTTTCCCACATATACGCTCCCTATCAGTTATACAAGATGGGTATACGCTTGATGCTCCACTACAACTCGTGTATATTGGGATTTGTGCCAAAAAATACAAAATGAGGTCGGGTTTCCATGTCACGACAAAAAATCTCTGATCTTTGGCCTTCCATATACTGGAAACGTTCCAACTTGACCCTTCAATTGCATTCTGGAGGCTATAAGAGCACAATTTCGAACTATGGAAAAAAAGGAGAAAGCATTCAACTTTGAGAGCAAAGTTACCCTGGAGAAATTACTTCATATTGAGTTTGCATCCCTTTGTCCCTCAAGTCTGAACACAATGTTCAACCCCCAAGCTCTTCACTTATTGTTGAGAGGATCTCTTTGCCTCTTTCTTATGAGCTTGCCTTTGGTGGAGGATTGAAGTGGTGGAGACCCAATTGGAAGGAACTTGGTTTCTTGGTTTTGAATCATGCCGACACGGAAGTATGTAATGTTGACACTTCTGTTAATCAATTATTAATAGAAATACTCCTTTCCCGTCCTATTGGTGTCTTGCAAATATATGATTATTATCCATGGGCATGTTTGTAATGTCTATTAATGGATTATGCTATCTGATGTGCTAACTCCTTTTATATCATCACTATATACTTGCTTTGCTTGTTTGTCGATAAATTCTTGTAGTTATAAAGCTTTGGGTCAAAGTGCTCAATGGTGGAACGTCATCAAACATTGGATCGAGGTAGGCCTCTTTCTTGTATTTCACATTAGTCTATATAGCATATGTTGGAATTGAGTTGATTTCTGCAGTCACACCTATCTGTTGTGGTTTACCCTTGGCCATAAAGAGTTTTTCCCTTATAACAATTTTAAACTTTTGGATCATTACATTTGGTATCAAAGCATTAATCCTAGGATTTTGCTTCCTCAAACAAGTCATATTGGAATTTTTGCTATAACTTTTTTTCAGGGCCACTTCAGAAAGAAAAAAATGGAGGTTGTTTAGAAGACATATCAAGGTACCTGTGGTACAAATTTAAGCTTATGGGTCATTGTACTTTCGAAGGTACATCATGTGGAAGATAGGGTTTTTGGCTAGTCCTATAACTAGTCTCAAACAAGTGTTTTGGGTAAAATAGACATATATTTTTCATAGAGGATCCAAATTACATGAGTCTAGTTGCATTGGAAAGGGGAAAGTCCATGATATTTTGGATGTGAATTTCATAATCAGCTATCCAATATTGGGCGCGGGGCATTCTATACAAGTTCACTCTTCAAAATAGGCCAAAATTTAGCAAGGTCTAGGAAAGTAACCATAAATTTCATTTGATACATCTAATTTTGGTGAGGCCCATGGCATTGAAAAGAAGACATTTCAGAGTATTACAAGTAAAAATTTCAAACTCATAGGGGGGAAAATTTCATAAATACATCAAAAGGAAGGTCGGTCAGGAGAACAGACTCCAAATCAGGGTTTCAAAGGTATGTTTACTTAAAACTATCATAACTTTTGATTGGGATGTCCGGTTGAGTTGATTCAAAAGCCATTGGAAAAAGAAAACATATAAGTTTTATTGGAACAAGGATTATAACTATTTGATATCATTATCCTTAATATATTGCAATTTTTATTTGAGGTTTGGGTTATACCTCAATTAAGAATCAATGAAAATACCTAGCTTTAGCAGAGATGAAGATAAAGATGAAATCAATCCCGGGGAATGGTTGAGGTTGATAAAGGAAAATAATTTACTTTTGAAGGTAGGATTTTCCTTGAGGGGTGAAGCTTTTAGGTGGTGGGATAGCCTTGACTAAGGTACTAAACTCTCCCCCACATGGGAAAATTTTGAAGAACTCTTCTCGATAAAATGGATAAAGGAGACAAAAAAGGAGGAGATGTATACAATTCAAGAGGAGTTAAAGGAATCAAAAGAAAATGTCTCCAAATTGAAAAAGGATAATGAAGATCTAAGAAAAATTATTACAAAGAAAAATGATGAGTTCACCAAGATGCAATCCCTTAATGAATCATTTATTAAGGAGGTTAAAAACTTAAATCAAGAAAAGAGTAGCAAAGCAAAGTGGGAAAATGATGATTCAAGGGAAGGTTTGAAAAAGAAAGATGAAGAGATACGTAGATTATGAAACCATAATAAAAAATTATTGGATGAGGTTAAAATATTGAAAGAATATAAGAAGAGTTATCAAAATCAAGAAGAAACAAGGATCTTTGAAAAAGAATCTACCAAAAGACTCGAAGAGGAAATTTGCAAGAAGGTTGAGGAATCCTTAAATATTGATGAGGTAAAATAAAAAATGCAAGCCAGAATTGAAGAAGGATGTCAGAATTTGATAGATGGGGTCACATTGCAGCTCAAAAGGAGAAAGAAGACAAGATTCAAGAAGGTCAACATAATATACTTGAAGAAGTTGAACTACATCTAGAGGATGTACACGCCAAATTTGATGGTAATGTCTCCAAGGCTAGAGTAATAAAGGACCAAGCAAAGAGGATAGAGGATTTCATTGTCTCTGAAAAAAAGATAGATGAAATGGGTGTGCAGAATGAAGAAAAATTGTCAAATGTCAAACCATATCAACACCCTCATTATCAAGAAATATTTCAAGGAAGACAAGAAGATCAAGATCAACATTAACAAGGAAGAATATGTAATAATCATTACTATTCATGGAATATGGCATCACAAAACCAATATTCAACAGTATAATATCATAGACCAACATCTACTACAAATTGGAGAAGCTTCAATAATGATACATGGAATCAAGGGAGAGAAAATCATGCAACAACCAGACACCAAGGATTACAACCGAAAGAATTGATTTTTGATGGATGGATCATCATCAATGGATGGAAGAAAGCACGAATATAAGAAAATCATATTACTTGGTTTCATCACATGGGAAGCATATATAGGGATAAATGTATATGATATGACCCAAGGGGAGCATATAGAGGACTAAATGTATATGATATGATCCCAAGGGTGGGCATATATGGGCCTAAATGTACATGTAATGTGTAAACATATATGTAATAAGGTCATCCTAATAGTAATGGGGCCTCATGTGCAAGTGTGAATAGGTATATATAGAGATCATGTATTCATTATTGGAGACATGTGAGTTGTGAGGTTCTCTTATTCTTTAAGGAGTTATTGTGTAACTTATCTATCCTGGAGTTGTGCTCCACACTCACGTTTTGTACATGGTGCATACTTATGTTCTTTTATGATGTTTTAAGATTTTGGATCATTACATATTAGCCAGGGTTTCCCACATACTTATGAGATGTCGTGCAATGTATGTGCGGGCTACAAATTCTTAACTTGCATTAGTTTGTCTAATATGCTTCTACAAAAAGGAAATTGCATCACCACACTTCATTAATCCAAAACCTAATCACTCTTGGCAATGATCCATGTTGGCACTTTGCACAGGTTGTAAGAACCTAGGTTCGGTTCATTTATGACCAACAAAACCCACCAGACACCTGCCCTTTCGGCATCACCTGCTTGTGCAGATGAAGTCTCACCTGAGGTATCTATTGGGACTGCGAGAACCAGGCTTCTGTAGTAGTAAGGGAATGGGAGGCAAGCATTCAGTTCATTATTCCTTATTACGTTTGTTAGTGTAACTCTTCTATTTAGTATTAACTTACTTATGATTCAAATTCCTATAACCAACATATTCCATATTACTGTATAGCTTTGGTTTTGTTACAGTCATGAACATTGCACCATATTTAACCCATAATACACATCTATTCTACGATGCATACAAACATAATTCATAAGCAAACATATAAAGACAAACAACACAAGATTCTGTAACATCTCCTTATCATTCCTTTATTCATTCTTCTCATCCACTGACTACTACATTCAAGAACTCTGGAACTCAATATCGAACATAACATAAGAGGACAAAATGTAACATAACATAACCTAACATAATATAACAGAACTAAACCCCTAATCTCCCAACCTGTTACATATTTATACAAAAATCTAGGGCTAAAAACCCTAATATGCTCATCCCAAAAATACCCCATTACATTGCATGGCTAGTTCAGTCAACTAGTTGTTCAACGACTTTCTTCTACTTTTCAATTTGCATGTTGCTTTTCTGTTGTTCTTCTATTTCTGGAATATCGGGTTGTCATCCTTCTGTCATGATTTATTCTCTTGCTTTATCCTTCTATCTGTGCGATGTCTTCCTTCTGCACACTGTCCTCCTGGATGTGCCTCAGTTGTGTGCTCTCTAGATTTCCTTCTTCTTCCACGCACTTTTCCTTTACTTAGTATTTTTCCCCAAAAATATATCAAAACTGCAAAATTGTTTCCAAAACTACCTGTCCAACAATCCGCATACTGGAAAACTTGATCATGTTGATGGGAACCCTATTGTCACTAGGAAATCTCCTTGCATGAGTTGGGTAATCCCTTTTTCTATAGATCATCACAACTCCTGTTGTTGGCAACTTTGATAAAAACTAATCTACAAAATTGAAAATGCTATTGCAAAAAGGAAACACACCACACCTTGCAAGAAATTAAATCACACTTGCAAATTTAAAAGTACTTAAATCGAAACTGTCAAAAGCAATGAAAGCGAATTGAACTGTCCAATGCCTTATTTTCATGGAGTGAGATCTGCCTCTAAGAACATGGAAACATACTTAAACTACAACAACATAAACTAGTTAAACACTAACATGAAGATGAACAAATTGTAATCTAAATTAAAATCAGATCTCGATAAAACTTGTGGTTTATCCCATCATGAATTGCACATTTCTCTAAGAGTCCTCTCCCTTTGGAATGGGGCTGCCACTCTCTTCTATACATAAACCCACTCTAGGATAAGAGATTCTCAAGTGGTTACAACAATTAGCTAAATTTAACAATTCATAACTAAATAGTTCCAAGATTCTTGTTAACCCCCATCAAATTTAGAATGCCATGGACTGTCAAATTTGTAATATATTGTGTGGGTTATAGTAGCTTGCCAAAGATACATCCAAGAGCCATGCAGATAGCAAAATTTGTTTTCCTCTTGAGCTATAGCTATCAAAACGAATTTATAACTCATAAATATATGGAGAAACAGATTTGTCGACGTGGAGTTTGTAGAAATCAACCCTTTATCATGAATCCCATGATTTTCGATGAATTCCATGAATTTCCAAGTGGCTGAATTTGTGGTATCCTTTGTAACGAAATTCCAAGTGGAATGTCTACCATAAATTCTTCCAATCGATTGTTATCTTCTCATAATTAGTTGATGCAAATATTTTGGTGTTGGTTCCATAACAGTAAATTCAAACCCCATTTCCAATGTATGGTTCTAATCATTCACTCGTTTAGCTTTAGATGCACTGTAACCTTAAACACAGTTTTGCATAAACAATTTTGATCCATGGAAATAAGGTAACAAACCATTGTCTCGCATCTATGTGCTAGCTTTGCCAGATATTCATAAAATGAACACACCAGAGGCTTGGATTTAGAAGTCGAGGAGTTTGCCTTCTTAGTAGAACTTTGAACAACTTGTAAACCTTTAGAGCAATATCCTACAACAAATTGTCCATGCATCAACCATTAAAAGTAAGTACAAAATACTCTAATTCTCCCTAATGTTAATCATAACTCAATGAAGTACTAAAAAATGTAATTGGAAACACCTTAAGCCTAAATCTCACATATGAGCATTAAAACGGGCTAATACAGGGTTATGAGTGAATGGAAAGGGATTAAAAATAAGGAAAAGAAGATGTCACAAGATATCAATTATGTGACTCATCATCTTCCCCAAATTGAATGTGTTGCATGCTCTCATGCAACCATGCACTTTTGTATCAACCAAGTTGTAAGGACACATGTCGAATGATGCCTTCTCTTTTCCAAATGCATACCAACCAAGACTGTTGTCAATACCCTTCTAATTTCCTTTATTGTCCAACTGAAACTTATGTTGATAAAATACATTAATTTCTTACCTAGACTATGTAATTTTCTTGCAAACGCGAGGACAAATTTTTTGTAATTATGAGGAGTAGATCATTGGACCAGACCCATGGGTTTGGCATTCTCAAATACACCAGGACCTTTGAAACCCTTGGGTTCACTTTGGATTCTCAAAGTTCTCCAATATTCTCGTGGTTGCTATTGAAACATGCTCATTATTTTCCTTTACCATAATATTTTCATTATCCCTTGCAACCTCATGCTCATTGCCCTCTACCATTTCAACTATATTTTATTCAATTGATATAGGGTTACACTCAGAATCAATTGCTCTCAATCAGACCCAAACTAGTGTCATTAGTTTGTATTCACGTAAAACATTGTTGAATGAATCAAGTATGTTAATACATTATGATTCATATCGTAATTTATATTGTTGCAATTGACATACATTGACCTAGTTGATATAGGTGCCTTGATGATCAACTTCTATATTGTCAGATGGATCTTTCTTAAAACTACTAGCCTCCACTTGAATCCTACCATGCAATCGCCTACTTCTGTGATTCATACCTTGCCATAATTTATCCATGTCTATATCTTATTGTCTACGATCATCATCTTGTTTCTTGGGGCCACAATGAAACTCATTGTGTCGAGTATCCACATGACGTATCTTTGAGGGGATAGTCGACACAATGAATTTCATTGTGGCCCCATGTGGATAGTCGACATAGGAAAGCAACCTAATGTTTTTAATGACATGGTTCTAGAGAGACCAATTGTGCAATAAAGGAGGATGATCCGTAATGAAACAATATGTAGGATATCTACCATCAAATTTCAAAATGTAGGAGGGCTGACAGGGAAAATGAAAAATGATAACTCAAATGGAGTGAAGGGTGGAATGATGTAGCTAGTCCAACAATAATCTGTTGTAGGAATAGATCTTGAGAAATGGTTAAGTCATCTTAGACTTGGGATAGCTAGACCTTGAAAATGGTAAGTTAATCCTCTAATTTGGAATTGCAATGGTACTTGCAAACAATGGAAATGAATGGTGGAATGTTATTTGCAAAGGTAGTTGGGGTAATGGGTATGAGACTAATGGAATATTTAATGGGATATTGCAAGTTACTAGGTTGTGTTAACTCCAAGGCTATTTCAATAGTGATCTGGTACTTTGCAAAACAGGTCATAGTCTCCACAACTTTTAAATAATGGATCGACAAAGGTAAGGCATCAAGGAATTTAGCACATACCGAGTGGAGCTACAAGAAGAGGCCTAATAATGGTGATTCTCTTGATGATAAAAGTGCAAGTTGTAGCAATAGGTATCAAAAGACAATCTTTAAAATAAACTTGATCCTTTCTTCAAGTTTCAAAAAAATTCATGGAGCATATTAGGACAAGTTTGAAAACTAGACTTTCCTTTGAAACAACTTGAAACCTTTCAGTATCTTGTCATAGGATAAGCTTGATGTCTTATTTCTTTCCAATCTATGACCTCGTTAAGGAACTTTTGAATCAAAGATTATATGTTGTAGATTAATTCAAATCTTTTCAAATCTATAGAGAGATCAAAAGGGATTGATTGTTATTGTCAACTAAACACCATACGATTCCTCCAAAGGCATGTAAATAGGAACACAAGTATCCATCAACAAAAATCAAATCATATATCATCATGATTTGTAACTCACAATAGCTTTGAAGATGTGAACCAATATATACATCAATGAACCATGGAAATGAATTGAGGAACTCATACCTATGAATGTGTTTTCCTTCCTTATTGTATGACAACACATTCTTATGTAGGAATGGCTTCTACAACAACTTATTCTATTGTAGGTTATTGTAGGGAAACATATTCCTCTTTTCTAATTGTTTCTTTTGCTTGTCCACGTGTATTGGTTGCTTCCCTCTTTTTTTTCTTCCGATGTTGGTTCTTGTGGACCAACAATAGGGCAACTTTTGATCCTTCTCATGCTTGTATATTTAGGGGAATTGTTGGGATGGACATGAACTATGGAAGTAGACAAAGATAATGTGATGGTTTAAATGGAACGATGAAGGTTTTGGATTGAACAAGGGTAGGGATGGTGTAGTCATGAAAGGTAAATGTGATGGTGTTCCCCCCAAACTGAAGAGTTTTTCATCCTTGGAAAAATAACAAATGGTAAGGGAGTAGGATAGAAACACAAAGAAAAGAGTCTTAAATGATTTCCCAAATACAAATCCATAGCATTCAAAGAATCAAATAAACAAATAGAAAGAAGCAATGTACCTACACCTACCTAAGAAGTCCATGAACTTTGCAACAAGTATATGATTTCCTATAGCATATTCTTCACAAGCTTCCATGGCAAAAGCAAGTGTTTATGTAAAGGAATGTTAGCAAGATTTCCTTCTAGTTTTGAGAGGTCTTCATGAATTTATGAGGAAATACCACTTTTGCAACAACTTGAACTACTACAGATTCATGTGGGACAATAGTCTTTTCTTCATGGGGATTTTTTTCCAATTGATTTCTCTATTGTTGGTTCTTGTGTGGCAACAATAGGGCCTTCTTAAGTTGGTAGGTGGTGGTTCTTGGGTGACAACACCTTTTTATTTTATTTTACGAGCTTCTCCCGGTAGTTTGTTCTTGTATGACAACCACATGGATTATTGTTACTAGTTCTTGTGTAACAACACCATTATCGTCCTTAGAACTTTGTTATTTATGTTGCTTCTGTAGCAATGGTGGATCTATGAATTACTACTAAGAACAAAGACATATTGCAATATTTGTAACATACTATTAAATTTTGAACATGGAGGAAGTGTGTTAGATAGGATTAGTAGCAGGTAGGTAGTGAGAAATTTTTTATGGATTGGTAGTGACATGATTCTTAGAAATCTTTGTTCGACAACTATTGAAACTAGAAAGGTATCTTGACATTGTAAGTGAGCCAAGTAACTTTATTGGGTGAGTAAGGAGTGGGTGGAGTAGAAAGTTATGGAGATATTTTGGAGGAAAGAAGTAGGCTAAATTTATGATGTGGTAGCAATGGTTACATGAATGATATTTCAAGCAAATTATTGGCTTTCACAGTCAACCACATAAGCAAAGGAAGCTTCATAAACTTCAGCATGTAATTATCTCTAAGATGAGAAGAAGAAAATGCATGGGTGTATCATGAATGATTATGATGAACATTAGGTCTTCTTGAAAGGTCTTCTATAGAAATAACATCGTTGATGTAGCAATGGGACTTGACTTCAGTAACACTAGTCTTCATGTGATCTTCAAAGCAATTCTTCATCTGTCTTGTTTTCTATTTGTTTGCAATTTTTATGAAAAGTCTTATTGTTGTTGGTTAGTAGCTGGAACACTTTTGTAGAAAGAACCTAGGAACTTGTACTTCGAACATGGCTCATTCAAAGACTCACCATCACACAATCTTGTACTTTCTTTCATTTATATGTCACGGTGACACGCCCTTTTCAAAAATATTGGTCTTCAAAAATCACTCTTCATGGATTGACCTCCATGATCTGTAAAAAAACTAGCATTTATCTCCAATAAAAGGTGAGATCATGGAAGAAGAGAGGTGTATAGACTATATTCTTCCAAGAAATATAATTTTTTTTTTGCGAATAGTACATATGAAATAGATCTAAAAGTAATTTTCATCTTTTTACCTGCTAAGGAGTGGTGACCAGCCTAGACTACCCGACAATGTTTAAATGGTAAATTTTTGTTTGATGTCTATTGGAGTGATTCCAAATCTATATTAAAGTATATTCATAGGGCTATATCCAGTATAAATAGGTTTCGAAAGTGATTTTAAATGACATGTCAAACATGTTGAGGAGCAATCTTCATAACATAGTTGTTTTTTATTTCCAACCTAGACCAATAGTCATGGTTTTTTGTATAAATTTTCCGTCTAATAACAGATTGACTTGATTCCAATTGGAGATGAAAGTATATTCATGTAGGCATCTACAATAGAAACATGTTTTGCAAACATAAATAATTAATGGGTCAAATATACCGATGAATGACATAGGAAACATAATTTTAGCAGTGCAGATTTAGGATATGCAATTAGTATTTAGGGCATAACTTTTTCATGTGATATCTAAATGACATGATTCAAGTTGAGTTTTATACTATATTAATAGGAGAATATAGCCTAGAAACAAGTTTGAAATATATATCCATTTGGTCTACCAAAAATTGACTATCCCAACTATACTATCGGCGAGGTCGGTGATCCCAAATACCACAAGAATATGATTAATAAGATATTTCTTCCAAATGGTGATTTGGGTTTGTGTGAATTTTTATAGGTGTATAATTTTCAATGTGTTGCATCCATATACCAAAATTTACAAATATCTGGTTCCTAAATTTTGCGATATGACCTTTGCAAGATCCTATATCAAATGTAAAAATACTTAAAGCAATAATGAAATCAAACATCTAGTTCAAAATGTGGTATGATGGTAATGAGATCCTGACATAACCATCATGGGAACTGAAGAGAGTCCACAAAGTGTCCCGTTTTCTATGAATTTGATATAATGAGATCCTGACATAACCACTGTGGGAACTCTAAAGAGTCCATGGAGTGTCTCATTATTGGCAAAATAGTTTCCACATTTTGTTCATGAAATTGTGATTCTTGTATGATGATAGCTTACAACCCAACAACGACGCCAAAAATGACAGTGTTTCTATACGTCTTCCATTTTCACTAGGAACACTTGTACATTTAACCTTATCAACCAAAGTTTCATACATACTTATGAGATGTCGTGCATTGTATGTGTGGGCTACAAATTCTTAACTTGCATTACTTTGTCTAATATGCTTCCGCGGAAAGGAAATTGCATCACCACACTTCATTAATCCAAAGCCCAATTACTCTTGGAAATGATCCATAAACTTGAACACTTGATCATGTTGAGTGGAACCCTGTTGTCACCAGGAAATATCCTTGCATGAGTTAGGTAATTCCTTTTTCTATAGATCACAACTCCCGTTGTTGGCAACTTTGATAAAAACTAATATACAAATCGAAAATGCTATTGCAAAAAGGAAACACACCATGCCTTGTGAGAAAGTAAATCACACTTGAAAATTTAAAAATACTTAAATTGAAACACTCAAAATAAATGAAAGAGAATTGAATTTCCCAATGGCATGTTCTCATGGACTGAGCTCTACCTCTAAGAAGAGGATAACAAACTTAAACTACAACAACATAAACTAGTTAAACACTACCATAAAGATGAGCAAATTGTAATCTGAATTAAAAATCAGATCTCAAGAAAACTTGTGGTTTATCCCATCATGAATTGGACATTGCTCTAAGAGTCCTCTCCCTTTGGAATGGGGATGAAACTCTCTTATATACATAATCTTGCATGAAACTAAAAACCCACTTGAGGATAATAGATTCTCATGTGGTTACAACATTTACTAAATTTAACAACTCATAACTAAATAGTTCCAAGATTCTTGCTAACCCCCATCGAATTTAGAATGCCATGGACTGTCAAAGTCGTAATAAGTTGTGTGGGTTATAACTTCCCCAAAATACATCCAAGATCCACGAAGATAACAATTTTTTTTTTCCTCTTGAGATTTAGCTATCAAAATGAATTTAACTCATAAATATATGGAGAAACATATTTTTAGATGTGGGGTTTCTAGAAATCTGCCCTTTTTTTGTGGTCAAATTCGTGGTATCCTTTGTAATAAATTTCCAAGTGGAATATCTCCTATGAATTCTTCCAATCGATTGTTAGCTTTTCATAATTAGTTGATGTGAATATTCTAGTGTTGGTTCCACATCAATCCATTTGAAACCCCTTTGCAATGAATGGTTCTAATAATTCACTCCTATAGATTTGGATGCATTGTAACCTTAAACATGGTTTTGCATAAACAATTGTACTTCTAAGATCCATGGAAATAAGGTAACAAACCATTGTCTCACATCTATGTGCTAGCTTTGCCATATCTTCATAAATGCACACACTAGAGGCTTAGATTAGAAATCAAGCAATTTGTATTCTTTGTAGAACTTTGAACAACTTGTAAACCTTTAGAGTAATATCCTACAACAACTTGTCCACATATCAACCATTAAAAGTAAATACAAAATACACCAATTCTCCCTAATCTTAATCATAACTCAACAAAGTACTAAGAAATGTAATTGGAAACACCTTAAGCCTAAATCCCATGTATGAGCATTAAAATGGGCCAATATAACGTTATGGGTGAATGGAAAGGTATTTAAAATAAGGAAAATAATATGTCAAAAATATATAAATTATGTGAATCATCACCTCCAATAGGATCTTTCCCTTAGAAGGTCACTTCCTGTAAGGATTTGTTTCTCTTAGGCAATCCCTTGGGCTCTTTCGTTTACATAAAAAAGGTTACCTATACGTTGGTTTTTAAGTTGGAAACCTTTAGGGTCAACGAGGGAGAGAAATATCACTTAGCCCATAGGTTGATATATAGATTGAATGGAGCATAGTTGAGACTAAAAAACCTCCAAGCTTAGATCATTGAATCCTAAGGTTCTCTTTTGAAAGATTTGATGTTGATTCACCCATGTGCTAGGATTATTTGATCTTATAATTAATTCTCATGGGTGTGGATTCTTTGATAGTCAGTGTTAGAGGCCCTTGGTTCATGGGCAACGTGGGCCTCTTTATGAGGTTATGGACACTTGTTGATGTGTTTTTTGTGTTTATTAAGAATTTGACCCACGAGTGTCTTCTTTACTGCTTTTTAAGTTTAAGCATTGGCCCATAATTGTTTTGCAATCCCTCAAATAATAAAAGGTTATTTTGTGAAAATTCTAAGTGTTCTTATTTTGAATTGAAAAGTTGACAATTTTTGGTTAAGTAATGGGAGTGTGGCGCCATAGATCCTTTTTAAGTGATTTGCCCATTACGCAACGCTCTTATGTGGTGTGACCTCTCTAGTTCTCATCCTCTGCATAATGTACATGTGGAGCATGACATGTTGGGGGGGGGGATTCCTACCTCCACATCATTGCATGTTACATCCCCACATCACCATGCACCACATTCTTGCATCATTGTATGCACACATATACACCTCGTATCACTCTTTTGTGCCTTGTTTCTGTCACGATATGCATCACCTCTACTTTCATTCCCATATTCCCCCCACCACCTACTTTCATTCCCCCATATTCCCCCCACCACACTATGTGGTCATAATTGCCATACCCTAAACCTCTACATCACCTATGAATGCAAAGTGAAAAGAATGGTCTTTTCACCCCTCAACTACAATTCCTCTGCCCACACAATTTGAGGTTGAAAACTTAAATTCCTATGTCATGGTTTGACAAAGCATACCCCTTGGGTGATTACAATTATATAGTTGGTAATGGGAGAAATAAATAGTAACCTAACTCCACCACGTCCTTTCCTCCTTCGAGGTTGAGAGGGATATCATAATTTGTCAAAAATTTTGAAGACAAAGGAAAAAAGAATGATAACATATGTCTCATTGAAGCATATCTGAGAGATGCCCCCAAGAAAAAAGTGGAAGCCTCATAAGTGATGATGTGAATTCTTTGGCTTGGAGTGATTAACCATTCTATTGGTCAACTATGTACATGTGGTATTTAGACGAGCTAAAGGAAGAAAACAAAAAGAAAATAATTTGTATATTGGGGTCAGTCAATATTATATGTGTATCATAAGTTTGTGACTTGTGTAAATGGTCAAATGGTGTGTAGAGAAGTTTGACCCCAAGTATTGAGTGATAAATTTAATAGAGAGGGGAAGGTTCAAGTATCATTTACCCTTGTTATTTTTAGAGGAATGTTGAAACTCCTATAGCCTACAAGGATTTTCAAGATTTATGAGGCATAATCTTTCCTTAACTGTCACAATGGTGGACTTGCCCTCTTAAATAAGTGGATGATTCAACTCAAACTTTGAGTTGTAAAGTTGTACTAGCTTGATATTATTGTTGGACATTGGGTTTAGTGTTTACCGTGAGTTTCACGACATTTATTAACCCCTTCTTGTGGATCCTAACCTCGATGATTGTAGTAGAGACTAACGCCTATGGGTTTTGGTCTAACAACAATCATAGTCCAACAAATGGTTTCAGAGCGACGAATCTCGAGTTCGAAATTCACCTGACAAGCACTGGAGGGGAGATTGTTGGACATTGAGTTCAACTCTTCCCATGAGTTTTGTGACATGGGTTAACCCTCTCTCGTGGATCCTAACTTTGATGATTGTGGCTAAGACTAATGCTTGTGGAATTTGATCCAACAACAATCGCAGTCCGATAATTATAAAGTTATGTAATAACCTAGTGAGTCCCTAGATTAATAATGTATTTTTGTCTATTGATGAAAGGCCAAAGAGCTTGTAAAGTTGAAAAGGTTGGAGATCCTAGGAAGTATAACACTTTGAATACTTTTAATAATAAGATACATTGTTGGTTGCAAGATGGACAAAGAGAAGAGTTATAGGGGCCTATGATTCCACGAGAGAAGGGGGTTGAGGGTGTAGGACTTTATTTTTATAATTCTATTTTACCCACTTTGATTTAGTGGGAGGAAAAGGAGTTATGTGAGATTCTTGGGGAAGGCCACATTATGATTAATGGCATGAGTTATATAAACCCAATCTTTTGGTTGTTTGGGGGTTCATTTTTTTCTTCGTTCAGTTTGTTCTTTTCTCTTGCTCATTCTTGGGTACCCTCATTCACTCTTCTCTTATCCCACTTCAAACCTGATTTCCATTCTGCCTGGTTTTGTTTTTGTTTGGGGACATGGAATATGTGTTGTTAGAGGTAGCCAACCATGGATAGATGGTTGTGGGAGTTACCCATATTTTCCAGCAAGGGATTGATGCCTACATGCATGATAATGATGACAATTCGAGTAGAATTGTCCATAGTTGAGAATCCTTGGAGTTTCCAGCATCGATATATCCTAACCAATAGCACTGAATCTCTTGAAAGAAGTGGAATAGACCGAGGGAATGCATGGCAGAGAAGGGAATTCATTTATTTGGGTTGTGCATGCTAAAGGGGAACGAAGCTGGTAAATTAGGATTGTTGTGTGGTCGAGAAAATTATGAGAGTTGATAGCTGACTTGTTGTGCGATCTAGAGTCAGCTTTCCTTGTGGATTCATAGCCTTGGCCCAGGGGTGACCTACTGTTGAGAGATATAACAATAGTGTCTAAGGTTAGGTGGAACGTCAGATGTCTACAACTAGTCAGTGTAATGATCCTTTAAGGATAAGTCTATTTGTGTTTTCTCTGTAAATTATATTTCGTTGTGTAATTATTTATGTGATGAATTATGGCATGTTGTTGTCGTTTAAATTGTTGTGCATGGCTTGGTTAATTTTTCTTTTACAATTATGCATGCTTCTAATTTATTTCATGTGCATTCATCATGGTTCTTTTCATTAAATGGTATCGGAAGTTCGAATGTGCTGAGAGGGCATATTCTTGAGGTACCTGAGACGATGGGTATGTTGGTTATGGAGCATGATTATCTTATTGATTTGGAGGTCTCGTTTCAGCCGTGTTTGGACTCCATGTCTTGATAGGGGGGTGTGGGGGGCCTCCACCCCCAACATCTGGAGCCAAGAGGAGCAACAACACTTTATGGAGCCCCTCCTTGGCAGGGGTTAAGGGGAAACACCCCCGATGTAACATCCCACTCTTGCGTGTACTGAGCGAACTTATTCTTTGAGGACACTTGCGTTCAAGTGATCCGGGTCTTTATACTATTGGTTGTTGTGATTATGATTATCAGATAATTTTGGATTTGATGATATGTTATTTTGTTGCATTTACATCGACAGGTGCTATTGACTAAGTTCTCCTGAGTGTGGAGGACTCTAGACGTTGAGGATGTTGAGGCATCGATGAAACCCCTTACACTCCGGATCTGGTCAGGGAGTGGAATGCTAGGGTTTAAATGTTGTTGATGTGGCATATGTACATATGATTATATATTATGATGTTGATTGTTTTTGCTGACATGATTCATTGATGGATGCAGGTTGACGATAGCTTGATGATCAGAATCACATTTGGAGTAAAGGGGTCACGAATGACAACCATAAACATTGAGGGAGAGGTGTGGCAGCAACCCTGCCACAACCTACTAGCACTCTTGTCGTGGCTTGAACTGTAGGTTAACGATTACCTAGTTCGAGAATACCCACGATGCCGTGAGGGAAGACTGTGATAGTAGCTCATGATGATTCTATGGGGCGCGCAATAAGGCAAGGTCCTTATTCCTTAGAGGCCCTTAATCTCCCACAAGATCACTTGATGGAGTATTGACTCCAGGGGTTTGACATCTAGAAAATTCAGTCAAGAGGCGAGTGGAACCCTTGGAGCACGTAGTGCGTCTTGATGGGCACGTCGCGCAAAGAAAATAGAAAGAGGAGAGTGGCACCCTTGGAGCACGTAGTCCGTCCTGAAGGGTACGTCATGATTTTCACTGTTAAGTTAATAAACCTAGTGCCTAGAAAGCTATGCCTCGTTAGGACCTGGTCGACCTTAAAATAGATGATGGTATGAGTAAAATTTAATAACTAAAAGTTCCCCTAAAAATTGTCACCCAACCTAGTGAAATTAAAACCTAGGTCTAAGTAGAACACGTGGATAAAGAAAAACTAATTAAACATGTAATAAGAAGGGGGGGGTAAGAGATTCAAACTTAATTATTAAAGTAAAAATTATAATGCAGGATTAAATTTATTAAAAGGGGTAAATGGTTGTTTTTATCTACACTTGCTAAATTGATTTTTTTAGTTAAAAAGGAAAAATGGTAAATGGTTGTTTTTATCTACAATTGCTAAATTGATTTTTAGTTAAAAAGGGAAAAAGGGGGAAACTTAAAAGAAAAGGAAAATTAAAGAAAAGGGGAAACTTAAAGAAAAAGGGGAATGTCCAACTTAGTAAGGAATCTAGCCTTTGAGACTTTCTATTTATGAACTCAACTTGGAATTAAGTAATGCGTAAGCCATTAAGAATTGTAAGGGAATTTTAAGACACCGAGGAGCGTTTTTAGGAACGCATTTAGGTGGGTGAGGGAAATATGAATATTTAAGTAATTAATAAATTGATTTTCTGGTGCAACTAAGGGATCGGGCGACATGTGTACAGGGGATGTTTTTTGAAATTAATTAAATTAAAAAGGAATCTAATGAGGGTTTTGGGAAACTAATGATTAAGAAAACTCTATAAAAAGGATGGCGGAGGAGGAGTGTGGATCACATCTAACTTGCGTAACGTTACGCTGCTAAAATTTCATCTTGACTGAACTTTATCATGTGGGAGTTGGGATACCCAGCTTAGGTGACGAGTGGTAGCTCGACCTTGCGAGGTGAGCTGGGTGCTAGCATTTTCTGGTATCGTGTGTGTGGCCCCTTTGCGGCTTAGAGGGCTCAGGGGAAAGAAGAGTACCCCTAGTGTTGGCTGGGATGTACCAGTGAGATCACATCGGTTGACAAGCGGGAGCTGGATGGAGCACGCGCGAGACAACGACTTCAGAGCATTTACATTTGGCTACGATACGCATGTGTATATTTGTATTGAATGGTAGTTAAATGATGTTCTTGCGCCTTCAGTTAAGGTACTTCTACTGTGTTAAAGTTTATGTTTTATTCAACATAACACTATCTAGAGATTTCATTTTTATCTTTCAACAAATTTGTCTTGAGGAGCCCAGTGTTTTTGATCAGAGAACTTAAAGTCATCCCAGCCTTATGCTCGCTGTATTTTGAATTGATTTCCCATGGCGAACCCAAACTTTGAATGAAATGACTTCTCTGCGGTTTTTTTTTATTGATTTAATACGAAGAAAAAATGTGTTTTTATCTTTTGTCCCTTATCCTTAAGTTATTAGTCTGTGCCTGAGCAGTCGACTAGGAGCCGAATCGACTGTCTTTCGCTATGGTGTTAAAGATTTAGATTCAAATGCCCTATTTTCCTGTGCATGGATAATAAGTGAAGGATAAATTTTCTGCCCAACAAATTCCTTATTGTGTACAACGAAAAATACTTCCCTTTTGCTATGCGATTCTTGTTGCTTTATTCAACCATTTTCGTTGTGATTTTCGCCCAACTATCTATCCCTTACTTTCCTCTGCGTTTTTTCTCAGAAGTTGCTCAGTGATTTTGTTTACAACTAAACCAACAACCTTACCCCTGGTCTTCCCTCAACGAATTCCGTCGCTCTGAGTTTAAAGGGATTGAAATCTTGTTGGACATAATTTCATTTTCCTTGTTTCTCTCTTGGCTAGATCCCTTCGTTGGAGTGGTAAAAGATTTGGTTGTGTTTTTTTTCTTGGTGAATTCCTTACCAGAAATTAACTCTGAGATTTTCTTTTTAATAGATAACAATATTATTGTAGACAACTATATCATTGTTAAAACAACGATTTATTAACATACAACAATATTAATGTAGACAACTATATCATTGTTAAAACAACGATTTATTAATAGGCAACAATAACATTGTAGACAACGATATCATTGTTAAAACAACGATCTATTAATAGACAATAATATTATTGTAGACAACGATATCATTGTTAAAACACCAATTTATTAATAGACAAAAATATTATTGTAGACATCGATATCATTGTAGACATTGATATCATTGTTAAAACTACGATTTTAGCATGATTTTTACCACTACGATTTACCATGATATCCCTACTCACTACTTATCACTGCGATTTTACCATGATATCCCTACTTACTACCTAGCATTGCGATTTTAGCATGATTTTTACCACTGCGATTTTACCATGATATCCCTACTTACCACTGCGATTTTAGCATGATTTTTAATGGAGAGCAGGGCAACTTGAATCCTTGATAGTTGCTCCTTATGACCGATTTCTCATAAATCTATAAAAGGGGTTGTCTGACAAATCGCTGCTATGTGTTGTGTATTTTGTATGATAATCGTTGATATCCTTATGCTTTATGTGTTGACTATTCGTTGTTGTATCCTTATATATTCTGTGTTGACAATCGTGGTTATTCTTTTTATATTTTATTTTCGGTATGAAAATTTTGTAGTAAATATTCTTATATATTCAAATTTCTAAATAAACATAAATACAAAAACTTCTTGAAAAGGATACGACAATCACGCCTAGAACATCCAACCATTACTTCAAGAATAAAACCATGAGAACGTTGCCTTGCTGTAACTATCCCTTCGATTTTTCCCAACGTTTTTCCCTCCTTGATTTAATAATTCACTTTTAGTTTACTATTTTTAACACATAGGTTGGATTCATGATGGTTGTCTCCTCTAATGTTGAATTCTTATTTAATGTATTGATTAAACAGTACCATTGGTCGGTTATCAATTCAGTGGTTTTATTTCAGGGTAAAGGGGATGTAAATGAATGACTGTAAGTTTTTATTCATAATTAAACAGTACCATTGGTCGGTTATCAATTCAGTGGTTTTATTTCAGGGTAAAGGGCATGTAAATGAATGACTGTAAGTTTTTATTCATAATTATCTATTCAATATTATTACCCTGGTTTAATATTGATTATGATTGTTGATTGTGATGGTTTTAGATTTAGTTTATATAAAAGTTTCTCATCATAGACCCCATATAAAAATGATATGGTGATTAGACAAAAGGGTCTTGAGTAATAGTTTATATTAATGAGTGGGAAATAAAGTGGAGTTAAGAAGATCAAATAATTTATATTAAATTGTTGTCCTATCTTTAAAGTCTCATTGCTTTTAGTATAATAGAATGTTCATTGATTTAATAAGGTTATAATGATAAATCATAGTTTGATTGAAAATGGAATTATGACACTTGCCTTTTGGTGTAATTGTTGTTTTTAAACGTTCGTGATGTAATTTTGGAGTCGTAGGCATCATAATGAAATGATTTTATTGTCTTTGCTATCCTCACAACGTAGGAAGTATTGAAAGATTATCCATAGAATTAGGTGAATGGAATTAGGGTGCCTAAGTGTTATAAAATTCTTTGCGAGTATGTTTAATTTGGCATATCTTTATGATAGAATTTTGTTTTAGCTACTTACTGTTGTTGGAATGCATCGTAGACGAAAATTACGTCAATCAATTGTTTTATGATATGTGTAATTTACTTTGGTAGAATGTTTCATAGGTAGTAATTGCATCAGTTAACCGATGTATGTTTTGTAGTATAATTTCCTGTCGCGCCAAGAATACTTGATAATTAATATTGATGGTTGATCATTATTTATATTTTCGCTTCGGTTTATTTGATGTATGGAACTGCGTTAATAATTATGAACTTTTTATGTGGATCATGTGTCATTGTTATTTATGTCCATGCGCTGGCTTGTGTTGTTATTGGTTTCAATGATGTGTCGCTTGAAATGCTATCAAAATTGTGCAAAAAATCTATTATCCTATAAAACATAAAAATAAAAAAAATTACCCTTTTTACCTCATTGTTCGTTGTCGTCGCGGAGAGGGCGTTACATATGGTATCAGAGCCGGTTCGACCCGCGACTTGGGATCACTACGACTCCCATTGATTAGATGTTTGATTATAAGGTTGCTAATTAAATTGATTTGTATTCATGCAGGTAATCATGGTTAGAGGACGTGTCGAAGGCAGACGACGAGGTGCTAGGGGAGGAGGCATGACACCCCCGATAGCATCCATGCCTGAGGGGTCTAACCCCCAGGGAGACAAACAGGTTGTGGGGCAGGAGAAAATAACTGTGGGTGATGTGGTTGGGCCGATGGGGTCCTTTTAGAGGATGTCTGAGGCACTGATCATCCATTTGGATAGAGATGAGGCCAGGGCACTGACACCCCCTGAGCTCCGGTCGGTACTGGTAGTATTCATTGCGAACTCGACAAGGTCAAATTTCCTGAGTTCTTTGGTGCCTCGAACGACGCAACCACCGAGGCATGGTTGAAGAATATGGTGATGTGCTTTGCACTTCACGACTATACCTCCAACATGAAGTTTCGCATGGCGGTCTTTCGACTGAAAGGGATCACTCTGCTATGGTAGAAGACGCTCCTGCCACAATTGAAAATGTCAGTCGAAGACGTGTCATGGGAACTGTTCTAGGAACGGTTCTGGGAGAGGTATCTATCTGAGGAATTCATTGAGCGTCAGCTCAATGAGTTCAATGCCTTGCGACAGGGTGGTCGTACGGTGCCTGAGTACGAGGCCCATTTTATGGAGCTGCTTTGGTATGCTTCACACCTGAATACCGAGAAACTTAAGGTTAACAGGTTCGTGTTTGTCCTTAATGTCAGCATTGGTTCAAAGGTTAGTATTCCTATGCCTCAAACCTTGCATGATGTTGTCCAGAAGGCTCTCATAATAGAGGAGGATCTTATTAGAGAGGGTCAGAGCAGGACTCTAGCGAGACCAGCGGGACAAGCGTCATCTGGTGCGCAACAACATCAAACACCGACTATACATTCACTAGGATATCATGGTTTTTAGAGAGGATCCACTTTCGCTACACCTCAACGACCAATGCCTCAGTAGCAGACTCCTTACAGAGCACCACAACCGCGTCGACTCCAACAACAACAGTATAGGGTTGTTCAGCAGAACATACCAGGGTTCCAGGCCAGTGGGCCGTCAGTTTCTACTTCAGGTACCAGGAGTACAGGACCGAAGAAAGGGTGTTGGACATGTGGGGAGCCACATTACTAGCGTGACTACCCATTGGAGAGGACCAGAGCATCTGGATCAGCTAGACCCACTACCGTGGGAGATTTGGGCAAGGCCCATTGGATTCATGCAATGATGAATAACCGCCAGGCAGAGCACCAATCGATTGTGCTCGAGACGTCAGGTACCGTCGCTGACCAAACCCTTAGTATTTTGATAGATCTAGGTGCTACTGAGAGTTTTATTTCTGGTGCAACACTAAAAAGAATTAAGGTAAAGGCAGTCAAACAGGATGAATTTAGCTTTGTAGTAATGGCTTCGAGAGCCAAACAAAAGGTTGGTGGGAAGGTTACGGACTGTAGCCTTAACCTGGGAGAGTTTGTCCCCAGGGCCAACCTATACGTCACAATCTTAGGATCTTATGACGTCGTGATTGGTATGGACTGGTTGGAATCGCACGAGGCGATACTCAACTGTAAGACGAAATGATTGAGCTTGATTGATGATGAGGGATAGAGACATGTGATTGTAGGTCAGAACCAGGGAGTTTCCTTGAGGTTCATCTCTTCCTTGCAACTGCAGAAGAGCATGTGCAAGGGATGTAAACTTTATGCGATCCTGGCGTTCAACGAGAAAGGAGTAGCAGAAGGTCTAGAAAACCTTCTGGTGGTGCGAGAGTTTGCGGACATCTTCCCTGAGGAGTTACCCGGGATGCCACTCGAGAAGGAGTTGCAATTTACCACAGACCTAAAACTGGGAACTTAACCAATAGCAAGAAAGCCTTATCAGATGTCGACCCCAGAGTTATTTTCACCCTGGGGTGTGTCTGTTATTTTCATACGGAAGAAGGATGGGTCATGGAGACTTTGCATTGAATACTGTCAATTGAACAAGGCAACGATCAAGAATCAATATCCGTTACTAAGGATTGATAATTTGTTTGATCAGATCAAAGGCGCGAAGGTGTTTTCAAAAATTGACTTGAGATCAAGGTATCACCAGTTATGGATCAAGGAGGACGATGTCCCTAAGAGCGCCTTTAAGACGAGGTTTGGACATTACGAGTTTACTGTTTTACCTTTTGGACTGACAAACCCCCTTGGGGTATTTATGAGTTTGATGAACGGGGTGTTTCACGAATACTTGGACAAGTTCATCCAAGTATTCATTGACGATATTTTTATTTACTCTCGGATGATGGAGGAGCATGACGAGCACTTGCGCATGGTACTACAGTGTCTGCGAGAGAATAAATTGTATGGGAAATTGTCGAAATGCTCATTTTATCAATCAAAGATTCACTACTTAGGGCATGTCATCTCCGACGAAGGTATCGTTGTGGATCCAACAAAGGCCGAGGCTATTATGGAATGGATTGCGCTGACGAATGTCCCCGAAGTGCGTAGCTTCATGGGTTTAGCGGGAAACTATCGACGGTTCGTCAAGTGTTTTTCGAAGATAGCAAATATGATCACGGAATTGCAGAAGAAGAACAAGAAGTTTGTTTGGACCGAGAAATGTGTGGAAGCATTTTGGAGGCTCAAGGAGCTGTTGAAAAAAACACCGATACTAAAGGTCCCTGACATGGACACAGACTTCTTGGTATTAACTGATGCATCCAAGGAAGTCTTAGGTAGAGTATTGATGCAAGACGATCGAGTGATCGCTTACATCTCGAGAAAGTTGAGAAGGCATGAGGAGAACTATGTAACGCACGATTTGGAGTTGTTAGCCATTGTATATGCCTTGAAAGTTTGGAGACACTACTTTATTGGATGAAAATTTGAACTAAAAATGAACCACTGTGGACTATAGCACATATTTACGCAAAGCGACTTGAACACGCAATAACGACATTGGTCGGAATTGCTTAGCAAGTACGATTTTGAGATTACTTACATAAAAGGAACAATGAATAGAGTGGCAGATGCATTGAGTCAGAGACCACGCATATTTTCGGTGATACCTCTTTAGAGGAATCTACGTTAAAAGATCCTTACTTTACAACGTGATGATGACTGGTACAAAAAGGTCAAATAATTTATCGGGGAAAACACAATGATGGTACCAAGATTTGAAGGATTTACGCTGGACGACGACGAATTATTGATATTTAAAAATTGATGGTGGAGAATTCTGCGGAAATGAATTCGAAGAATTCTGTAAGAAGTGTGGTATAGCAAGACAGAAGACTACTCCATACACTCCTCAGCAAAATGGAGTTGCAGAAAGGATGAACAGGACACTGATGGAAAAAGCAAGGAGCATGCTCAGCGGTGCCGGGTTAGAACAAGAATTCTGGGCAGAGGCAGT
Source organism: Picea engelmannii (assembly GCA_009831015.1). Lineage (NCBI taxonomy): Eukaryota > Viridiplantae > Streptophyta > Pinopsida > Pinales > Pinaceae > Picea > Picea engelmannii. Next base: position 342,630 of record ML776615.1, read on the forward strand.
GAGTAAAGCATGTTACCTGGTCAATCGATCACATTCATCAGCGTTGGATGTTACAACTCCACACAAGGTATGGTCGGGAAAGAAACCCTCTCTTCAACATCTTAGAGTGTTTGGTTGTGATGCTTATGTACATGTTCCAAAGGAAAATAGGAGTAAGCTGGATAATAAAGATGAAAAGTGTATCTTTATTGGTTATAAAGATGGTGTGAAAGGTTATAA
>ML776615.1:344469-356961 GCA_009831015.1 Picea engelmannii
AAAGCATATTGATGTTCAGTATCACTTTGTGAGAGACATGGTTGAGGAAAAGAAGGTGTTGCTGGAAAAGGTTGACACTTTGAAGAATGCTGCAGATTCATTGACAAAGTCTATGAGCATAGAAAAGTTCTCTTGGTGTAGAGCAACAATGGGCATTGATGCTCTGAATTGTTGACTATATAATCCCCTGGTCCCCTGGATGCAAAGAAAACAACAAGTGGGAGAATGTTGGGTATGTGTTATATTCTTTGCATGTGTGTGTGTGTGGGTGCGTCATATACAACAACTGCGTCTGACGACAACTGCGTCTGGTGGTTTTTGATATTTTTAACGGATTTGTAAATTAATCCCGGATTAAGGGATTAGGATTTTGGTATCTACGGAATACCTAAAAACATTGTATATATTGTATGGCAAATGGTGAAATTCAAGATAATGAAAATAAGAAAGGTTTTCCCGGTTGAGGGTTTCCGGTAAAAATCTCTGTGTACTCTGTGTATGAGCCATTGATTAATTTCTGTATTGCTTAAGAATCTATATGCATTGCTTTACTTCGCAGGTTTAAAACTTACAGCCAGGAGCCGAATCGACTGTCTTTCACTCTGGTGTTAAAGATTTAGATTCAAATGCCTTGCTTTCCTGTGCATGAATAATAAGTGAAGGATAAATTTTCTGCCCAACAAATTCCTTATTGTGTACAATGAAAATACTTCCCTTTTTCTCTACGATTCTGGTTGCTTTATTCAACTATTTTCGTTGTGATTTTTTCCCAACTATCTATCCCTTTCTTTCCTCTGCGTTTTTGCTCAGAAGTTGCTTAGTGATTTTGTTTACAACTAAACCAACAACCTTACCCTTGGTCTTCCCTTGACGAATTCTGTCGCTCTGCGTTTAAAGGGATTGAAATCTTGTTGGACATAATTTTGTTTTCCTTGTTTCCCTCTTGGCGAGATCCCTTCGTTGGAGTGGTAAAATATTTGGTTGTGTTTTTTTTCTTGGTGAATTCCTTCCCAGAAATTAACTCTGAGATTTTCTTTTTAATAGACAACAATATTATTGTAGACAACTATATCATTGTTAAAACAACTATTTATTAACAAACAACAATATTACTGTAGACAACTATATCATTGTTAAAACAACAATTTATTAATAGGCAACAATATCATTGTAGACAACGATATCATTGTTAAAACAACGATTTATTAATAGACAACAATATTATTGTAGACAACGATACCATTGTCAAAACACCAATTTATTAATAGACAACAATATTATTGTAGGCATCGATATCATTGTTAAAATTGCGATTTTAGCATGATTTTTACCACTGCGATTTACCATGATATCCCTACTCACTACTTACCACTGCGATTTTACCATGATATCCCTACTTACTACCTAGCATTGCGATTTTAGCATGATTTTTACCACTGCGATTTTAGCATGATATCCCTACTTACCACTGCGATTTTAGCATGATTTTTAATGGAGAGCAGGGCAACTTGAATTCTTGCTAGTTGCTCCTTATGATCAATTTCTCAGAAATCTATAAAAGGGGATGTCTGAAAAATCACTGCTATGCGTTGTGTATTTTGTATGATAATCGTTGATATCCTTATGCTTTATGTGTTGACTATTCGTTGTTGTATCCTTATATATTCTGTGTTGACAATCGTGGTTATTCTTTTTATATTTTATTTTCGGTATGAAAAGTTTGTAGTAAACATTCTTATATATTCAAATTTCTAAACAAACATAAATACAAAATCTTCTTGAAAAGGATATGACAATCATGCCTACAACATCCAACCATTACTTCAAGAATAAAACCACGAGAACGTTTCCTTGTTGTAACTATCCCTTCGATTTTTCCCAACGTCTATCCCTGCTTGATTTAATGATTCACTTTCAGTTTACTATTTTTAACACGTAGGTTGGATTCATGATGGTTGTCTCCTCTAATGTTGAATTCTTATTTAATGTATTGATTAAATAATGCCATTGGTTGGTTATCAATTCGATGGTTTTATTTAAGGATAAAGGGGATGTAAATGAGTGACTGTAAGTTTTTATTTATAATTATCGATTCAATATTATTACCCTGGTTTAATATTGATTATGATTGTTGACTATGATGGTTTTAGATTTAGTTTATATAAAAGTTTATCATCATAGACCCCATATAAAAATGATAGGGTGATTAGACAAAAGGGTCTTGAGTAATAGTTTATATTAATGAGTGGGAAATAAAATGGAGTTAAGAAGATCAAAATTATATTAAATTGTTGTCTTATCTTTAAAGTCTCAATGCTTTTAGTATAATAGAATGTTCATTGATTTAATAAGGTTATAATGATAAATCATAGCTTGATTGAAAATGGAATTATGACACTTGCCTTTTGGCGTAATTGTTGTTTTTAAACGTTCGTGATGTAATTTTGGTGGCGTAGGCATCATAATGAAATGAGTTTATTGTCTTTGCGATCCTCACAACGTAGGAAGTATTGAAGGATTGTCCATAGAATTAGGTGAATGGAATTAGGGGGCTTAAGTGTTATAAATTTCTTTGCGAGTATGTTGAATTTGGCATATCTTTATGATAGAATTTTTTTTTAGCTACTTACTGTTGTTGGAATGCATCGTAGACGGAAATTGTGTCAATCAATTGTTTTATGATATGTGTAATGTACTTTGGTAGAATGTTTCATAGGTAGTAATTGCATCAATTAACTGATGTATGTTCTGTAGTAGAATTTCCTGTTGTGCCAAGAATACTTGATAATTAATATTGATGGTTGATCATTATTTATATTTTCGCTTTAGTTTATTTGATGTATGGAACCGCGTCAATAATTATGAACTTTTTATGTGGATCATGTGTCGTTGTTATTTATATCCATGCGTTGGCTTGTGTCATTATTGGTTTTGATGATGTGTCGCTTGAAATGCTATCAAAATTGTGCGGCAATTCTATTATCCTATAATTTTTTTTTACCCTTTTTACCATGTTGTTCGTTGTCGTCGCGGAGGGGGCATTACACCCCGAGAGAATTTTTTGAGAAAATTGGCTTGTAACATATTTAAATTTCGTAGTCAATCTAGATCCTTCATTATAAGGTCGCAAATATGATGGTAGAAGTTATGTTAAGGCCTTTTTACCTAGAAGACAACGCTCTTTTATGAGGAATTGTATTGTGGCTGTGTATGTGAGTGAATATTGTATTCTGAGAGAGGATACTGCGAGAGAAAGAAGAGGAATTTAAAACAAGTGTGTTGTAGGTTGTATCACTTCATTTACTTGATAATAATAAAGGAAGGACCTGGCAATTTATCTGGTGGACGTAATCCACATTGGGTGAACCACATATATCTGTGTCTCTATTGTTTTGTTTATCTCTTGTATTTTACTTTCACATATGTTTTTTACTTTATTGCTCTGCGATCTTGTTTTTCTAACAACTGGTATCAGATCAGAAGACAACTCATAGGAAAAGAGGGTTCCTGGTTCGAATGGGAGCAATGTTAGAAGATTGAAAGTTTAGGGTCAAGAAATTTAATGGCCAAAAGTACCAGTTATGGAAGATGTAGATGGAAGATTATTTATACCAGAAGGATCTTTACGTACTGTTGGGCCGAAAAGTATGAAGGATGAAGAATGAGAGATTCTTGACATAAAGGCACCAGGAACGATATGGTTGTTCCTGGTAGCATCGATGGCTTTCAATATTTTGAAAGAAAACACAATGGAGGATCTGATAGAGGCATTGGCTAGACTATATGAAAAACCCCCAGCTTCCAACATGGTATTTCTAATGAAGCAATTATTTAATATGAAGATGTTAGAAGGTGGGTTTGTTGTTGACCATTTAAATGAATTCAATACAGTTACTAATCTGCTAAGTTATATAGGAGTGAAATTTGACGAAGAGGTTAGGTCCATTCTAATCATATGCTCATTGCTAGAAAACTGGAATGACTTGGTCATGGTTGTAAGTAACTCTATCTTTGGTTCAAACACTCAGAAATTTGATGATGATGTTATTGGTGTTATCCTTAGCGTGGAATTGCGATGGAAAAACACATGTGATACATCATGTAATGCGTTGACCATGGAGAAAAGGGGAAGACAAAAGGAAAGAGAAAAGAGCTGAGGGAACTGCAGGAATTCTAGGAAGGGAAGATCCAAATCTAGACTAGGAAAGATAAAATGTTGGAATTGTGGGAAGAAAAGACATCTGAAGAAAGATTGCAGAGCTCCAAAGAAACAAAGAGATGGAAAATAGGATAAAAATCAAGAAGCAAATGTAGCATCTGATGCGTTACAAGATGTTTTGATTCTTTCTTTAGATAATATTATTGAATCTTGGGTAGTAGATTCAGGGGCTTCATTTCATGCCACACTCCAAGGGAAATATTTCCAAGATTATGTTCAAGGTAATTTTGAACGGGTTTATTTCGGTGATGATGAACCTTTCAAATTGTTGGAATGGGTAAGGTACAAATAAAACAAAAGAATGGAAACCAATGGTTACTAAAAGAGGTGAGACATATACCAAATCTGAGAAGAAATTTAATTTCAACAAGGCAATTGACAAGTGAAGGTTGTATATCTAATTTCAATAAGAGATTGTATGGCCTAAAACAAACTCCAAGGCAGTGGTATTCGATGTTTGTCAGGTTTATGAAAAAACAAGGTTATAGTAGATTCCATTCTAATCATTGCATTTATTTTAAGAGGATAGAAAATGGAAGCTATATTATCTTGCTATCGTATATAGATGACATGCTTGTTGTAGGGTCTAAAATGCATAATATAAATGTTCTCAAAAGGAAATTAGCTAATTCATTTGTGATGAAGGATTTGGGTGCTACAAAGAAAATCCTTGGTATGAGAATAACAAGAGACATGAAAAATTGCAAATTGACATTGTCTCAGGGTGAGTACATAGAGAAGGTGTTGGAGAGGCTTAGAATGTAGAATGCAAAACTAGTTAGTACACCTTTGGCCATCCATTTCAAATTAATGAAGGAAATGTGTCCCAAGACAAAAGAGCAGATAGAATACATTTCCAGGGTCCCTTATTCATCAACAATTAACAGCTTGATGTATGCGATGGTGTGCACAAGACCATATATTGCACATGCAGTGGGAGTTGTGAGTAGGTATATGGACAATCCAGGTAAAGAAAATTGAGGGGAAGTAAAATGGATTCTAAAGTATTTGAGAGGTACTACTACACATGCATTATGTTTTGAAGGTTCAAACATTGTTCTACAGGGACATGTTGATTTAGATATGGCAAGTGATAAAAATAACAGGAGGAGCACCACATGGTATGCTTTTACTATAGGTGGAACAACAGTAAGTTGGATTTCGAAACTACAAAAGGTTGTTGCACTTTCAACAACAGAAGCAGAGTATGTTGTTGCTACAAAGGCTAGTAAAGAGATGATTTGGTTACAAAGGTTTATGGAGGAATTGGGAAACTAGCAGGAGAATAACAGGTTGTACTGTGACAACTAGAGTGCCATTCATCTTACAAAGAAATCAACCTTTCATTCTAAGACTAAACATATACAACTCATGTATCATTTCATATGATCCGTCTTGGAAAATGGACAATTGAAGTTGGAAAAGATACATACTAGCCAGAATCCTACAGACATGTTAACAAAGGTAGTAACCAAGGATTAACTGATTTCCTACTCAGTTTCAATTGGCCTTCAAGCATGAAGACGAAGATGATAGATTTGTGAGGTCCAAGGTGGATCATAGTCTAGTAGGTACAACAATAGTGGAGATGTTGTGATTAGTCTCCAAGTGGGAGATTGTTAGTTGTGGAGCTTGATTATCTTCTTGATTAAGAGGACTTGTTTCAACCACGTTTGGACCCCATTTCTTGATGTGAGGGTGTGATGACACTTTATGGAGCCCCCCGAAGATAAATTTTTGGGAAAATTTCCTTGTAAAATATTGTAATTTTGTAGTCAATTTGTATCGTTCATTATAAGGTCGTAGATCTGACGATAGAAGTTATGTTAGCATTTTTTTCCCTAGAAGGCAACCCTATTTTATGAGGAATTGTATTGCGGCTGTGTATGTGAGTGAATATTGTATTATGAGAGAGGAGATTTTGAGAGAAAGAAGAGGAAGTTACAACAGGTGTGTTGTAGGTTGTATCCCTTCATTTGTTGGATAATAATAAAGAAAAGACTTGGAAATTTCTCTAGTGGATGTAGCCCACACTAGGTGAACCACAAATATCTATGTCTCTATTGTATTGTGTATCTTTTGTGATTTATTTCCACATTTGTTTTTTTATTTTACTGCTATGTGATCCTGTTTTTCTAACAACTGATATCAGAGCGAAAGGTAACTCGTAGGAAAAGAGGGTTCTTGGTTCGAGTGGAAGCAATGGCGAAAGATAGAAAGTTTAGGGTTGAGAATTTTAACGGCCAAAACTACCAATTATGGAATATGAAAATGGAAGATTATTTATATCAAAAGGATCTTTACCTACCGTTGGGCAGAAAAGAAAAATAGTTAGCGAGTACGAAGGATGAAGAATGGGAGGTTCTTAATAGAAAGACACCAGGAATGATACATATGTGCCTGGAAATGTCAGTGTATTTTAATATTTTGAAAGAAAATACAACATAGGATCTGATAGAGGCATTGGACACACTACATGAAAAACCCTCGGCTTCCAATAAGGTATTTCTAATGAAGCAATTATTTAATATGAACATGTCAGAAGGTGGGCCTGTTGTCGACCATTTAAATGAATTCAATACGTTACTAATATACTAAGTTCTATAGGAGTTAAATTTGACGAAGAGGTTAGGCCATTCTAATCTTATGTTCATTGCGAAAAATCTGGAATGACTTGGTCATGGTTGTAAGTAATTTTGTCTCTGGTTCAAACACTCTGAAATTTGATGATGTTGTTGGTGTTATCCTTAGCAAGGAAATGCAATGGTAAAGCAGATGTCATTGACCATGGAGAACATGGAAAGATAAAAGGAAAGAGGAAAGAGCTCATGGAACCACATGAATTCTAGGAAGGGTAGATCCAAATCTAGACTAGGGAAGATAGAATGTTGGAATTGTGGGAAGAAAGGATATTTGAAGGAAGACTACAGAGCTCCAAAGAAACAAAGAGATGGACAATAGGAGAAAAATCAAGAAGCAAATGTAACAGGTGATGTATTACAAGATTCTTTGATTTTTTCTTTAGATAATATTACTGAATCTTGGGTAATAGATTCATGGGCTTCGTTTCGTGCCACAACCCATATGAAATATTTCTAAGATTATGTTCAAGGTGATTTTGAATAGGTTTATTTGGGTGATGATGAACCTTTCAAATTGTTTGAATGGGTAAGGTACAAATAAAGCAAAAGAATGGAAACCAATGGTTACTTAAAGAGGTGAGACATATACCAAATATGAGAAGAAATCTAATTTCAATAGGGTAGTTGGAAAGTGAAGGTTGCATATGTACATTTACAGATAAAGCATTGAAGGTCACCAAAGGATCACTCGTAATGGAAAAAGGAGAGAACGTAGGTACATTGTGGCAGGGGTAGCAGGTCTGGGGTCCAGAAATACGGGTAATTTCTTTGGTAAGAACTTTATTGAAAAGGTAGATCCAGATGTGAAACAAGATGAAAAATATAGAGATTACTTTCATAATTGGACTATGCTATAGTGAATGCTTTCTTCTACCCTACCTCATTGAATCTTTCCCAAACAAACCCAAACTAAATAGGTCTCAAGAGACCTCTTCCTTAAGATAGGGAGAGAGGGCGTTTTTAAGAGAAAATGATGTCATAATTCTTTCTCTCTATGCAATATGGCTAACTGATATGTGGTGGGATTTGTCTGATGCTTCAAAGCATGTATAGGGATAGGGCCTCGAATATGACAGGCAATGTTTTTCATCTCTGTTGCCTTTTAGTTGATGTCATGTCGGGAATTATGGACCCGGACCAGCCTACCTTACCCCCTTGGAAGAGATGAATAGAGTTTTTGCGACTTCCTCTGGGATTTGATCATTCGTCAGGGATATTGGACTTGGCTTTTGGCTTCTTTGGGGTTTGTTGGAACTGGTTCTGTTGAAAGGAAAAAGGGTGAAGATTACAACTGAATTTCCTTGGTTACATACTATAAATTTGAGAGGCTCTTGGAAAAAGTTGAAATGCATCATCTATGGGACCTAATTAGGCAGGGAGACTTGGCTTGGTGAGGTGGGTGAGATGGGGGGTGAGGCTGAAGGTGAGGCTAAAGGGGTAATTGGTGCATGGTTTATTCCTTTTGGACTTGGTTGGCTGGATAATTGGCTAAAGAGGGGAAAAAAGGTTACAGGTAAAGGGTATCAACCAATAATAGGCATAAGCTCAATGCAAAAGCAAAAGAGTTCATCCTGATTATCATAGCTAGAGTTGTATAGTAAGGCCTTGTAGACTTCCTTAAAAGTCTATGCAGCAGTAATTACTATTAGATATAATCACTATAAGTTGTAGTCTGTAGAGTCTATCTGCTAGAGCCATAGAGTCAAGCCCTTGCACTATAACAATAGTGAAACTTTCCTTTCTCTTGAGTCCAACTATTGATCTTTTCTCCTAGGTCTAAGTTCTATATATAAAGACCCATATAATGTTTAGCTTATAGAAGCTAAGTAGTTTATCTCTATAATAAAGAATATGTTCGCCTTTGGCTACTATGCTTGAATCTATATAAATTTTTTTGCCTATATGTATGTAGTGCTTATAATGACTCTCTCTATATCATAGACTAGTGAAGAATCTGTAGTAGTGCTATAACAACTAACTCTTCTTTCAATCTCTCTAATCAAACTATTATAACTAACTAATTTCAATAGTTGTTGTTTCTAGTAGTTTAATCTCTTCCATGGAGTAAGGTCTTTCCTTAAGGTCTTTATTTCTTGCTTGCCTTAGTCTTAAGTTGTAGAGAAAGAAGGACTATACAATAAGTATTGAGAGTAGTATGCCCGTTGGTCCCTTGCTGAAGAAGTCTTAAGCCATAAAGTTCAAGCCCCATGGACTATGTAGGGACTGTGTAGAGAGTTCATTAATAATATCTCTTGAGTTCTCTCATTCATTCAAAGCATGCACCTACTAGAGCTAGCCTCTTGTGTAATTCACTGCACAATCCATGATTGCATTATATATGTGAATATACAACCTTGGGGCACAACCTAAGAGAATAAATAGTTTGACGGAGATGGAAAGGAAAGAACAAAGACTTGGTTTATATAATTGCATATTCAGTCAAATTACTTACAATGGAAAAGTTAAACGTAAAGATGCAATACGTAGAAGATATGCTAGTAGAAGTGCTTGAGTCCCTTGAAATGAGAAGAAATTATATTTGGAATTAGTAGTCAGTTCAATCTTGAGTCCCAATAGTTGCAATTCCAACAACTAACTAACAACTATGCCTTAACATTAGTGCATACAAAATAGAAGGTTCTATCTAGGATTTCATTTCAATCTAACGACTATACAAGACTAGCTCTAATGTTGGAGTTTGTGGAATGGGTGCTAACACTTCATGCTGGGCGCTACACCTCACCTCCCTCCTGGCCACTCCTTCCAACCATCAGCATATGCAACTCTTAATCCTTTTCAAATCCCGAAAAATATAATCTTATTTCATTTGGTGGGCAATGCCTACCCCCACCCAAACAAACATATCTATCTAGAAAGCTAATTCATCCCGCCAAGCAAATGGATTAGTGTCATTATGAATATGAATGAGAGTATAGTTCAAGCTCAATACACTTAATTCAATCATGCCCTTTTTATTTACCACTATCAGATAGATTATTTACACTAGTTTTCATAATCAATGATCTTCACAACCCACAACTCGCATTCACAAGGTTGTACATAGTGAAAGAAAGTTGTAACCTTGACAATATGGATAAGCTAGATTAGGCATTCACACCATCTATTAGTATAAGCTAAGGATATGAGTGTTATAGAACTAATCTTTCACATATATATATGTAAATTCTATTGGTGATGTTATACTTCTATTTCCCTCCCTATAAGAATGCCACCAAATAAAAGTACTCCCAACAATGCCAACTGGCTCTAAGAAATGAAACCTATCAATGATAATACTCCTTCACTTCAACATCGAATTAGAATACGTTTTCATCTTGCTTGGTGAACCGTGGTTGTGTATATAGTAAACCCATAGTAAACCCATTGTCTAGTAATAGCCATAATGACACCTATGACTGCTTAGTATGGCATTACTAGATGTATAATACTACGAGCCCATTGATTAGTAAAATCCTGTCTCCGACCTGATCAAAACGAGTTGTGATTATACCAAAAGGGGAAATTAGATATAATTGTGGAATTGTGTAATATACTTAGTTAGAAAAAAGGCTGGTACCAACTTCAATGAGCATATGCTAAGTATCACTTTATTCAATACGTATGTGTTCATTAGGTTCCAATACAACCCTTTCATTTCCTTTACTATAGATTACAATTGAATTATGCAGGTTGAACCAATCCTTGATTTTGCATTATATTTATATTAGAAATAAAAAGAAAGTAAGATTGCTCCTAATTGTTCCATTTTAATAATTATATTTCTCACTATTTCCCTGTCAGCGAAGAAGAATAAGAAGAGTCCCATGAGCTCCAACTAAAAATAATCAGGTATAGCCAATACTAAATAGCCTTAGTACTATCCTGAAGGTAGGGTAGTGAGGTAAGGTATAGCCAGTGCCATAATGTCTTAATCCCTAGAGTGAAAGCGAATAAGCCAGTCCCTGAGCATAAGCGAAGAAGCTAGAAGGGATTAATACATATACTAGCTTCAATCTTAGTTTTAGTTCCATGGAAATAAGCCGAGACTAGCCTTAGTCTTTTTTATTGGCTCCTGGTTATACCCTCTTGTAAGACAACCTGACTATGTCTTTATAGAGATGTATATATTTCTATCGATCTAGAGATTGATATCTATATAGATATTCTCAATTAGCTTCAATATTATGGAGAGTAAGTGGAGTACTAAGAGAAAGTACTAATAGCTTGTTGTAGAGAGTGCGTTAAGCCTTAGTTCGTGTCAATTAGCTAGAGATGCCAATATAACGTAGATATGCAAGTATAATATATTTAGATATGATATTATTATATTATAATATTATTGAAAGGATCAGTAGGGTTTAAATGCTCCCACTTTAGCTCGTTGCTAACGCACACTAGTTGTTCTGTTCCCAATTTGTTTTTCCATTCTTTCTGTCTTCTCCCTTTGACCTCTCGTTCGACCTCTCAATTGATACCTTCTCGTTGACTAACCCGACCTACGAGAAGACTGACTGGGATTCTGATCAGGGGATCAAATTTTGCTCAATTTTCAAAGTGCTCGGAATGTGACGAAAACAATACCATTGCGTCCGTCTTGTCTTCCTGATTCCGGTGGTATATTTACTTTCTCAAATGGAGTCCGTATGGAGAAGATATCGCGATCTATTCGCCAAGCCAAACAGGCAAAATTTTTGGATGCTGACTGTACCTGTCCGTATGGTGACGTGGCAAGACCATACAGGTCGTACGGTGGTGACGTGGCAGATGTTGATTGGTCGATTTTGGGTGATTCGGATGTTGACACATGTCATTGGGTGGCCAATAATAGGAGGACACGTGGCCCAATCCAAGGGCGCCACGTGTCGCTCACTGGTTGGCTAAGGAGTTTATGTATAAAATGTTGGAGGTCGCAGGGTTCAACCCCCGGACCTCTCATCCACATAGTGCCTTAACAAATTCCAATAACCAACTTTCCCGCCGATGTTCCTTGTTATGGAAGTCAACGCGCATATATTTAAATTTATGTGTTGTATTAATTGGAAAGGGGGGAGGGCCGGGGCTTAGCCCCGACCCATGGTTCCATTGTAAACTATGTGACCATATGGTATATGGGGCGGTGTTAACGAATTGCGTGCGGAGTAAACCATATAGCCCGTGGACAATTGTAAAATGTGTTAATACATTTGCGCAGGGTTTTAACACTATAACCCATGGTTTTGTGCGCGCGGTTGTAACATTTGGGTGGGGTTTGGCCCACGGTTCATTTACATTGCATATGACCCCGAGGTGGAGCGCGGGGGGAGTTACACAGTTGTGTAACTAACTAACTACCTTTTATCAAATGCGCGAGGTCACATGCCCATACGCCCAGGTGCCTAGGCGGTTAGGGGCTGAAGGCGCCTTAACCGTTCTATGGTTTGCACTGTTGGCGTGGTTGCGCCCGGTGCTGGGTTTTTGCGCTTAAATGAGCGTATGAGCCAGGTTTGTTCAAGGAGGGTACGAATTGTAGAACCAGAGACAACAAGCTTGAAGAGGGAGACTTCCAGGAGGCCTAACTTCTTCATTTTTCGACCGATTGAGGTGCCGAAAGAGCCCAGACAGGGGTTTTGGGACGCTGGGAAGCCATTGGAG
>ML776615.1:370384-397005 GCA_009831015.1 Picea engelmannii
CCTCAGGATTTAATCCTCCATCATATGCATTTACTTCTAATCTTGGTTTTGAGCTAGCCCCAATGACTGCCCTTAATAACTTCAATCCAATATTCTCATCTGTTATTTCTTCAGGTTCAGATTCATCTTCCTGTTCATTTTCATTAACATCACCTGCTACAGGATCCCTTCTTCCAGCTTCTCACATGGCTGCCATCTCTTCTCTGACACTTGTCAATTCTTCCAATACTTCTGCATTGGCTATAGGTCTACCTCCTCGACCTCTCCTACCTCGTCCTACTCTGAAAGCCATGTCTGAGGGTAAGAAATATGTTTTTAAAGTATCACTGTTCAGATTTTCTTTGGCCTCGATTACTGGTAAAGGTGAAAAATAAATTTTCCCTTTCATATACAATGTTACAATTTCTCAGATCTCGCTCTGATACCACTTAATGCAGCTGGTGTTAGTGAAAACTGTCTGACATAGCTAAACTTAGTTATCTGCTGCTATACTTGGCAGTTCGGTTCTTTTGACAAGACTCTTGTCGAATTTACGGATTAAGCACTTTTTCTTTTGCTAGCACCCAACGGAAATGTTTTCATACATTATGCTAAGCACCTTATGACCACACGACATGACTATAACTTCAACGGAAAACACCCCAACACCTTTTTTCGTACTTACCTTTCCACTTCCGCTTCCATACATCGATGAACACATGGCCTCAGCGGAAATCACCAAACACATCGGAGTTTGCACCCTCCGCTTTCCGTTGCGATATGGACCGTCGATCCTTTTCTATTTGATTCCGCTCGGATCTCGATTGTCCATCTTCTGGATGATTGGCACCGTCGATCCTTGGTCCGTTCGAATTCTGCTTCACTTTCCACCGTCGATCCCAACACTTACAAAATGAAATATCGGTTCATTACAGTATGGCTTCAATTCTAGGGATTATTAAGAACAATATTGACAGGTCATATGAGGAAAAAGATATCATAATTTCACATAGACGAATAGGGTTTCTCTCATAACAAAATATTGCACAATAAAAGAAAAATTTATTGATGAATTCTTTCTCTCCTCTGTAACTATTCCATGCACCCTCTACCCCTCTCTTCTGACTCTCGCCCCCCCCCTTTTACAATCGAACTTAGTTTGCTTAAATACAATTCAAACTTTGATTTTTTTTCAGATCCACAAAGTCTGGATCGAATCCACTTAGATCCTACAATTTCTGCTTGTAATCCTAACTTCTCCTATAGCTATTACATTGTTAGGATTCGATATCCTTTGACCATTTATTCAATTTGAACTAAATACAACAAAGTAAATTTAAGAGCACCCGCTCTCTTTTGTAAAATTTGGCTTTGACTCTCAACAGCCATAGATCTTCTAGAACTGTGAGCTTATGCTCCTGCATCATTAAGCCTTAAGAGTGAAAGCCTAAAGTCTCCATTCTTTGAATTAGATTTGATTACTAATGAGATTATCCACACTAATCTCTCCCATTCTTCTTTTTCCACTCAACGATTGCTCTCTCTCATTAATTAGAAATGAGATTATGTATGCCCATTTCCTTTTTCCCAATTATAAGAGATAGTGAGAGAAATATCTGTATATATGAGATTATACAATTATCTTAGAGAAGAATAGGTAGGTATATGTATATATAAGATATGTTGTTATTCCATTATTGGAGGGTAGGGACTGTGTGCTGTATGTTCCATGCGGTGGTTCTGTTGATTTGGCTATAGGTTGACTGTCTAGAGGTTGATTGGCTTCTGGTGATAGACTCATGGCATCCATCAGTGGGATCTATAGGTGGGCTCTTGTGATTTCATGGCATCTGTTGTATCTATTGGTGGGGGGATAAAGTGATAGGATTCTGGCAAAAGGTTCCAAGGATGATGGATTCTCTTCCTTCTGTTGTATTTGGCTTGGCTCCTCTTGGTGAATGGTAAAGATGAAATGAAAAAGGTGAGAGGCTAAGGCAAAAGGTTTATAGGTTCTGGGCTCTTGGAAAAAAGGTTTATGGATTCAATAAAGGTTATTTAGGTATGGCTTTAGGCTAGTACTTCTGGCTAGGACTACCACCGGCTATTAGTCATTTGTATGTCTGTGGAAACCCTTTTCAAATACTTGGTCTATTGTAACCCATCTCTCAAGATGTTGTCCATCAATAAATCAATCATTATAAAAAGAATTACCTCCCTCCTCGACTAACATTACCAGACTTTATAAGTAGGGTGGGTTTTGGAGTATGGTTTTTGTAAAGAGAATAGGTGGTAACAAGGGACTAACATCATAAACATAGGCATCTAAAGTTCCTAGCAAAGCTATATGAATTCATAAATTTGTATCTAAGGGCTCATCCCCGCCCAACAAGAGAAATATAAATATGCCTACCGACTAAGATTCCTCAAGTAAGTGGTTGGTTTGGAAGCCGGTCTAAGATTCCTCAAAGTTAAGTTAAGTGAGTCGGTTTATCAAGGTTGCTTTATAGACGGGTTGTTAGTTGGTGGTTGTTGCAACTAAAGTAATAAATCATATATAATATGAAAGGTGGTCTAGGTGCCCACCCAAACCCATACAAATTATCTCAAAGGAAGATGAAGACGTGAGAAATCAATTATATATACATTTTTGTTCTCTAGAAATGCTTTTTTCAACCTCTGATATTTAGCTCCAAATGGACATTGAGAGTGATTTTTTCTTTTGGAATAATGGACTGTTATGAATTTTCACATGGATAGGGGATTGTACAACCAGATTTAAGGGTTCACTCACTACTGGTCTGGTCTATGGGAGGAAAGTAGAAAAGAGAGACGCTGGAAGGAAGGAAATAAAGGTAGGTCCCAATCGCTGTGATGAAAGCAGTTTTACAATATGATTTAAGGAAGAAATTTAGGGGAGGAAGAAGCTTCCAATCCCGGGAGAATCATTATCAATTTTGTCTCTCTACCTGATCGACCCAACGATCGATCCATCCTACCCATTGTAGACATCTCGGGACACAGACAGGTAGGTCACACGTTGCCAACAAACACTGCGAGTAAGTCGATGATTGTTTGAGAGAGTTATTGACTTGTTTATGTCTAATATGGGATTTTATAGCTGTGAAGGATAAATACTCAACATTCAAGGGTAAGGTTCAAGGCTTACATTTTATATTGGAACTATATTTCTATATAAGATCCTATGAGCCCAACATTCCAAGCTTGGTCTCAAATCCCAGGAGCCCAGTTGAGTAGGCCATTGTATTAACAAAGCCCAATGGATTAGAGTGTATTAGAGTAGGCTAGTGGATTAGCCTATCCCATTGGATTGGGTCAACCAAATAGAATAAATAAAAACAAGAAAATGAAAGAAAGAATACAACACTCCAAAGATGATTCTCAGAGCCACTAAATTTTATTAGAAAGAAAGAGGCCTTACTTAGCTGAGGTACAACAAATAGATACTACTTGCCCTAAGTTAACTAGCCTTAAGAGCATTTCCAGTCTCCATTCTTTGAAAAAGAGGAAGATAAGAAAGAAGCCATGCCCTAAGGTCTTAGAGAGAGACTTCATTAAGGCAGTCTTGATTATGGTAATAGATCTACGATACAGTAACGATTTTATAGACTTACGATCTTGCCTCCGTCTTACAATTAAGGTACTATCCAAAAGAGAATGCATTTAGCCAACGTCCATGTCAATAAGCCTTAATAAAAGAGCCATAGTCTTTGACTTAATCAATCCTATTTATATTTGGCGAAGCCTGACCCTCAAAACTTTGTATCTCTCTTTAGCCCAGTTAAACTTCAACTAGTTCCTTTCTTTCAACTTGTCTTTATCTCTAAAGGTGAAATAATGCTAAAGAGGCCCAAAGTCTTTTGGTGAGAGGTGAGAGGCTTCTTTCTAGAAACAGGGGTAAGACAGGTGAGAGGTTACATGCAAATGGCTTGTAATATTATAGGCCCCTGTCTGTTGAATGAAAGGGTTGCATGGGATAGAGGGACTTCCTCAGGGAGGAAATAACATATCGAGATGGAGGAGCACAACCTCATAAACTCCAAACCAACATTTTATTTATACAAATGTGTGTGTTTGGATATGTTTTTGAATTGAATCGACTAATCCCAACCCAACTAGCTATTCCGCTCATCATGGAATTAGATCTACTATTATGTTGCCACCTGCCCAATTGGAAGGAAGGAAGAGATCAACCAGACTAAAATAGGAGAATATAACTAACTGATTAGATGATCCAGTTAGAAGGGTTGGAATCCGCCCTGTTATCACCATGATGATCATGCTTCAAATCTGAGTTTAAATTTAACATGTGACTAAATAAATGTAGAGACATGGATTTATTTGGAGATTCGGGTCATATGTGGCAGTGATATGGAAAAATATGGCGGAAGAGAGAAGTAAGGAGTCTTACAGATCGTTGATCTTGAAGCGACCTAGATGAACGGTTGAGGCCCATATCGGGTGGTGAACTAGCGCGGAACATAATTATGCGAGGGCGGATCGGGGAAAACCATTGTGGTTTAAATAGTGGATGTGTGGCGACCTTAGAAGTGCATTGGGGCGAAAAGCAGTTGGGCTGAAACCGTTTTCTCAACATCCTCGATGTCACGTGGTTTAATGTGTCAAATCAACAACTCGTGGGGGGAGGTGACGGTTAGTCAAATCACCTCATGTCACTGGTTCAGGTACTTCTCGTCTGACATGTCAAGCGAACATCGTCGTATAACTAACTCAAAAGTTCATCATTCGAAGTAGATTGATGAAGCATGGCAAACCGATGTACCATGTCAGTAATTCATGATTAGGATTCAAGGACTACTGGTCTTCAGATACGGGTAGCTTTATCCTACTCTGGGAAATCGTTGTCCCATGCATAAATGGAGTAATCTCGAGATGGATCGATTTCTTGAGTTCTATAGAATTAAGGGAGACAAAATCGTGGCCTCTGCAAGGTTGGAATATATGGATAACGTCAATCGAACAATATCAAGTACAATGGGGTTCTCAATTAATGTGTCAAGCTTACCAATAAGTGGGAAAGAAAGGTGGGTTGCGCAGATATTAGCAACCAAATTTCATATAGAGCCCGCAACTGAATCAGATTCGGGGGTCAGATTAAACCCTATTATGAGGGACCTAGTCATTAATGAACACGTAAACAAAATCTACAAGAAGGCAATGAAGAAAAAGCAAAGCAAACGACAGAGAACAAAAATAAGAGTTGAGACGATGGAGAGCGTCAGAAAAAATCAACTCGCTTGGTTGAGCACTCTGAAAGAGGAAATCACCAAGCTGAAATGAATTCTCAGGTAGGATTAAGTACATTCCAACAAATTTTGGACAGATGGTGGTTGAAGAAATGGGCCCCAGATATGATAGACCTGTTTATAATGGTCCCTTTAAAATAGGATAACTGTTATTATAAATCACTCCTTTTTTGTAACTTATCACTATTTTTAGAATTATGGGGAAGTCTAAACGTTTTGAATTCCACAAGTAATTCCTCTATATATATATTATCTCAAGGATATAGAAAGCATGAAGAAAGAGGAGCCTGCCCTATGTGCAAGAAGACTTTTGTAAACTTTGGGGCTCGAATGAACATCTAAATGCAAAAGCAGATTTTGCACTGTTTATGAAAAGATTCTAATTGGTAGCGATATGAATCTTGTGTTCTTTCATAGTATGTGATTCCTGTAATCTTATATTTCATTTACGCTTTCATTTTTCTAAATTGGAGAGACAAAAAACCCAGAATTCATCATTGCGATGCTCTTGGCTTAAGCAATTTAGACTATGTGTAGTTCTTCCTAACTAATTCATAATTCATCTTATTAATGATCTGATGCAGTTATATGTTTCTTATTCCTCTAATTCCATTCAAATTTTAGATATAAGCTCAGACTCACCGCCTCATTTATCCTTTTCCTCTTGATAGTTTTCATGTTTTGACAATGCATTATTCGTTCCAAACTCCATAGCCCAAATGTTATCCTCATTTTTTCAGTTATTTTATAAACCCCGCCAAAACAAACCAAATCTAGCCAACAATTTCCATAGATATATCAAGTGACACAAGAGAGCCCTCTCTGAGTTGAGCAGGCTAGTGCCTCAGCTCTTAAGCTGGTTGAAATAGTTACCTTTGTCATTTGTCTATTCAACCAGACATATTTACAGAGTGCTAACATTCTGGCGTCGTTGCCGGGGATGAAATTGAAATTTTTTTCCCTGGGAAGAACGACATGGTTGAGTTCTAAGGTTTCAGAGTAGTAGACACTTAGGCACATATTGGTTGTATTCCTGCTCTGGCGACTCCACACATCAAAAAATCAGTTTGAAGGTGATTTCACTGGTAGAAGAATCCAAAAAATTTCAATTTTCACTGATGACTCCACTCTCAATGAAGAATCCAGCTTCCAAAACTTCAATGGCGACTCCACTCGTAATGCAAAATATAGATCCCAAGACGTCATTGGAGACTCCACTCAAATTTTGAATACATAATGTAGTTCAGAGGATTCATTGAAAGACGATGCCCCTTGGCTGAGGTATGAGAAGGCATTATGAAAGAAAACAAATGCTCAAAATGGGATTTTTTTTAGATCATTTTGCTATTTGTTATAAGATGTCTCTGTTTCTTTCTTGAAAATGCTAGGCAAGTTCTTCTTTTCTTACTGCATGCAAATAAAGACCATGAAAATCCAGAAAATATATATCCCCCTCTTAAAATTACACGAACGTCCCCTCTGTTTATCACTCATTTTGACAAAGAAATTTCATCTGGGCTACGTGATGACCATAACCAAGTTGATGAGCCTCATGAAACCAAGGTTGATATTTCATCTCCTGCACTTGATCCAACTCCCTCCAAGACTCAACATAGATACAAACCCTTAAATTTACCTCACATCCTTCATAATTTTCCTCCAAAACACTATGAGTATCTACCTATATTTGATGGGGAACCTGATAACATCTCAGCTGAAAAACACATCCAAGGGTTTGAGCATTTTATAGATTTGTTTGAGATTGAACATGATGATGTTTGTATGAGGGCCTTCTCTCAATCTTTGAAAGGAGACACCAAAGACTGGTTTAAACATTTGCAGCCAGAGGAAATTAGCTCATGGGAGGAATTGAAGGATGTCTTTTTAAAGTTTTGGGGCAATAAGAAGTCTTTGGACCTACAGCTTAGAGATTTCTATGGTTTGGAAAAGCAAGACAATGAAACTATTTCTATATTCAACAGAAGGTGTTCCAGTATCTATCAAAATTTACCCAAAGAAATTCGACCCACTGAAGTTGCTGCTATGCTCCATTATGCAACTACTCTCCATCCAAATTTGTCTCTCCTTCTTATGGAAAGAATATCGAAGTCCTTAAAAAAAATGTTCTATGATGCTCATGACATACAACACAACACCCAAGCACGTGAACAGATTCAAAATGAAGGACTAAATGCTCAAGAATGTGAAAGTGAATATAAGAGGAAAGAGGTTCATTGGGATCCTGAGCATAGATTTGAAAATACCATAGGTCCTCTTGCGGTTTCCAATGCCAATGATTCTGAAAAAATTTATATTCCACCTGATGAAAGAGGGGGTGCTGATCCATCTCATGATAAACAAAAGGATGATCATTTTATGTATTCATTTATAGATGGTCAAGAGTATGAGTTTACAAATCATTTTGTTGAAGAACAGGTCGATGTTCCCAATTTGTTCTTGTTAGATGACATCTCACATACAATTGATTTTCCTGTATATGACAAATATGACGAGGATTGTGATGTTGAAGACTTTCTTTTTCAGCAGTACGGTGAGATAAGTCAAACTACATATCACAGTTACAAAGGGAAGAGTATTGGATCAGCCGAAGAAAATTCTCTACCCTTGTGCTTTGTTGCATTCAAATTTTTGAAAGAGAATTCTCAAATCATTGTTTAAGCAAGCGAATTTTTGCTGATGCAAAGTCACACCAAACCAATGAAACAAATTGACAAGATATTGGAGCACTCTTCTCAGGCGCTCGATGACCCTATTCCTTGTTTTTTAGAAGACCTTGTCAATTCAGAAGTGTAGTCATTGGTCGAAGACAAAGCTGAAAGTGAGCATGTCCAACAATCCAAAGAGATGTAGAAATGTACCTATGACGACACTGGAGAAAATGAAGAAGGTTTTGAGTCAGGTAACATAACCTTGCCATTGTGTTTTCCCTCATTCGAACTGTTGAAACAAAATAGCGTTTCAAATCAGAAAGTATCCAAGCATGAATTTGAAAGTGAAGTAAGCAGTGGACTTACAGATAAAAATTCTCTCCCCTTATGTTTTTCTTCCTTTGAATGGTTAAAAGAAAATCACGAGACTTCAGAGAAAACAGGGAGTTATGACAGTATTCAAAGTAGTATTGTTTTACATGAAAATGTTGTTATCATTGAAGAACACCAACTACACTCACATGCATTGAAGGATCATTACTTGGAAAATTCGGAGTGGCAACCTGCGCTTAACGATCAGATTAAAGAAGAAGCAGATCAAGAAATTGTTGTTGAAGGTCGTTTTTCTTCTCCTAAAACTAATGCATATGTTCAACGACATCCCCAGCAAGACAAAGTATTTCAAGGTTGCCTTTCTTCCCTTGAAAATGATGTAGTGATCCTATTTATGAAAATCCTAGACATGGATGGATATTTTGAAACTTCACCTATGGAGACTCCAAGCAACGAGGGAACACTTGTGGAGGAATCTTACTCTTCTGTCCTAACTCTTGAAAAGGAAACATTCTTCCATATGATTCATGATCCCAAGACACATTATATGGAAAAGGTTTATAATCATAATTCACCAATAATAGAAGACTACAACAAATCAATGTCTGTATCAAATGTGAGTCCTTTTACATCAGATGATTTTCTCTAGCCATGGTTACCTTATGACTCAAGAAATCTTTACTACCAAAGTTCTCAAAAATTTTGCCAGTTTTTTGATAGAAGTCAACAAGTTGAATCACCTGAAAACAGAAATGCAGTGGAAGGAGTGAAATGTGATGATTGTTTTATGCATAATTTAGAAGATCCATTTGCGCTCTTGTTGGGAGAAGTGAACAATCTAGGCCCTTCAATTTTTTTTAAAATTGGACTTATAGATAAAATTTTGAATGAATTGTCAGTAGAAGGGTTTTTGAACAAGCAAGTACAAAAGAAACGAACGGTGGATTGAATGTTGTCATGGCTACATTGGGATTATGATTTCACTTGATTGACGGTTCTTTTTCAATTGTTACGGTAGGTAGAAGTGTGGGAATAAGCCTGTTGAACAAGCATTGTTTTAAACTTCCAGTAGTATGTACAGTTAGATCCTAACAATAATTTTTCAACATCCAGTGGAAAGCAGTTTGCAAAATCTGGTTTTAAGATTTTACGATTTAGTCTCCAAAATGAAACAGGATGCCCACACACGTTTGAAGGTAGCCTAATGAAGAAGGCACTGGGTCTACAGTTCTTTGCTACCTCATAGGGATATTACCATTCCCAGTTGGAGACTATGTTATCACCATGACGATCATGCTTCAAATCTGAGTTTAAATTTAATGGGTGACTAAATTAGTGTAGAGACATGGCGTTATTTGGAGATTCGGGTCATATGTGGCGGTAATATGGACAAAT
Organism: Picea engelmannii; assembly: GCA_009831015.1. NCBI lineage: Eukaryota > Viridiplantae > Streptophyta > Pinopsida > Pinales > Pinaceae > Picea > Picea engelmannii. Next base: position 380,046 of record ML776615.1, read on the forward strand.
ATGGTGGAAGAGTGATGTAAGGAGTCTTACAGACCATTGATCTTGAAGCGACCTAGATCGACTATTGAGGCCCATATCGGGCGGTGAACTAGCGCAAAACTTAATTATGCAAGGGTGGATCGGGGAAAACCATTGTGGTTTAAATAGTGGACGCATGGCGCCCTTAGAAGTGGATCGGGGAGAAAAGTAGTTTGCCTGAAACCGTTTTCTCATAAGTCGCGATGTCATGTGGTTTAATGTATCAAATCAACTACTTGTGGGGGGAGGTGACGATTAGTCAAATCACCTGATGTCGCTGGTTCAGGTACTTCCCGTCCGACATGTCAATTGAACACCATCGTATAACTAACTCAAAATTTCATCATTCAAAGTAGATTGATGAAGCGTGGCAAACCAACGTACCATGTCAGTAATTCATGATTAGGATTCAAGGAATACCGATCTTCAGATATGGGTAGCTTTATCCTACTCCGGGAAATCGTCGTCCCATGCATCAGTGGAGTAATCTCGAGCTGGATCGATTTCTTGAGTTCTGTAGAATTAAGGGAGACAAAATTGTGGCCTCTAGAAGGTCAGAATATATGGATAACGTCAATCGAACAATGTCCAGTACAACAAGGTTCTCAACTAATGTGTAAAGCTTACCAATAAGTGAGAAAGAAAGGTGGATTGCACAGATATTAACAACCAAATTTCATACAGAGCCCGCAACTGAATCAGAGTCAGGGGTTAGATTAAATCCTGTTATGAGGGACCTAGTCATCAATGAACATGCAGACAAAATCTACAAGCAGGCAATGAAGAAGAAGCAGAGCAAACGACAGAGAACAAAAATCAGAGCTAAAATGATGGAGAGCGTCGGAGAAAATCAAATCGCTTGGTTGAGCACTTTGAAAGAGGAACTCACCAAGCTGAAATGAATTCTCAAGTAGGATTAAGTACATTCCAACAAACTTTGGATAGATGGCAGTTGAAGAAAGGGCCCCCAGATATGACAGACCTGTTTCTAATGGTCCCTTTAAAATAGGATAACTGTTATTATAAACCACTCCTTTTTTGTAACTTATCTCTATTTTTAGAATTATGGGGAAGTCTAAATGTTTTGAATTCCACAAGTAATTCCTCTCTATATATATTATCTCGAGGATATAGAAAGCATGGAGAAAAGAGGAGCCTTCCTTCTGTGTAAGAAGACTTTTGTAAACTTTCGGGATCGAATGAACATATAAATGCAAAAGTGGATTTTGGACTGTTTATGAAAAGATTCTAACTGGTAGTGATATGAGTCTTGTTTTCTTTCATAGCATGTGATTCCTGTAATCTTATATTTCATTTACGCTTTCATCTGTCTAAATTGGAGAGACAAAAAACCCAGAATTCATCATTGGGATGCTCTTGGATTAAGTGATTTAGACTATGTGTAGTTCTTCCTAACTAATTTAGAATTCATCTTATTAATGCTTTGATGAAGTTATATGTTTCTTATTCCTCTGATTCCATGCAAATTTCAGATATAAACTCAGACTCACTGCCTCATTTAGCCTTTTCCTCTTGATAGTTTTCATGTTTTGACAATGCATTGTTCGTTCCAGACTCCATAGCCCAAATGTTATCCTCATTTTTTCAGTTATTTTATAAACCCCCCAAAACAAACCAAATCTAGCTACCGATTTCCATAGATATATCAAGTGACACGAGAGAGCCCTCCCTGAGTTGAGCTGGCTAGTGCCTCAACTCTAAAGCTGGTTGAAATAGTTACCTCTATCCTTTGTCTATTCATCCAAACATTTTTATAGAGTGCTAACATGCTCGCTTAAAACAAAGCTGAGTATGGTCCAATGGGACACAAGGCTAGAATGGGTTGGTTCAGTTTGAACCGATTTCCTAGTTTCATGTTTACCAGTGAAAGAATATGAATTTGGAATGGAAAGAAAGGCTTCAATAACATGAATGGATTTTAGGTTTAGGCCACCCCTTCACTAGTGAATTTACCAGTTCATGGCTTATTCCAAGTATAAGTATTCTTACCAGTAAGTAGAAGCATGAGGTCAACCAGTCGGACAAGGTTCAAGCCAGGCAGAAGCTTACCATTCTTGTGCTCTCAGGCTTGTTCTTTTAGAAAGTTCTTATTTGTTTGTCTTTTTGAGACCCTCACTGATTGGTTGATATAGACCGTTCTTTATATATGTTCTTTCTTTATTCAATCCTTGCTTTGAGATTTCTATACGGTCTATTTGGATATTTCTTAGGAATCAAATTTTTTATTATGTCACTCTGCTCCTCTACGAGCCTTCTTATTTCTATTATTTAGGCAGCCTTGGACAACATTGAATTACTATTTCAAAAGGTTTCATCCATCCCTATATCCTAAAATTTTTATCCCAACCCACATCCATGTCCGGGGAACACTTATCATTATCATACCCCACCCTTACACACATGGTGACAACCCTAGATCTCTGTTTCATATTTTTATCTTTTGGAGAATCTTAACTTATTTTTTAGATTTTATATTCTTGATCACAAGAACTATTTTCCGAACATGGCATGGTCGAGTGAGATAGGGGTTGATAGACATCCCCTTTCAATTATATCCCCTATACACATACTTTTATTTTTACCCAAAGCTGAGAGAAAATTTGTTCGGAAAATATGTGGCAGAGGGTGGCTTACTTTATAATTAATTGTTCATGCCTACACACTTCTTTTAGGTACCACCATGTAGCCCTTGATGATTGGAGGGACAACATATCGGGAAAGAAAGCATACTTTAAGAATGGTTGTTATGAAGCCCCTACTGCTTAATATACAGAAACAACTGCCTCTGTATCTGCGTTTGCCTTTGTCCCTCCCTACTTCTAGGATTGGATATGAAATTGGTGCTTCTCGATCAACTCATTCAATTGGTTCTTAATAGTGTCTATGAAACTGGAGGATCTGGATCTGGAATTGGCGCAACTGGATATATAATTGGATCTGGATCTTAAACTTGTATTATATAATATATTATAAAATATATAATATTCATTATTATAGTTTGTATTAATATGAAAAATTATACCTTTCCAAATGCGGAAAAGCGACTACGTTCCTTATATATATTTTTTTCTATTCTTATTATAATATTTATTTCACATGGATGAATATTGTCAGTTAGCTTGCCCCTCTGAGTAAGGAAACATTCAATCCCTAGGTTATTAGTAAGGCTGGATGTAAAGGTGTGATTCAAAGCCCTCCGATCATTGTAGGAGTGAATGTGTTGTCTGAGCTGAAGGTAGCATTGAATGGCTATTACTAGTCGGTGTAGTGGGAGCAATCACCCCAATGCTGGGTTGGGTTGAAAGTCCTCGCATGCCTGTATGTCGCGTGTGTGGGAGGAAGGCCCCATCCCGTGGGTGGGATGTGTGCGTGTGTTTGTGGAGTGTCCCCCTAATAAGTTGATTTCCTTATATATCTATATATTTCCTAGCATACATACATACATATATTTCCTAATCAATCCTAGGTTGTTAGGGTTTGTTGTGTGCAAGATAGAGTGTGTGTTTGTTTGTCCTTCCATCAATCAAAAGAAGAAACCAAATACATCTATTTTTTGTGCACAGTGGATAGAACTGCCATGAAACAACTTATTAGCAGATTAATAGATCATTTTGGAATTAAATTACATATATATACATCACATATCCCTCAAGACTTTAGGTTTGAAACAAGCTACTGAGCTAACTATTTCATTTGTTATCTAAGTGGGATATATATAAGGAAGGAGATCTTACTTGCTCGAATATAGAGCTTGAGGTTCTTATCTCCTTGGATCGAATAAGTGATGTCCCACCACCCTGTTGGATTTGAGGGGAATAAATAGAAGGTTACCCCAACCCTTCGTTATGCTCTTTGAGGGGAAGATATCAAAGATCGATTTTGTTCATTTCACACAGTTAGAGAAACTGAGATCATATTTGTGATATTTAGATAAGGAAATAGTGTTTGGTAGGTTGATCAAGATTTGACCAGGTTTATCAGAACCTTAATGGGTTGACCGATGCAAAACCTTGCCTGAGCTATCTCCTTTAGAGGAAGAAATAAAGGGATTTAATAAGGTAGGTAAGGTAAGGTAAGATAAGGTTAATCTGAGAAGCTTGGATAAGATCATGATTTCTTTCTTTGCTAAAGAGTAATTACATATATAATTCATGAATGGATTCAAGAGCATAATGACGTCGATAATGAAAGATAATTCTATCTTTCAAATGATTCTTGGAAGGTTCAATCCCTTCCACATCGAACATGACATAGGGAGGGCTCAAGGTCAAGAGGAATGGCCCTTAAATAATGAACCAAACTAGGTTGGGTTTTCAGATGTCTCCCTCTATAGGGCTGGTGATACGACCCATGCTTTTGGGATGGGGGAGACATCATAGTCCCGTAATTCCAGCACAACCCGTTGGTGCCACTCCAAGACAAGGAATCCTTATGAGCAAATGAGGGTGCTGGGGGGCCCCAACGACTAGGTGGATCAATCGACTGGTATTTGATACAAAGTTACAACATGCCAGAGGAATAATCCATTTGACCTAAATCATATTCCCTTTCTGAGAGAGAAAGGGACCAGGAAGAAAATGATCAACCTATCTGAACCTTATGAAAACCTTCGAAGGCCAGTAAGAATGACTACGATGGGGTACCTTCACTCTACATCGACGACTACAAACCACGATGCAATTACTCATCTGAATCCCATCTCCACCAAAAGAATCTCTCCCCTCAATCTCACATCAAGTAGCCTAGACCCTTCAAACACCTTGAGGTCAACACCCATCCATCATAAAGAAACATAGACGCTCATAACTATCCGTCGTTATGCCCCTTTCACGATCACAATGACCCTTTAGGATAACGCTACTACTCAGGCAAACACTGCCTTCACTATCTATCGTATCTTGGCTTAGGAATATCCTTCTGCACTTAACTCTACACACAATTGGGATATCATTATGTTGGCCTATAATCCCACTTGTATGTACAGTTGTAGTATAACCTCTATCACTGCACTTCGCCCCATTTGGACTAATAATGCTTTGAATCCCATACAATGACCTACTAGTCATTGTACCTATTGCGCCAACTGAGGAGTTGTAGTGACATAATGTGCTTGGGGGGAGGGTGAGTAGGACGACCGAATATCTAAGGTGCGAGGAATTGTTTGATTTCAAAGATTCAAGGTCTGATGTCAAGGATTCATATTTTGTTTCAAAGTATGAGTTCGTCGATTGAAGGTCTAAGTCGAAGAGGTATGATTGATATTTTGATGATGTTTATGATGTAGATACTGGTACGACTACGGTGTTGAGGGGCCTTGACTGCTTCGAAGGAACCTCACATAGAGCTTCCTTAGTAAGTGTGTTAATTACAACCCTCTTCCACTGACTAACTTTAGAACTTGCGAGACCGACCTTTATTTATAGTGGAGGTAGGTTGGGTTACCAGCCAAACCACTAAAAAAAAAGGAAATGATGACCGGTTACACTCAGCCAGACTAATTCTTGCAGTTTGAGTCTGCGCATTTCCACTCTGTAACAAGGTAGCCGTAGGAAAACCTGTGACTGGATCAAATCGCTCTTTGGATAGATTATTCCAAAGAATCAGTTAAGGTAGGTTGGTAAGGTTGCTTGGAAGGTGAGATTTCTTGGTTCGATGGCTATGGTGATAGAAAGGATAGATAACATGTATGATAGTTAGTCAACAATTGTGAGATGGATTTGGCGATGGCTAGATTGCTTGCGTGGGTTGTTCAGTAGAATTAGTCTAGCTTGGCAGGTGAGATTGCTTTATGGTAGACTTATTCCCAATCTGAATCAGTCTCATTCCCATAAAGTAGTAGCACGTGGGTGGATCTTAACGCAACCCACCAATAGCTCTAGTTGATGTACAACTTATCATCCCTCCAACTATCTCTCCAACCATTTAAGGAAAGAAGCATTAGCGAGAAGCATAGGTGGAGAGAATTGTTCTAGCTATCAAAATTGTGACTAAGTAATTTTCGATTTGGGTTCATTTTCAATTTATTAGTAACATAACGATTGTTGTTAATTACTTTACACATGACCTATAAGCATGTAAGCAACAAGATACAATATATGGATACACGCTAGAATGGGAGGTAGTTGCTGTAAACCACATTAATCTGGAAGAAGGGGGGGCTACATTGATCCAACAACTTAGAAAGCAACAACAATGTCCCCAACATCCCTTCATTCCCTAGTAATATTCTCATCAGTTCCAACTTATTAACCACCACCTCACCTAGATACTTCAGTCGCATAGGTGGATCCCATCCCACCAACAAGAGAGAAATCCACAGTTGAACCCATTTATTAAGTGGATCCCGTAGTTGAATCAACATCGGCTCAAGCTTACCCACCAACATAAATGACAGAGGCAGAGGAATCAATAACATTATACCCCGCAGAGTAAGCAGAAGCTAAAGGCACTCCTTCACTTGTATACTTGGTATAGCTAACTAAAGTGAGCAGGCACCAAGAGAAACAATTGACTCCAAAGAGGTAACAATATCCCCTACTAATGGACCAATAACAAATTGAGTAACCTAGGTAGGAAAAGTCAAAGTTTACCCATAATAATCCATTTAAGTTGATCCTAGGCATTAGCCAAAGTGACATACCTTTCAGTTCTAGATCGAGTTTACCCAATTGTTGTTCGAGAGCCCATGGTATCCCTTCCAGGTGGATATAAATATCCCGTGCCATCAATACTGAGATGAGGCCTCTCGATGGGATTTTTCCTGGCTATGATATGGGTGGTGTGGTACCTTATAAATGATTCTGAGCGATGGAGTGTTGGTGAGTGAGATGGTTAAAAGTGAGTTAGGGGTTGTTGGTCGGTTACTAAAATAACTTTTCTATTTGCCAAAGAAAGCTAAAGTAGCAGTTCTCTACCAATCAACAACAGGGTCAGTCGCACCCAATAATTCAGTTGTTTCTCGTGTTTCCCTTGGCCCAACTTCCCTATAAACCAGTCTAGGGATGGTCGAAAATCCGTCAAAGGCTAAGTAGTATTTACATATCGATAAATATGCAAATGTGAATCTAGTAGTGGTTCCCACAACGCAAGAGCCAATGTACCTTATTGATCGGGTGACTAAGGAAAATACATCTCAGCCATCACCTCGTCTAACGTCCATTCCTGATCCAAAGCCTGCTTATGAACTAGAAACATCAAGAGGATGTCGTGCCAGTTACACCAACCATTAGAAGTTGAACCAACAACACCTATAGGAGAATATAGGATTGTTCGAGAGTAAGCCGCAGACTCGGTTCCCCTCACCTTCGGTGAGGGAAGCGACATAACATATTATCCCCTATAGAGATGAAAGCATGTATCCCTGACTATTAATAATAAGAATACAACATCTATGAATAAGAATAATACAACATCATGATCACCTATAACTAAAGAATAATACTACGTTATCAATATAAACATCAATGTCATAATATGACAACTATATGTTGGTTGGTTAGAAGTGTACATCTCACATGTTCCCCTTTCATTATTTGATCATCATTGGCGTTGTAATATGATGATATTTGAGCACATATGGAGCCACCTAGAAATTAGGATGTGTTTTCCCTAAGTATTTGATGCATTTCCCTTGGTTGACACTTTATTATTGAGGGTAGATGACATTACACACTTGATTTTAGAACATTGACCTGCATGGAAGATTCAATTTGGGTAGTGGTATCCAATATTTCCTTTTTAATTACCTTTCTATGAAAATACAGATTTGGATGTTGGAACCCCATTAATTCAGAACCTCAGTGTGCCATTAACCCCCCTGTTACTAAAACTTTCAAGATCTATCTCGACCATCGATCTCCCCTCGATCTCCATCATTCGATCGGGTGGACGTGCAAGTTCGTGCACTGAGGCAAAGGTGTGGGATGGGACCCACCAATACCAACAACAAATAGGGGGGAGCCATGTGGACGGGTGAAAGACTACCAGCTGGAATTGTCAGGTATTGATGGAATCTAGACGCAATGAAACTTTAACCATCTAGAAATCCGAGATTTACTTTATGTGCCTTTTATTGTAAAACCTGGATCTAGATATAAAATCTTCCTGCGTGGAACCTTAACTATCCAAAGAACTAGGAATATGGGATTTTGGAAATGTTGTGACGTCATGATGGCATGGATAGTGTGTGGAAAGAGACATGGATTCCATGAGGAGGGTGGCATGGAATCCACGTGGAAGTGGTGACATGACAAATCCATGGTAGTGGAAACTTATGACAAAATGGGGAAGAGGAACTGTGACCATCTAAAAATCTGGAAAGATTCTTTAAATGGCCTTTTAATAAAAATTCTGATGCTGGATGATGGAACTGAGAAGACTAACCTTGACCATCTAGGAATCCAAAAATATGGAGTATCAAGAAAAGTCCTTTTATTTAAAAAAATAAAATCATATCTAGATATCTAAGGCAGGGCCCACGTGGAATAAAGAATGACATGGCATCGCCTTAGGGTGCCATGTGAACTCATGTGCCACATCAGCTGAAGCCCATTCTTGCAACCTATAGTTGAGCGCCAAGTGGAAGAATTTCATTGGAGGCATGCCAGTAGAGGTGGACGAGTGAAGGGATTTCATGTGGCGATCAGGTACAGGTGGGACCCGCATTATTAAAGAATAGTATCCGAGAATCCTAGATTTCTTTTGAAGTCCCCTATTATTGAAAGCCATATGTTGGATATGTAACCTTGACCAGTGGAACCTTGATATCAGGACTGTGTTCGATGACATGGAGTCCATGTGACAAATGATGTGGAATGCACATGGCAGGTTTACAATGGCGAGGCCATAATGGTGAAGTGGCAAAAATTTGATTCTTTTTGGAAGAAATTTTAGGAAATTCGGATCCAATATATAGAACCCTATCATTGGAACCTTGACTATCTGATTTTTTGGAAAATGTTTCCACGTTAAAGATTAGTGCATCAATAGATGCCACATTTTCCACGAATAACCTATGTTTCAAAGTTTTTTTTGAACATGTGCAACGGAGGATACGTGGAACCCTTAATCCAGGTTAGCGAATAGTGGAGTTTCAAAAAATCTCTTTTAACAAAAAGTCGGATTCCAGATGTGTAACCTTATGGCGGAATCCTTCATACAGATTTTTGGAAAAGTATTCATTAAAGGAAATTCTGGATTTGGATTTTATCAACAACCTACCATTAGTTGACAATAAATGTTGACGTTAATTGATAAAAAAATTGTTAAATTGCACGGTGAAGAAATTGAAAAGTTCGGTGAAAATGACATGTTTTCAGGAGGTCGTAACTTTCAACTCACATATAAAATTAAGGCATGGGGATAGTAATTGGAAAGATAATTCAGAGGAGAATAACATGTGATTGTTAGAATTTGAAGAATTGTGATACAATTCTTCGTGAATTGAGAAGAGGAAGAACTTGTAGCTTTAATTGATAGAAATTTATTAAATTCATAACTCTAACATAATGGTGCAGGAGCATCGTCAACAAATCCCACGTGGAGGGACAACTCAGCGCCATAGTGCGCCTGCTTAATTATTTGGAATCTAAAAGTTGGTGTTTTGTTGTAGATCTATTTTGAAAGAATGATTGAAGAAGAGCGAAACGCTCAGAAACTGAATGATCACGGGAGCTCTGGGAGTTTCACTCTCAAACTTTAATGTAACAGAGCTTGAGTAGTTATTAGTTGTTACTTCGATAGGAGAGGTAGTCGAAGGGAACCCTAGGAATTTTCTTGTATATGTAGATGCATGGTATGCCCAAATGAGGTTGTTGGAGGAGTATTGTTACTGAATAGGAGGTAGAATAGTTCTTTGAGAGAGCTTGAGAGAGATGAGACTCTGTTGTAGTCTAGCATGCACATATTGTAATCAGATTTTAATATTAATGAAAAACACAACAGTTTTTCCTGCACATGATTGTTTATGTGTTTATGTGTTTTATGAATGTATGTTGTAGATGTATGTGATAGGTTTTCATCTGCAGTAGGAAGATATATTTATCTATCTTTGTTGAGTTTGCAATATTGTTCTGGGTTCTTAGGCTATGCAAGGAGTGCACGACAGAACATTGGAGGTTCTGTAGCCAACGCAAGGAGTGCACATTTGAACTCTGTGGAGTCAGAAAAGAACGTGCCAGGAGGGCGCTTCAGAGTGATAACAACTCAGGGGAAGTATCTAGGTTACTGAATACCTTAGAGAAGAAATTGTGCAGAGGAAGCACAAAGAAACATAGTCACTTAAAACTCTATAGATATCTGCTAGGTGGGCATTGAGAAGGTGCATGCGTGCACATAAGAACTCTCTATCGAGTTCAAAGAAAAGAGTATCAGAGGAAGGTACTCATGAAGTTTTTGAATACTCTGTAAGCTCTGCAAGTGTGCATTGAGCAAAAGATACTGAGAAGGCATAATAATCTCTTTGAGGAGTAAAGAGACTGAACCTTAGAACTTGAGTGAGCAAAAGTTCAAGAGAGACAGTTCAAGGAGTGCGTGCAGAAGTGAACTTATTCCAAGATTCACAAGTACAAGAGGAGTAGCGCAAGTTTGCATGCAGAGCGCAAGTGTGCACCATAGTCGAGGACAATATTCATTGTCAAAGCTTAGGAGGAAAAGTGGAATCGGGACCCTTTAAACCAGTTTCGCAGAGGAAGGTTCAAAGACCAAAACCTTTGAACACTTAGAAAATTTCCCAAGTCTGACAGAACAAAGAAGCTCAGGGGGAGGAGAGACAACAACCATCAGATCAGCTGCTGGAGGAAGTATGGACCGTTAGATCAATGTATAGGAAAACAAAGGAGAGCATCGAGGAGGAACAGATTCCAAGGTAACGTGCACAAGGTTTAACCCTTGTGTGCACAGGAGAACTGACTTGCCAAAGTCCCGAAGTGATTAGGGACCGTTCATCGCCAAGAGGGAAGGTGGCATAAGATCTACAACTCCGGAGGGGAAGCACTTCCGAAGCCTGTGGTCAAGGAGAGAGCCAAATCACCAAAGACCTGAAGTGGATCCTGGCCGTTGATCGCCAGGGGGTACATGTCAACAGATCAGAGTCTTCGGGTAAAAGCACTCCGAAGGGATGAGTGCGTAGGAGTTTAAAACTCCCGAAGCCCAAAGAGCAGAAGAGAAATATAGACCGTCAGATCCAGAGGGACACGTGGCAGAAATGTGTTGTCTTTGGGTGAAAGTTTCTCGAAGAGCCGAAGTGAATCTGGACCATCAGATCCAGAGGGACACATGGTGACAGATCGTGAGCTTCAAGAAGAAGCAAAAGTGGAGTATTGAAACTCCTGAAGTCCGAATAGCTGAAGTAGCGAAGAGCCGTCGATTTGTAGGAGGACACACATCAACCGATTGTGTACTCTAGGTAAAATGTTCCGGGAAAAAGCGAGCATGGAGAAGTTGAGACTTGAAATCTATGAAACCCTAAGATCTGAAGCGCATCGTAGCCATCTGATTTAGGAGAACACGCGACATAAATCCATGGAATTTGGGTAAATACCCGAAGTAAATTATAGCCTTCCGACTCGGGAGGACACGCGACAAAATTTTGTGCACTTCGAGGGAAAGGGAAAGTCGAAAGTTTGGTTTTTCGAAGTCCGAAGAAATGAAGCAATCACATTCATTGATCTGTAGGAGACACGTGCCAATAGATCACGAGATTCAGATAAAAGCATTTCAAAAAATTTGAGAGTTGATATTTCCGAAGTCTGAAGTCTCGAAGTGACTAGGACCATCAATTGAGGAAGGATAGGTGTTAATAGGTCTTTCATTTCAGAATATAGCCACTGCAGAGAAAGCAGGAGTTGAGAGTCGAAACTCCCAAAGCCCGAAAGGTGAAATCAATCACGACCGTTGATTTGAAAGGGGCACACGTCAATAAATTGTAGAGATATAGAAGGGCCTGATCTTGAGAGAAGGAAGGAAAGGAGACATGTATGAACCGTTGATCAAGAGGCTCCACCCAAGATCGCGAGATCGATGGTCATGCAGGATTGCGGGGACAGGAAGTGCTCGAACTTTAAAAATTTGAGAGTGGGCCGTAATCAAAACCATAGTATTGTAAAAGGGACCCGTGGCGATTGATAGTGAATTGCGAGGATAAAAGTGGGTTGATCCCAAACTAGTTTCGACCACACCCAAAATTGTGTGTGGACATATCCCAAGGTCACATATGGGAAAGGGTTAACGGAGGGGGAGCTAGCGCCTGAATCCTGATAGTTCGACAATGCGAAGGGAGAGGTTGTGGGTGTCATAGAACCCGCACCAAAAGGACTGAAAGGGTCTGTCTTTAATTACAAGAGAGACCATAAAGGTTTCATATAGCTGATTCAACTCCGAGAATCAAAGATCCTTGACTGGGAGGTCAAGAAACCTCGAGGAGAGAAGGGGGTTCTGCATCAAGTGGTATTAGAGCTGATTTTCGTCTGTAGATTTCAGGAGAAGGAGATGGAGGAGGTAGTTTGACTACATCAAGTGGTACCAGAGATTATTTTCGTCTGTATATTTTAGGTGAAAGAGATGGAGGAGGTAGTCTGACTACATCAAGTAGTACCAAGAGCTGAATTTTGTCTGCAGATTGTAGGTAAAGGTGAGAAGGTGAATAGAGATAATATGATGACATCAAATGGTATCGAAAGCTGAAGTTCACCTGTAGACAATAGGTGAAGAGAGACATAGTACTGATGCTTTGTAAATATTTTTCCAAGGTGTGCAACAAATGGTAGATAACTAGGAGGGATGAAGAGAAAAAATATGGCTATTGAAGGCCATGAGCATGGTCGAAGAGGAGACCGCCAACAAAAAAGTAAAGTAGAAATTGACAAGGAGGTCATTGAGATAAGAGAAAGAATGGAACAACTGTCATTGAAGATGCAATAGGAGACAAAGGTACAATGGAGGTACAAATGGCCTCTGCACATGAAGGTAAAATGGCATGTTCAAAAGTTGTTGTCCAGAAAGCAATAACCAAAGTTGAGGAGATGGCTGAGGGAAGTTGAAAACCTCAGTGACATAGAGGAGAAAGTGATTCACATCTGTGAGCCAAAGATTGGGAGGAACCTCAATGATGAGGAGGAGGGGAAATCAGTTAAAGGTCTCATAAACTGCTAGGAAGGCATAGATGATTTTTTATATTGCCAGGAGGGAAATGAGATGAGATCAATTGAGGATCTCATAGACTGCCAGGAGGGCAGTGATGGAAATTTAAATTGTTAGGTGGGCAATGATATGATATCAGTTGAAGATCTCATAGACTGCCAGGAGGGTAGAAGAGAAATCCCAGATTGCCAGGTGGGAAAGGAAGAAGAGAGGAGATTATCTGAAAGTCTCATGAACTCAGCTGAGAGTTCATATGAACAAAGAGAGCTGGTGGAGAAGGAACATAAATGGATTCTGATCATTGGGGGAATTCAAATATTCCTACCAAATAGTCCAGTAGAGGCTAGTACAAGTGTTGCACATGAGGAGGTGGTGCAATAAGAATCCAAGTAAGAGGCCATGGGGCCAAATGCTTTTAAATCTAACTGTGTATGTGATGTAGGTACCACATGGGAAAGACAACCAATAGATAATGTCAAGGAGGGGGAGAAGGAGTAGACACTAATGTCTGCCCCAACAGAAAAAGAGGATAATTCAGATGAATTGCTCACTCAATGGGAGCAAGAGGTGAAGATGTTGGAGGATTGGTTGGACAATCCATAACCAAAATATGGCTGCCAGGAGACAGTCATGCAGATTTCAGGAGAAGAGCATTCAACAAAATTGCTCAAAAATTTCATCCTGAGAGCTAAATAGGAGATGACTGCAACACTGGAGCCTGCAACAGAAGAGGAAACAAACAACGTATATTTTTTTGAGCTGTATGAGGAATTCGAAGCCCTGGAGAGAAGGGTAAATATGCAGAGTAGGCATATCCAATAAATCAAGTTGGAAACATAGGGAGGAGCATACTAGCCTAGAGAGCAGCTGGAGGAAGTTGGGGTTGAACCAACACAAGAGGAGATGACAGAAGTCAATCTATCAAAGGAGGAAGTTGAGCAACAACTCAGTGGTGAGATTGCATAACTGGAGTTTGCAACAGAATGGCCAGCTAGTGCCACAGGAGATGAAGATAACCCGAAGGGCCAGATTGATCATATTGATAAAAAGGAGACATAACACACATTTCAATGTGCCCAAGAGACGGAGAAAGAAGAACATTCAGTGGAATTTCTCAAAAATTTCAACCAAGGAGATGAACATAAGGCAAGCGTAGAATTGGGATCTACAACAGAAGGATATGAGCATTGATCTAAAAATGAAGAAGACTTGTATTCTTGAAATTATTTGCAAGATTTAATTCATGTGTTAAAATGCAAATGGATCAATTTTGAAACACAACTTTTATAGAAATTACTCATTCAAGATGCATATAAACAAAAACAATAAATAGTGAACAGAAAACACATAACACAACAAATGATAAAGGAGTTCACCCCTCTCTTGGGCTACATCTCCTGGTCCAGCTTCCAATGGATCTTTTGTATTATTTGCTCAAAGTGCTCAAATATGTGCTTTACAATGCTCAAAATTCCAAATAGATGGATCCAATGGATTCAGAATGTCCAAAAACCCCTAGCTGGGCTTTTTCGACACCTCGTTTAGCCAAAAATTGAAGAAGATAGGCTTCCTGGAAGTTCCCCTTCAAACTTGCTGTCTCTGGATCGCCAAAATGCACCCTTGTTACCTCAACCTAGCCCCCATGCACATTTATGTGGAAAAACCCAGCACCGGGCGCAACCGCACAACCGGTGCGAACTGCAGGACGGTTACATGCCGACCCCTAACCTTCTAAGACCGTGGGCATATGAAGCGCCATACGACCGCGCACTAATATATAAAGGGTCAAAGTTTAAAACGGTTAGAAAAGGCACGCCCTTGGTCACATCGTATATCCATACGACCAGGGCTCATATGAAAAGGCTATATAATAAATGGTAGGAGGGCGCGCATATAGTAACGTGGTTACATTGTATACACACGGGAGCGAGGGCCGGGGCTAAGCCCCGACCCGGTCCGCGCCCCAACATACAATATATTTCAATTTAAATATAATTTTCTCCATATATATAACAAGGCACATACAATGGCGCACCGGTTGGGAAGCCCTTCCCAAGTCTCTTCCCCTGCCCGGAGGTCGCGGGGTCGAGTCCTATCGATTGCACAAATTTTAAACCAATATATAGGTGACACGTGGCGACCATTGATTGGGCCATGTGTCCCCATCCCATTCGTTGCAAACAAGCCACATCATATGCCAATTGTCCACACAAATGCTTGCCATGTGTCGTACGACCCTGCCACGTGTCGTACGGTCTTCCACGTCAGCATCCGTACGGATTGTACAATCAACATCCCTTTTTTTGCCTGTTTGTCGTTTTGAACAGAACACGATATCTCTCTCTCCTGACGTCCGTTTGAACCCAAACGAGTTGCATTGGGTTCGTGACGACGAGGCCTATGCTCCCGTTTGATTTGAAGTGATTCCGAGCACTTTTAATTTTGAGCAAAATTTGATCCCCTGGATCACACCTCCCCATTGGAAATCTTTTGGACCTCCAAAAGACTATTTTCAGTCTATTTGAAGATGAGGGTATAGTTTCCTCACCTTTCCAACCTCAATCCACTTGGTTTTTCTTGGATTTGTACCTTTAAGACCAACTCGAAGATACTCCACATTTCCTCGTTTTGAAGTTCTCATTCTCCTGTCAAGGATTGTGTCTTCATGCAGTTCTGTAAGATATTCTAGGGAGAAATCATCTATAGAAGGAATCTGAACATGCTCTCTGTGATCATTAATCAAAGGAGGCTCAAACAATTTCAAATTCTCAACATTAACAACTGCATACATTTGCATATAAGGAGGCAAATCTAAACGGAAGACATTGTTACCAATCTTGTCAATAATCTTGAAAGGACCATATCGAATTGGTTTCAATTTTTTACCTTCTCCTTTAAGCCTCTCCTTACTAATGTAAAGCCAAACTTCATCTCAAACTTGGAAACTGTGATCAACACGATGCTTGTCATGTCTTGTCTTGTACTTGGCTTGACTCTTTTCCAACTGCTCTTGCACCATTTGATGTATCGACTGAATTTGTTCAATGAAATTTTCTACCCTATCAATGTCATATTGACCATCAATAGAAATATCCTTCCCAAAGATAAAATCTAAAGGATATTTGGGCAAATAGCCAAAACATGCTTCAAATGGCGACATTTGAGTTGAAGAGTGCTTAGCTCGATTGTAAGCATGCTAAATGTAGTGTAAATGCTCATCCCAAAGTTTAGGATGTTTGCTGCAATAACCATGAAGAAGATGCACCACTGTTCTATTTACCACTTCTGTCTGACCATCGGTTTGCGGATGAAAAGCTGTGCTCTTTTTCAGTTTGGTGTCCATGAGTGCCCATAAACTCGACCAAAAACTTCCAATAAATCGAGAACTCCGATCAGAAATAATGGATTTAGGCAATCCAAAATGCACTCAAACATTTTGAAAGAACATTTGTGCCATTAGCTCAGCTGTAACCTGCTTCTTACAAGGCATCAAAATACACATTTTTCTAAATCGATCAACCACAACATAAAGATAATCATGATTTCGTTTAGACATAGGTAGACCTCCTACAACGTCCATAGAAATACTTTCCCAAGGACGAGAAGGAACCATAAGTGGAGTATACAAACCCAACTTTTGATTGCTAGGTTTACTAGTGGCACATAACGAACATCCTCGAACATATCTCGATACACTTTCATTCATTTTAGGCCAATAGCAGTACCTTTGCAAATTAGCCGCTGTCTTGCCTACACCAAAGTGACCAACAATAAGAGAAGAATG
>ML776615.1:399804-462236 GCA_009831015.1 Picea engelmannii
GGTTGGAGCCTTCACCTTGCAACCTTGTATTCCTTTCCATCAAGATTTTCATCATTTCTCTCATTTCCATGACAACCTTTCTGAGATCTTCATCTTCTGTAGGAATATGTTCATGACTCTCTTCATGAGCCATACTTGGTGAAGGCCTCCTTGAAACTTGCAGTGATGATATAATCTTTCTTCCTTCTTGAAGGACGAGAACTTGGCTCTACAAGTTGACCTTCTCCTCTTGTGAGTTTCAACCTTATGAACATCAGAAAACAAAACACTTGCAAATAATCAAGTCTTCAAAAACCTATTCTCTGATACCAACTTGATCTAAAAATGAAGAAGACTTGTATTCTTGAAATTATTTGCAAGATTTAATTCATGTGTTAAAATGAAAATGGATCAATTTTGCAACACAACTTTTATAGAAATTACTCATTCAATATGCATATAAACAACGACAGTAAACAGTGAACACAAAACACATAACACAACAAATGATAAAGGAGTTCACCCCTCTCTTGGGCTACATCTCCTGGTCCAGCTTCCAATGGATCTTTTGTATTATTTTCTCAAAGTGCTCAAATATGTGCTTACAATGCTCAAAATTCCAAATAGATGGCTCCAATGGCTTAAGAACGTCCAAAAACCCCTAGTTGGGCTTTTTCGGCACCTCGTTTGGCCAAAAATTGAAGAAGATAGGCTTCCTGGAAGTTCCCCTTCAAACTTGTTGTCTCTGGATTGCCAAAATGCACCCTTGTTACCTCAACCTAGCCCCCACGCGCATTTATGTGGAAAAACCCAGCACCGGGCACAACCGCACAACCAGTGCAAACTGTAGGATGGTTACGCGTCGACCCCTAACCGTCTAAGACCGTGGGCATATGAAGCGTCATACGACCATGCACTAATATATAAAGGGTCAATGTTTAAAATGGTTAGAAAAGGCGCACCCATGGTCACATCGCATATCCATACGACCAGGGCTCATATAAAAAGGCTATATAATAAATGGTCGGAGGGCGCGCATATAGTAACGTGGTTACATTGTACACACACGGGACCGAGGGCCGGGGCTAAGCCCCGGCCCGGTCCGCTCCCCAACATACAATATATTTCAATTTAAATATAATGTTCACCATATATATAATAAGGCACATACGGTGGCGTGCCGGTTGGGCATCCCTTCCCAAGTCTCTTCCCCTGCCCGAAGGTCGCGGGGTCGAGTCCTGCAGATTTCAAAAATTTTAAACCAATATATAGGTGACATGTGGCGGCCATTGATTGGGCCATGTGTCACCATCCCATTTGCTGCAAAGAAGACACATCATATGCCAACTATCCACACAACTACCTGCCACATGTCATATGGCCTTACCACATGTTGTACAATTTTCCACATCAGCATCCGTACGGACTGTACGGACTATACAGTCAACATCCCTTTTTTTTGCCTGATTCTCGTTTTGAACAAAATGCGATATCTCTCTCTCCCGACGTCCATTTGAACCCAAACAAGTTGTATTGGGTTCGTGATGACGAGGCCTACGCTCCCATTTTATTTGAAGCGATTTCGAGCAGTTTGAATTTTGAGCAAAATTTGATCCCCTGGATCAAGCATTTAGATGGATGGCTCAAAAATTTCAGCTAGGGAGTTTAGCAAGAGATAGATGTAGAATGTGAACCTACAACAGAGTAGGAAGCAACAAATAACATGGATCTTGTTGATCTATGAGAAGAGCTGGAGGCCCTAGCGAGAAGGGTAAAGATGCCAAAGCATCTTATCCAACAAGTTAAGTTGGAAATTTATGGAGAGAAGATGCAACTGAGCATACTACAGGAGGAAAACCAGCTAGTAGACCAGCTGGACAAAGAAATAAAGGAGATAAAGAGATTGACGCTGGAAGGAACACAAGAAGCAGTCATCAGAGAAGGACGAAACATAAGAGGACCTGCAGGAGCAATAGGGCAGCATAGGCAGCATGGAAAATGAGCAAGTGGACAACTCCAATTTCAGGTTTGGGATCCTGGAGGATCTCCAAAACATGGAAAAGGGAGCCATGAGTAGGAGCTCATGATTTTCCCAGCAGTGGAGTATGATGTAGGAGCATCGTCAGCAAAGCCCACATGGAGTGAAAAGTCAGCGCCATAGCATGCCTTCTTAATTATTTGGAATCTAAAACCTGTGTTTTCCTATAGATCCATTTTGAACGGATGATTGAAGAAGAGCGAAACACTCAGGAACTGAATGATCGCGGGAGCTCTGGGAGTTTCACTCTCAGACTTTAATGTAACAGAGATTGAGTAGTTTTTAGCTGTTACTTCGATAGTAGGGGTAGTTAAAAAAATCTCCATGATTGAGAAATTTGATTTAAAAAAAAATCTGTGCTTTCACCAGCTAACCCGTCTTGAATTTTGTTAGTTAGCTGGTGAAAGCTCTGACTTTCACCAGCTAAGGGGTGGATTTTCGGGTAAATTAGCTGGTGAAATCCTGTCACGGCCAGAAAAACCGAATTCTTGCTTAGATTCGAGATTTTCGAGTTGGATTGGTATGAAATCTTCTTTAATAAGCTGGTTATGAATTATCAAATCAAAATCTGAAGGCCATTCTTGGAGATGAAAGTCAAAAGGGAATTTTTTGACTAGATTTGGTCGTTTTCAAGGGCAATAACAAGCCAAAGAGCCTTGGAAGGCTGATCTCCACATCATCAACTGTTCTACACATTTTGAAGACTAGAATACAGGGATTTTCCTTATTCTAAGGACCTTTTCCTACTACTCTGTATATACAGTTTCTGTTTACTGTTTTTAGAAAGATAGATCCACAGTTTTAGGATCTGATCATTACATTGTAAAGATATAAAGCCACTGAAAGAAGACAAAGAAAAGGGGTTCAAACTGGGATACATTTTCGTGCTACTGTATAGACTCTTATGATATAATAAAATTACAATCTCCTTTCGCTTTCAATATCAGAAATATCCATGTTTCCCTTTCTGTACTTTATTTCAGTTTATCTTAGCTTATGAAGACTGTTATCTCTTTATTGAGCTCATAGACTTGAAGTGAAGGATTTCTTTCTATCTTGCATTAAGCCCTACAGCCAGTTGTATTTGGCAATCAAGATTAGTGTTCTTCATCCTCTCCTTTCAAATTACTTGATCTGATTATTATTTCATGAAAGCACTGTTTCTTTAGATGTATGATGAGTTGTCTATTACGTTGATCATTAAAGACCCCATTGTTCCAAGCATACCTACACATTATTTTTAAGTTACCAAACATCCTTAGTCTACAACCCTAAGGAGTTTCCTGGAGTGATAAAAAATTGGCACCGTTGCTGGGGAGAGGAGATTGAAGCTCATCTTCCCTGGGAGATGACATAGATCTGATCTTTGATGATAGACAAAGGTTGGACACTACATTGGTTGTAATCATCTATCTGGCGACTCCATGAAGGACGAATTCGGTGGCGACTCCACTATTCTGAAATCCGTTGGTGACCCCACTGGTATGAAATGAACAAGATCTTATCTAAGAGGTATGCGTTCTGCAATTTTTAAAAATTTGTTGGTTTCCCTAATCCAGTGCCTAGCAAAGATGAATGGGAACACAACCTTCCCAGATTTCGAGGAGAAGAATGGGAAGTGCCAGCTGAACACTTGTTGGATTTTCTTGATTTTATTCATCGACTTGAAATTGTACACGAGGATGTTCAGATACGACTCTTCTTTTTCTATTTAGAAGGAATTGCTCGTGAATGGTGCCGGTCTCTTCCTAATGCAAGTGTTAGTTCTTTGACAAATTTCCATTCAGCCTTCAATTCCTTTTGTACAAAACTTTTTCCAGATGATCTTCTCTATCCTGAATGTTGTCATGAATTTCATTTATTGACTAAAGATTCAAATGTTCACGAAGAGTACGCTGCTATAGAGAATACTCTTCAGTATCTAGAAATTGTTGATTCGCATTACGAAAACCATTGTGATGTTTCAAACATTGTATTAAATGCATCTTTTAAAGATGATTGTGATGATGATCCGATTGTCCATTTTGAAAAATTGAAAAATGATGAGCAAATTGACATATCAGCAGGAGATAATTTCATATCTACAACAAATACTAAGGGAAGCCTTGAGTTTCTAGATTTGCAGACAAAAGTAGTTTGCAACAGATATGAAGAGGAAGGTGAAGAAAAGAAGGGCTCAGATCAGAAACCGAGTATACATTTTTCTTCGACAAAGGTTGAGCAATTCACATACATCATTTAGATCAAGGAGGACAACCAACCACATAATTTTCGTTTACAGTCAGAACAGAAGCTTGAAGAGGTATTCCTTTACTATTTTATTGATGCTATTGCCAATTTTCTGGAATCATTGAGCAGTATAAAGATCAGGATACTCTTGTCAGATGAAGGCTGTTTCTATCATTTTTTTGGAACACATCTCTGTTGGCTATGCATTCTTTTATTTTTGGGATCAAGATCAAGAATTTTGTCAGCAAATAAATTTCTTACATGGCTTCATTGGAAGCATGAGTTTACTTTATTAGGAAGCAATGCAAAGTTTTAGTGTAGGAATAGGCAAAATAATAAGTTTTCCATATGAACAACTAGATATTTTCAGTTGTTGATCTCATAAATAATCAGAGCAGACTACCGACAGGCTACAGGTTTGCAGAGGAGTATCGTACATGATCAGTCATAAAAATGCACTGGTATTTTTGGAGTATCTCCTCAAAGTTCCATTCAATATGCCCATTTCTAAATATGTTTGGCCAATGTTTTGTCTCCAAATATCTGTAGACCAAGATTCCATTGATTTCTCTGACATGCATTCCAAAACTTTGTCAGTGTTTCCTGTAAACCCTAACTTCTAATGCTTTTCATATTTTAGCAAATTTCTCTAATATTTTGGTGTGGGCTTGTGTGTTTTAGTCCTAAGTCTAAGCTATAATGATCTAAGCCATATCAAAATCAAGTCAATCAAAGTCTATCAATCTGCATGTCAAGTTCATTCAACACAAAGCCTAACGCACAGTCTACAAGCTAGAAGCCATGAGTTAAGTCACGAACCAAACCTCAGCTCGATTTTCCTTTTCACAACTCATCAAATATATTGAAGAAGCATCTATGTGTATAAAATCCTCAAACACAAAAAAAAAATGCCAGAAAATCGATGGATGAGTGATTACAGGTGCCAAGATTAGAGTTTGTTGTGCAGATGCTCTAAGAAGATGCTCAACCTGGTTTTTAGTTTGCAAATATAGAGGTGTCAGTTAAGATCTAAGGCGCTGATCTTGATGCATGTCATTACACATCAAGTGCTAGGTGTCAAATTTATTATACAATCATATTAAGAATGGTCTATTATGAGCTAGGAGGGCATCATTGTTCTAAGTACACCCATGGAACAAACGCTAGACATAAAGGTATTTTGATTTCATTTGTGCGATGAATGTGGGGGATCTTCAAGATTCGCCGATAATTATGGAGCTGCAGTGTGATCAGAACTGGATTCGGGAGGGAACTTTTGAAAGATTGACGATAGAGAGATAAGCAAGAGATTCAAAGCGACCTTTAGAGATTGATCGTTTGCTTTGGGGAGATGCTCATCGATTTTTCCCCCACGGTCTCGGATGTTTCATTGGCCGATGTGCCCAGATTCCAGAAGGCGGCGGGTGGTGCACTTGCTAATGTAGCTGTTGGGATTTCCAGGCTCGACGGTCGATCGACATTTGTTGGAAAGGTTGGGGATGATGAGTTTTGGTGCATGCTTACTAACATTCTGAGGGAAAATAATGTGATGGACCGAGGAATTAGATTTGATGCCCATGCCAGAACGACGCTGGAATTTGTTACTTTAAAGACAAATGGTGAGAGGGAGTTTATGTTATATCGTAATCCCATTGCTGTCATGCTTCTCAAGGAATCTAAGTTTGATGCAGAGCTGATCCATTAGGCATCAATATTTCACTATGGATCAACCAGTCTAATCGTAGAGCCAACTCGGTCATCTCACCTTGCAGCCATGGCGAAATTGAGACAAGGAGGAGACCCTGATAATGACGAAGTGGTGATGTCACTCTGGCATTCCAAATTGAAATTATTACTTGTAACTGATGGAACCAAAGGCTGTCGATACTATACAAAGTCACAGTATCGCAACCCCAGTTACAACAGATTGCCCAGCAACAAGCCGGGGTGGTTCAGTCGGACCAACAATTGCAGCAGAGGCTGAAGCAACAACAACAACATGCCCTCATGCATTAGGCCATGCTTCAACAACAATCGCTCTATCATGTCGTCTTGTTGGCACCTTTGTCCCAGATATGTGGGTAACATAAGTGTACATGTCACATAAGGCGTTCTTGCAGAGGTATTTGGTGTTGTTGGCCCACTAGAGGGATGCAAGCTTATCAAGAAAGAAAAGTCATCCTATGGGTTTGTGGACTACTATGACCATAGATCAACTGCAAACTCCATTTTTCATCTTAATGGAAAACAAATATATGGCCAGGCTATTAAAGTCAATTGGGCTTATGCAAGTGGGCAAAGAGAAGACACAACAGGTCACTACAACATTTTTGTTGGCGATCTCAACCCAGAGGTTACAGATGCAACTCTCTTTGCTTGTTTTTCTATTTATCCAAGTTGTTCATATGCAAGGGTTATGTGGGGTCAAAAATCTAGAAGGTCAAGGGGATTTGGCTTTGTTTCCTTAAAAAATTAGCAGGATGCTGATAATGCAATAAATCAGATGACAGGAAAAACTCTTGGGAGTAGACCGATTCGGTGTAATTGGGCTACCAAATCAAGCTATGGAAATTAGAGTGACGACAAACAGACCTCAAAAATGCAATTTGCTTCAAATGCATCAAATAAATACTTCATCCAATGGTAGTGCAGATCAAAACATTTCAGCTGGAACTACAGCTGTGGGAACAGAAGGCCAACAAAAATTTCACATAAGATTCCAAGTTATAGCTTGTGGCTATCTCATGAATACTTGAGATTATACATGGAAACATAAAATGTTTATTTCTGTGCTATTTGACCAAGACAAAACTTTCACCAGCGCAGAAGGTGGAATTTTAACCAATTAGCTATTGAAAAACAGAGCTTTCATCAGCTAATTGGCAAACCTTAAGGCGAAATAACTGGTGAAACCTGAGACAGGCAGCGTAGGTGTATTTTTGCTCAGATCGAAGTTTTACTCAGCCAAATATCTTGAAAACTCTTTCTAAAGATAGATATTGAATTATAATGTCCAATCTAAGATCCACTTTTGGTGAAAAGCAGTTGGAGGAGGTTTTCAAGTTGATTTGGCACCTATTTTGGGGACATTGAATTAGGGTTTTTTCCAAACTTGGCAAATTCGAATTCCATCTTCTTCAAGAGTCATTAAACAACCTTGGAAGGATTATCTGCACAACATCAAAGATTTGTTTAGATTTTGGGACTAAAGGTTAAAGATGGTCAACTAAAATTTCGGCACATAATATGGTGTTTACTGTAAAGGAGCACATAGTAGAAAAGTATTGGTATCATGCAGTATGGATTGTACTGTTCGTATGCGGGATTTGGAAGGTGGAAGTGTGCTTATAGGAGGAAGAAGATCTCTGATTTCATCATGGCTAGGCAACCAATATCCAGATTTGTGGCAATATATATTGGGTTTTGGTACATTTTCTTTCAGAGGACCTAGGTGGCTGGCTCAGTCTTCTAATTCAATATGGATCGGTTATCTCCTGAAAATATTCTTCCAGATTCCTTTCAGGGAAATGACATGACTGAACAACTTGCATTGATATGGAGATCAAAACAGAGATGGACATTGGTTCACAAGGTACAATGATGCTCTTCGAAGAAACCGAGCAAGGTGAAGTGTTTGATTCAACACACCAGGTCATCTCAAGACAAATGCTTTGTATTTGAAGCTACTGGAAAATGAAAAGTTAAAGACCTCAAGCTGTCTGCAATACTCTCATTTCATATATTTCCACAATAGATGCCACGTCAAGGTGCAAACAACATTTCCAGGGGAGTTTGAAGCAGACATGCTACAGATAAAGAAGATTGGGAAAGACAACAACAAACTTTGGAAAATAGCCAGATGATAAATTGTAAAGGCTGAATGACTCCATGCCCAATATTAAAGGCACAAGGTCTACCAGGTTCTTGGAGACCTCGCAGGGAGGTCTCCATCCCAGTTGGAGCCAGATGTCAGCGATAAAAAATGCACTGGCATTTTTGAAACAATGATGCCTAATATTGTAGGGAACATTTGAATAGCTTTTCGGGCTCCAAATGCAGATTTGAAAGCACCATTGGAAATCTTAGGATTTGTAGATGTCAATTGACTATTCAAGTATTCAAAACAGACTCTCCATGACTGAGAAATTTGATTTTTAAAAAACTCTGCGCTTTCACCAGCTAACCCGTCTTGAATTTTGTTAGTTAGCTAGTGAAAGCTCCGCCTTTCACCAGCTAAGGGGCGGATTTTAAGGTAAATTAGCTGGTGAAAGCCTGTCACGGCCAGAAAAAACCAAATTCTTTCTCAGATTCAATATTTTCGAGTTGGATTGGTATGAAATCTTCTTCAATAAGCTGGTTATGAATTATCAAATCAAAATCTGAAGGCCATTCTTGGAGATGAAAGTCAAAAGGGAATTTTTTGACTAGATTTGGTCGTTTTCAAGGGAAAAATGATAGGGATCAAATGACACATCATCCAACTCAATTTCTATCTTCAGGATAACAAGCCAAAGAGCCTCTGAAGGCTGATCTCCACATCATCAACTGTTCTACACATTTTGAAGACTAGAATACAGGGATTTTCCTTATTCTAAGGACCTTTTCCTACTACTCTGTATATACAGTTTCTGTTTACTATTTTTAGAAAGATATATCCATAGTTTTAGGATCTGATCATTACATTGTAAAGCTATAAATCTACTAAAAGAAGACAAAGAAAAGGGGTTCAAACTGGGATACGTTTTCGTGCTACTGTATAGACTCTTATGATATAATAAAATTACAGTCTCCTTTCGCTTTCAATATCAGAAATATCCATGTTTCCCTTTCTGTACTTTATTTCAGCTTATCTTAGCTTATGAAGATTGTTATCTCTTTATTGAGCTCATAGAATTGAAGTGAATGATTTCTTTCTATCTTGCATTAAGCCCTACATCCAGTTGTATTTGGCAATCAAGATTAGTGTTCTTCATCCTCTCCTTTCAAATTACTTGATCTGATTATTGTTTCTTGAAAGCACCATTTCTTTAGATGTATGATGAGTTGTCTATTACATTGATCATTAAATACCCCATTGTTCCAAGCATACCTACACATTATTTTTAAGTTACCAAGCATCCTTAGTCTACAACCCTAAGGATTTTCTTGGAGTGATAATGGGAAGCACAGAGAAATAGAGTCACTGAGAACTCTATAGAGCTATGCCAGGTGGGCATTGAGAAGGTGCATGCATGCACATAAGAACTCTTTGCTGAGTTCAAAGAAAAGAGTATCAGAGGAAGGTACTCACAGAGTTACTGAATACTCTGTAAGATCTACAAGTGTGCATTGAGCAAAAGCTGTCGAGAAGGCACAAGAATCCCTTTGAGGAGTAAAGGAACTGAACCTTTAACTTGAGTGAGCAAAATTTCAAGAGAGACAATACAAGGAGTGCATGCAGAAGTAAACTTATTCCAAGATTCAGAAGTATAGGAGGAGTAGCGCAAGTTTGCACACAGAGCGCAAGTGTGCACCATAGTCGAGGACAATCTTCATTGTCAAATATCAGGAGGAAAAGTGGAGTTGAGACACTTTCAACCGGTTTTGCAGGAGAAGGTTCAAAGACCAAAACCTTTGAACACTTAGAAAATTTCCCAAGTCCGGGAGAAAAAAGAAGCTTAGAGGGAGGAGCGAAAACAACCATTAGATCGACTGCAGGAGGAAGTCTGGACCGTTAGATCAGTGTCCACAAAAACATAGGAGAGCGTCGAGGAGGAACATACTCCAACCGTAAGATCTGAGCGCAAAGGATCTGAAGTGAATCTCCGAAACCTGAAGATCTGAAGTGAATCGTAGCCGTCCATTTCAGGAGAACACGTGACATAAATCCATGGACTCTGGGTAAATATCCAAAGTAAATTATAGTTGTCCAAATCAGGAGGACACGCTACAAAAATCTGTGCACTTCGAGGGAAAGGGAAAGTCAAAAGTTGAGTTTTTTGAAGTCCGAAGACCCGAAGCAATCCCAACCGTCGATCTGCAGGAGACACATGTCAATAGATCGTGAGCTTCGGATAAAAGCATTTTGGAAAAGTTGAGAGTTGAGATTTCCGAAGTCCAAAATCCTGAAGTGACTAGGACCGTCGATTGAGGAAGGACATGTGTCAGCAGATCTTCCATTTTGGAAGATATCCACTGCAGAAAAAGAAATAGTTGAGAGTCGAAACTCCTGAAGCCCGAAAGGCGAAATCAATCACAACCGTTGATTTGAAAGGGGCATGCGTCAATAGATCGTGGAGATCTAGGAGGGCGTGATCTGGAGAGAAGGAGGGAAAGGAGACAGATATGAACCTTTGATCGAGAGGCTCCACCCGAGATCGTGAAATCGATGGTCACACAGGATTGTGGGGATAGAAAGTGCTCAGACTTTAAAAATTTGAGAGCGGGCCGCAATCGAAACCATGGTATTGCAAAAGGGACGTGTGGCGATTGGTAGTGAATTATGGGTAGAAAAGTGGGTTGATCTCGAACCACTCTCAACCGCACCCGCAATCGTGTGTGGGAATAGCCTGAGGTCACATACGGGAAGGGGTTAACGGAGGGGGAGCTAGCGCCTAAATCTTGATAGTTCAACAATGTGAAGGGCGAGGTTGCGAGTGCCATAGAACTTGCACCAAAAGGATTGAAAGGGCATGTGTTTATTTACAAGCAAGACCATAAAAGTTTAAGAAAGATGATTCAACTCCAAGAATCAAATATCCTTGACCGAGAGGTCAAGCAGTCCCGAGGAGAGAAGGGGGGTCTGCATCATATAATCCAAATGATAAGATATGAGTGTGGGTAATGCAGAGTGGAGCCAACAGAGTTGGTAGAGACTATTGAAAGTTTGAGAATGGAAGTACATAGTTATAGAGCTGATAATGAGTAAATAATGAGAGCATAGGAGGAGTAGAATCAAGTATATGCTTAGACGATGCAAAGCCTAAGTTAGTTGCATATACAAGTGAATAATGGATTAGGATCAAGACACAAGGAAGAGGGAAAACATCATGCAAGGAGAGATGACTACATAAGACTCAGTCACTCAAGAAGTGCTAGTAGAACTCATAGACATCAATCATAACCTCACTCAACCAAGAATTTTTATGCATTTGAAGAGTCAAAGAGCAACACAAAAGTGTCTCCTATTAGGCATCAAAGAAGAAGATATAAGTTGGACAATTTTCAAGGAGAGGTTAGGAAGATTAAGCCACCATCCTTGATGGTGAAAGAAAAAGTGGAGATGACATTGAAGCCGAGTTGCTTGGAATCAAGATGTACTTTCAGTTGCACAACTACTCATCTAACCTAAAAGCAAGTTGAACATATTGATGGGAATATAATCTCTTGTAAACCATTCAATAAATAATTCTAGAAGGAGTATCTTTCTTTGACTATTATGACAAGAATGTGAAAGAGTTATTTGAACTCAATTTGGGGAGCATGACCATGGGAGAATATAAAAAGAAGTTATTGGGGTTAATGACATATGTGGGGTTCATTAAGGATGAGAAAATGAAAATACACAGGTTTTCGAGTGGACTTCCATCTTTCTAAAAAGATAAAATTGAATATGACGAACCTAGAACTTTGACAAAGACCATTAGAAAGGATAAGTACATGTATGAGCAAGGAAAATCCAGAGAATCTTTTCAGAAACTTTTAAAGGATGAGAGAAGAACACATATGCTTAGAGAAGGAAGGGATTCAAACCTCATTTCAATAGAATCAATCTTAGCATAGATCAACAAGATCAACTTACTAAGAGTGAATGTTAGAAGGAAGACTCCTTGGTAAAAGGGGGATGACCACCAATCAAATGTTGGGGATGTAAAGAAGATCGCATGTACAAGGATTTCCCTCACGAAGAAGGAAAAATGAGGACACTACACAACATACGAGAGACTACTATAGTAGAAGACACATGTAGAAATATTCCAAAGATATATGTAGCCCTGGAAGATTGACAAATAGAACACCAATTCCATATGAATAAGGTGGAAGGTAAGATAATTAATCAACCTATTACTATTTTAATTGATTCAGGAGTAAACCATAGTTACTTTGATCCTAAAATCGTAGATAATTTTCCTTTGAAGAAAAACAAACTTGAAAGATCATGGTTGGTTCAGCTGGCCATTGGAACCAAAAGAAGGATCAATGAGACTGTCAAATATTGATCCGAATTAGGAGGGAATGAAATGAAACACATAAATAAGACAGAAAGACATAGATCCAATAATACTCAATTTCTATTAAAGAATAAAATATGTAGAGACTATAAAATAAAATACAGAGTGAAATGATCTTGCTAGAATGGTGGTAGCTTATCTTTGAGAAGAGATGTGACATTTATGCACATTCATAAGAAGATGATTAGAATGAGGCTCCAAAGGCCTTTTTAACATAAAATATAACTGAGAAAACCCTAAACATCCCAAACCCTAACCCCAGAAGATGAAACGCCAAAAGGTTTGTGGGACTCGATGGGGGTAGTTGATACGTCAACTTCCCGAGGGCGTAGCTTTTGCATACGATCTCTATTTGGGGCGCTCGGTACCCCTTCGAAAAGGTCTGGCTGAGTACACATTCCGAACAACCAAATAGAATCCTCTTACCATCGCAATATAATTCTCCAAAATTTATAGGGCGTTGCCACATCAAAAAAATGTTGTTTAGGGCCTCAAAAGAGCCCTAGAAGTTTGGGACGTGAAAAACTGTAGAAAAAATGCCAAGATGGAAACTATATTTTGAGAGAGTGGAATAGGTGGGAGACCACCAATGTCCACCTAGATCAAATGTTGTTAAATAAATTTGAATGGGGTGAATACCAGTCCTGATCTGAATATCATACCATTATGATCTTATGATATCCTAATTGGAATGGATTGGTTGGACAAGCATCAAGATGCCCTAGATTGCCATAGTAATACATTTACATGTCTTGATGAAGAAGGGAAACATAGCATTGTCAAAGGAATTCCAAGACCCATTTCTATAAGGGATATTTTAGTCTTATTGTTGAAGAGATGTTTTAGGAAAGGGTGTCAATTGTATGTAGCCCATGTGGAGGAATTAGACAAGACCCAAGGGTCAAGTCTTGAAGTTTTTTCAATATTGCAAGAGTTTGAGGATATATTCCAAGAAATCCAAGGTTTCCACCAAGGAGAGATATAGATTTATCTATTGACTTAGTAAGAGGAGTTACCCGAGTATCGAAGACTCCTTATCGAATGAGTACACCATAATCAAAATAATAACGAATGCAACTAGAAGAATTGTTAAAGAAAGGGTACATACGCCCAAGTGTTTCACCTTGGAGAGAAACAATACTGTTTATGAAAAAGAAATATGGAACGTTGAGGCTATGTATTGACTTTAGATAGATGAACAAAGCCACTATGAAGAATAAATACCCTCTACCCAGGATTGATGATCTCTTTGATCAACTAAGAGGAGCAAATATATTTTCAAAGATAGAATTGAGATCAAGATATAACCATGTGACAATGAAGGAAGAAGACATTTGTAAAACAACTTTTAGATCCATGTATGGGCATCATGAATTTGTAGTGGTGCCATTTGGATTGACCAATGCACCAACTGTCTTTATGTGCTTGATGAATGACATATTTAGAAATTATCTAGATAAGTTTGTCATAGTGTTCTTGGATGACATATTTTTTCCAAGTCAGAAGAAGAACATGAGCATCACTTGAGGTTGATATTGCAAGTGCCAAGGGAGTTATCCCAAGCTAAGCTAGAGATCTTTAACCAAGAGAAGATCCATTATTTTGCGCACATTATTTCAGAGGAAGGTATAACATTAGATCCAGAAAATATTGAAGCTATTAGGGGTTGGCCAACATCGAGGAATGTTACAAAGGTAAGATATTTTATGGGATTAGTCGGACACTACAAGAGATTTATAATGTGGTTCTCTAAGATTTCCCATCCTGTTGTTCCTGAGATTAAACTTAAGGCTCAAAGAGTAATGTCAGGCATTGGGAAAGTTTAAAGAGAGTATTTTTTAAAAGTGTTTTTTCTGCCCTAGTTATATGAGATAAATTCCTTAAATGAAATTAATAGTATGGCAACACAGAGGCCGTATTTTGTGTCTGAGTCAAAATTGTAATATCAAATGATGTGAGAGAAAACTACAAAACTGTTAAACAAAGAAAGGCATCAATTTCTGAAGAATCTCACCTTGTTGCAGCGGAAGAAAATAGATAGTGTAACCTTGAATAAAGTATAAGATAGAGTAATCCACACAACTCACAAGTCTTGATTTACTCACAGTAAATGCAGAGGAAAAACTGCTTACTTAACAAATTACCGATGAAATATGATTACAGTAGTTGTTGTACTAAATTGAAATCAAACCTTTATCAAGGAGTTGCATAAAGAAATGCCGAGATATGGAAAAACAAAAGAAACACATAACACAAACTAAACAAAATTTGGAATCTCTGTCTACACTTGTATTAATACTCAATAAGGAGAGTTTTTTCTATTACTTTCAGCAAGACGCAACCTTTAATAGATCTTCAATCTATGTGTTTATACAAAACTGTCACAACTCAAAACGGTTGGACTTCTCATAATTTAAAATAACAAATATTTGAAATAAGAAAACAGAACACAAAGAATGATGAGCTTCATTGGAAATCTCTGTCTCTTCATCTGTTGACTGAAACATTTCCTTTCCTTATTCTTCTGGCTTGGATATAACTGTTGTCTGATCTTCTTAATGGTTCAACATATATTTATGGTGTTCTTTGTTTGCTACCATCTGTCCCTCAAATATGTTAATATCATATGCATGTTCTTTACTTGTTTCCAGATGTGCTTTTTTTTCCCGTATTCATTACATTGGATGCATTTACTCACCAATTTCACCACCAGCCTTGAAGGTTCAACTGCTTCATTCACCTCGAAAGTATATAACTTCCTCTCTACCCGAGGCAACTTTTCTTGTATCCTTTTCACTCCTTGAGATAGGACCTGTAATTGCAAGCTTGGGATTACTATCCATTTATTTATTTGAAGGAGATCAATCTGGTTCATTTTTTGAATGATCGTCAGAGCTTCTTCTTTGCTTGTTCTGGAATTATACTGGTTCTTTTCTATATCAATTTCAACCAGGGCTTCAGAGATAACATTTCCTTAAAAATCAATTAGTCCTTTGTCTAGTGATGACAACGCTTCTAGACAAGCTTCATGTACCTCTCTAGCAAGTATTTTTCTTTCTGCTAGATTTGTTTCCCAGGCCTTTAAAGCCATATCACCTCTTATTTGTTCAGGAAGAGAAACCCAAGGAACATCTGAGACATTATCCTTTGGTACCAATAAGACCACCTCTTGAAACTTAACTCGAGCTGAGCAAGCTTCTCTTTCTTTAATGTAGATGTCTTTTAGGGAAAGATCTACTGCCTGGTAGCAATTTTGGATGGCATCAACCTTCATTAAAAGGTCTTGCTCGGCCTTTTCCAGTTTTTCGTTTATTTCCAGTGCTTGAGTCTGGAAGGTCGAGATATATACTAAGGTACCTTTGGTTAACTCCAACCTATTTTGCAATTGTTTTATTATTCAGCATGTTGGGTGATCAGTCCTTGATTGAACTGTGAATTACTTTGGAGCTCATCAAAGTTGGTCTGGAGTCGTTGAATTTTTTGTTTATCATTTGCTCTGATCTGCTCAAAGTCTCGACTCATTCTGTTCTAGACAATCTGCTCAGTTGTGTGTATTTGCTTTTGAATTTTTTCTACCAATAGGCACTTCTGTTGCAGTTGTTCGACCAAATTTTCCACAGACCATTGATTAGCAGTGGCGAAAGCACCCAACGAACCTGCAACTTCCATTATGAATTCTGTATCATCTCGATTCTGTCCATCGTACACCATTATTTTCCTTTTGACTATCGCTCCATCCTTCTGATGTGTTTGTCATTTGACGATGGCCCTCTGTTTCTTGCTGAAGAAGAAGTCCGAAGGAGGCATCTATTCAGGCAAAATTGGGGTGAGATCACCTATAAAAATGACTTTGGAACCAGGATTTTTGAAACTTGATTGCAATGGTGTCAATGAAGCATTAGGGGTACCTATCTTTGTGGACAGTTTTTTCTCAGTAGCATGGGCAACAGATGTGGCTGGTGTAGAAGGAGATGTATTCTGCCCTTGTTTCAGGTTAGCTTCAAGCTGAGCCGCTACCCGAGGGCCTAGTGGACTTGACAATGAAGCTTTCAATTCCAGAGTCAAAACTTTGGAACCCTTTGGGGTTTCCTTAGTATCCTGTCTGCCAGAGTTCCTTGATTCGAAACCTGGAGGTACAGGTCCCTGTATAGGAGAAGCGACTATCAATTCCCCCTGTAGTACTTTCAACAAACTGTTTCGTCTATGTTTTTGAAAACTGAGGAAATTGGCCTGTTGATCTGGAGACAAAGTTTGGAATCTGTTCAGTACTTCCTCATAAGACCTGAATCCCCTGAATATTTCATCATGTGGGGAGTTTTCGTGCACATATCTCTTCATTATTATATTGGGCCAGGTGGTTCCACAATTTTGTGTGGGTCATGCCTTTTAAATTTGATGTCAACCAACTTGACATCCTCCAAGGCTACAACCTCCAGTTTGGAGTGACCAAAGTCTAACAATGAAAACATACCAACCTGGAGAGGGAAGGTAGGGCATACCTTTTTCTGGGCTGCTTTTAGCTCCTTGCTGATGCCCCCTGTTACTATTTGATAAGATACTTCTCGGCATACTAGCTGGTCTAGTAAAAATATCGGGGGAGAATGGAGAGGGTCTGAGGATCCAAAAACCCTGATGTAAGAGAATTTTTCTTCGATGAACCAATCTGCTATTTTTCCCATATTTCCCATGATTCTGTCTGAAATTTGAGGGGGTGGGAAACCATGTTAAGATATATGAATGGGCACCACTACATGGTGGCAGATTTCGTAGAAGAAATATTTGGCCTTGTCTTCCCACAACTTGGAGTGATAGAAGTGAATAGGTTCAGTGCTGGTCGGGGTCTAGCTCTAGTTCATCAGTGGGAAAGGGGTTACGAAGAAAATAACATCCATGATATATGCAGACATATAGAAAGGGGAGGGCTCCCCCTTTGACTTTGCCAATTTGTATTCCTTAATTTATTTAGCCAAGTTGTTTGATAAAATTTTGGCCCAATTAAAAGAGAAGCCCTCGAGCACCTTGTGCATAATTGACACCCATGCCACCGGGAAATGAGTAGGAATCTTCTTCCCGAATAGTCTACATAACATCATAGCTACATAAATCATATGAGTATCCAACGATGTTATGGCATAAATTCCATGAGCATCGGCCTTGAATTTCTCTGGGTGCCCCAACCAAGACTTGATTATATCAGGATAACTTTTGTCATACTGTATGCATTCCTGTTGCTCAAACTCCAGCATGAATGCAACATTGTAATTATATTTAAAATAGGGATATAGCTTATACATTACTTGGATGTGTTCTGGTTGGAAAGACCCAACAACAACCTTTTGATAGTTGTAAATTCTCCGGGTTTGGACGTCGACATTTTCCAGGGCCCAACTTATCATGTCATTATATGATAAGAGTCTCGGCCGCACAACAATTTATAACCTCATGTTCCAGAATCTCGAACACCTGTGTCCAATATTTAACTGAGTCTATAGCTCGAGGCATAGTGTTTGACAGAACGTCTGCATTCAGATTTGAACCTTCACCGACTGCATCAGTCTTCTTCATCATCTTTCGTGGTGCCATGATATCAAAAATAGAATGAGGATACCTGTTGCAGAGGAATTGCGTGAGCTTCTTACTCGAATCAAACTTACTACTTTGGAGAAGATGAAAATGAAATTCAAAATCAAGTATTTTTATTCACATCAGGTGCATTGATTCAATTATACCTTTACTGACGATAAATTTATTATCGTTAATCGAAAAGTATACCCGAAGATCCATAATCTATGCTAAAAATCATTACCGTTGATTTGTGATAAATTCCATTAGTATTCGACGGTTCGTGTTCGAGATTTTTGGATGAAACAAAGTTGAAATTTCCCGAATCACGAATCTGCGAAAGGTTAATTACGATATAATCTCTTTTAAAATATTAATTAATCATGTTTAACTTCAAGTGCTTCGGGTATTCGGACTTTGATATTTTTAAATGTAGCTCAAGAATAAATTCTCGAAACCCGAAACTACGAAAAGATTGATTATCCGGTAATCACTTTTAAGTTTTAATTAATCACTTTTTAGTTCAAGTGCTTCGGAAATTCAGACTTCAGAGATTTTAGGATATTATGAAGGGTAAACGTCCAAACTCCGAACTGCGAAGTTGTTAGCTATCCTTTGACCAAGATTAAATTAATTAATTAAGATTTAACACTTGTACATTTTATTGTTTCATGGATTTGTGAATTAGCTCTTTGTAATATTTGCGAAGAGTCATCTCCCGTAGTGACGTGTCAAATATGACGTCATTCTAGATGATGTGTCAAGAACAACGTGTGCCACGTGTTACTTAGAATCGTATGAATCTTCAAACGAAAAATGTCAAAAAAAAGGGTGCCACGTGTCAACCCAGGGAAGACTCAAAAGACATACGTGTACTATGACTCGTGTCCTTTAAAGGTATATGAAAAATGGGGAACGGATACTTTCGAGCTTTGGGTTTTTTATTGTTAAGAATTCTCGAAATGCTCGAAGCGTGAAGATTTGGAGTGACCTTTAGTGATCCGACTCTTTAACAATCAGGCAGTTCCAAAATTCAGGAAACAAGAAGATCGTCTGATCAAACTTGGAAACTTCATTGGTGACAGATATCATGTGCACCTTATTACCAATTAACAAGAAACGAGTTTGATTTAAATTTCGAAAGTTAATTTCTGAGTTACCACTTTGGGAAGGGTTATACTTTCATGAAGTGGAGAATGTAAAGCTCAAAGTTTAAGATTATATATGTTCCAACATAGGCTCCATCCGGGGATCGCGTCTCCCTGTGAGGTGCGGAAGAACAGTAGACCAAGTGCCTTTATTGGATAAACTCATTATTGCATTTATGGGGAACACCTTTGGGGAAAAAATCATACAGAGAAAAAAATTGAACTTCGACCGAATCTCAGAAAACCTTCAAAACACATGAATTATTAATCTCAAGTTAGGCTATTTATAACTTCCTTTTCTTGAAACAGAGTTTGGATTTGCTTAAGATAATAAAAACAACTTTAACTGAAATATCAGACTTTGGTCGATTTCGTTCGCATCAAGGAAAAGAAATTTTAACAATTTATTTAGGGAATCCTTGGTCGATTTAGAATGTAAATATTACTAGAAAGA
The DNA here is from genome assembly GCA_009831015.1 of Picea engelmannii. Classification (NCBI taxonomy): domain Eukaryota; kingdom Viridiplantae; phylum Streptophyta; class Pinopsida; order Pinales; family Pinaceae; genus Picea; species Picea engelmannii. Next base: position 419,425 of record ML776615.1, read on the forward strand.
TAACTAGATACCAAAGTATGTTTATACGTGTATGACAACCTTACAGATATCATAGATATTGCTTCAATTCAAATGAGCCTGTTCAGTATCCCGATGAAGTTATCTACATCTCCCATTGAATTTCCTTTCACCACTTCAATTAACATTTTTGCATTTTATTGAGATGAAGGAAATCATTACATGAATTTCCTTTCATCATCTCTTTTGGACAAAATGGGGGCAATCGAATTACAAATTTCCTTTCACCATTTGTCTTGGACTAGATTGGGATAATCATTTTATGGATTTCCTTTCACCATCTGTCTTATATTTTTTATATTCTTGAAGTGGGGGCAATCAATTTTTATTTATCATACAAGGGATGATATCTACTTAAAATTTAACAGTGTAGGTCTGTCAACAATTTTTGATTATACTCTATACTAAATGTCTCTCGATTTTCAATACATCTTTTCCTATAGCGAAGATTTTACGAGGAATTTTTACTTTCCAGGGATTCACCTTGAGCGAATTAATCAGTTAAAATATGTTAAAAGAGATAAAGTTATCAGGATTAGCCTAGACATACTTTCTTTCAGTTAAAATCAGAGGAACATAAAGATTTTCGCCTAATATTGTTTTGAAGATATGTTTTTAAGTTTTCAGAGTCAAGGCGAAATTATTTCTTTCTATGAAGACTTAAGTATAGGTAATGAAAATCAGAGCAGAGTAAAAGCTCAAGGATAGGAAAAATGAAACAGAACAAGGAATTAGAGGTTCTGACCCAAAGGAATCTTATTTCCACACAAGTTCACTTCTTGATTATCAAGCTTCTCTTTTTAACCCCTTTTTTATTCTTATTTTCTTTTGTTTTTGTTTCATTTTTGTTTTATTTTCATTTGATTAAGATAAGGCTTCAGAATTAATCTATAGATTTATACTTTTCTGATCTTTGATTAGGTGACTATATTTACATGAGTAGAACGTCGTTTATATCGATAAGATTTCTTTAGAATCTTAGCTAGAACAATAGGTATAGAAGTTCATACCTCGAATTTCATTTATATTTTCAATCAAACCAATTCTTAATTCGTCACCTGTTCTGAGAGAAAACAAATGTTTTGAAAACTGAGCGTTGGATTCCGATACCTCCTCATTTCTCATATGATAGTAAGTATTCTGCATGAGACCAAGATGGGAAAAGTCAGAAAACTCCGCATAATAGAAATGATATGCAGTACAAACATTTTATATTTTGATTTTATGATATCGGATAGGACTTGGTTTATTTACAATGAAAAAGTAAAATTTAGATAATCTACGAAAGAAAATGAAATTGTAAGAAATAGGAAACCCAAACCAGTATATACAATGGTGATGTGAAACATGATTATTGCATAAAATGTTTTAGATAACGCCCGTTGATAGGGGCGTCAAAAGTTTTTCCTTCAATATTTTCCAGTATGAAGGAATTTTTTCCCTCTACAGATGCAATCCTGAAAGGTCCGAACCAAAGATGATCGAATTTTCCGTGTTTTCCTGCATCTTATTTACTAGCATCCCATTTTAAAACTAGATCACTAGGAAGAAACTCCCCGTCTTTAGATTTTTTTATTGAATAGGGATTTCATGTTATCTTGGTACTTTTGAAGTTTGTCATCTACTTCAACCCTGTTTTGTTGGACTTCGATTATTTGGTTTATTCTCCTTGTTACATCATTTGGATCCTCTTTTGCGTCTTGCCACAACTTCATCACACGAAGAGAGAGATTGATAGGAAGGACAACATCAGTACCATAAGCCATCTGGAAAATGGACATACCTATTGATTTTTTGGTACCGATTCGATTCTCCCATAAGGCATACTTTAGGTGAACGTGCCAAGCTTTCTTATTTTCTGTCAACAATTTTTTTATTATATTCATCAGGCTCTTGTTGGATGATTTGACCAACCCATTTCCTCAAGGGTAATAGGCTGTAGAATTTCCTAGCATAATGTTATATTTTTGACAAAAAATTACCATTGCCATAGATTTGAAAGTTGGGTGTTGTCCGTAACTATTTTTTGAGGGAAACCAAATGTTGATAGGATGTTCTCTTCCAAGAAGTTTATTACCACCGAATCAATAGCATTTTGAGTTGGAATGGCCTCTACCCATTTTCTGAAGTAATCTATAACAATTAAAATCCATTTATGTTGGGCGCTTGACTGCGAATGGATTTCTCTGATGAAGTCCAGACCCCACTATTGAAAGGGATATTCTGATTTGACTAGGATTAAAGGTAGTGCCAAGAGTTTTTTCTTACTAGAGAATAGTTGGCAAGGGTTGCAGGCTTTGACCTTGGCGTTCACATCGGTAAATAACTTTGGCCAATAATATCCATCTCTTAAAATCTTGTAGGCTGTTTCCCTCCAGGCGTGATGTCCTCCACACACGCCTTCATGAAATTCATTTATGACATTCTCTGCTTCAGGTTCTGTTAAACAACATAACAATAAACCTAGAGGATCCTTCCATTACAATTTTCCTTCAATAATACAATATATAACTATGTGTAGCTTCAATGTTATTTCTTTGGATGGAGTCATTTCACTCGGGCACTGAAGGGTGAGGAGGTATGAAACAATATTGTTATACCAATCAGAGGAAGAAAAATTATCTTCGATTTGGACTGTAGGGGTTTGGTCATCGAGTTCCTCTATATCTAAGATATATTCGTGTGATTCTAGGTGGTTTATCTCGAGTGCTCTGAAATTTGATTCTGCTAACAATTTCGCCATGCCCTGACCTTTGACTAGCTTGGTTAGTTTTACTTCTAGGTCGAACTCCTAAATTTTGGCTAACCACTGACCTCTCTTACCATCATTGTCTAGTTGTACCAATATATCTTTGACAACGCTTGTTAGCACATAAGCGATTATTTTGGAATGCAATACATATGTCCTGAAATATTTGAGAGCTTTCACCATTGCGTAAGCTTGTTTTTCCAGTATATCATATTTTAATTCAACGTCTCTAAGACTTTTAGTGAAAAAGGCTATCGGCTGCTTGAAACTTTCTTCGTTCTTTTGCAGGAGTTCCACTACGATAGTATGTTCAAATGCGAAAGAAAAGATGAGGAATTCCTTAGTATAGTCTGGACTAGATAACACTGGCGCTTCACTTATAGCTTTCTTAACTCGCTCGAATGATGATTTAGCTTCGGTGGTCCATTTCGTTTCACTGTCTTTCTTCAACATATATGTAATTGGTTTGACAATTTCAACAAAGTTAGGGATAAATCTTCTCGAAAAAAGATTGGATTTCTTTCTTTTTTCTAGGAAAGCTTATTGTGTCAATAGCCTCGAATTGCTTAGGGTCGACCTTGATTCCATCCTTTGAAACTATATGAACTAGAAGCTTTCCTTCTTGCATAGAAAAATGTGACTCCTTAGGGTTAAGAGACAAACCAAATTTTCTGCATTTCTCAAAGGTTTGATTGAGATGAACCAGATGTTCTACATCAGAATTGGAGAAGACAGTTAGATAATATAAGTAAATAAAAACAAATTTGTCTCTCTCACCGATAAAATCTATATCCATCTCTCTTTCAAAATTAGCCCCTCCGTTCATCAAACCAAATGGCATTTTATCGTACATGAAATTTCCCCATGGAGTGGTGAATGCAGTCTTTTATTTGTCATCTTCGTGGACAACGATTTGGTTGTATCCAGAAAAACCATGAATCATAGACATTCTGTTAGCTCCAACTACTTTTCCAGGACATGATCCATTTTTGGCATTGGGTATTTGTCTTTGAGGGATGACCTGTTTAAATTTCTGAAATCTACCCAAAGTCTTATCTCTCCACTTTCCTTCCTGATGGGTACCAAATTTTCTACCCATTTGGAATACCCAAGTGGAATGATAATATTTGCGTCAAGAAGCTTCTTGAATTCCCTTTCTATTACTGGCAATAGGATAGGATTTATCTGTCTCAGCTTTTGCTTGAAAGGTTTGATACCATCCTTCAAAGGAATCTTATGTTCAATTACAGAGGTATCGTAAGTTTTTAGATCATCATAGGACCATGCAAATACGTCTTTATATTGTTTAAGCAACTTGGCGTACTTACTTTTTACTTGGGCTGGAAGGTATTTAGATATCTTGACCAATTTAGGATCCTCTTTAGTTCCTATATTACAGTTTTCAACCTCTTCGGGTTGAGGTTGTAAGGTATATTTTAAGGGTATGTCATCTTGGTCAAACATTCTTTCTAAGGGTATCAAATCTATGGGGATCTGATTGTTCTTAAGCACAAGAATTTGATGATTTGCGATCTTATCTTGGAAATTTTTAGGATCTTCACTTTCTTGCATGATCCAGATAGGATCTTTCTAATTTTCCTGATCTATATGAGTCTCAGAGAACTCGTCAACCATTTCCAGGAACTGCTTAATTTGCTCGTCATCTTCAAAGACTTGCCAATGTTGAACATTATTTGGGATCGAAGGTCTATGTCTCATTTCGATATGATACTTCACTTTTAGGACAGTAGGTGGTACAAACATCGCAACTGCTTTGGCTAAAGAGTCTGCCTGTTGATTTTCCATTATGGGAATGTAGTGAATGCTAAAGGACAAGAAGAATTTCTCTATCAAATCCCAGGCGCAATTTCTGTATGACCTTAGCCTTGGATGTTTATTTTGATATTACTACTTTATTTGTTTCACAATAATCTCTGCATCACCATAAACTATTAAATGTTCATTTTTTAGCTTTCTAGCAGCCTCTAATCCTAATACTAGAGCTTCATACTCACATACATTATTTGTATAATCAATTTCCTACTGCAATCTGTATGAAAAGGGGATAACATACTCCTCTCCTGGTGCAACAAATAACACTCCATCCCCTGCCCCTTCGTAGGATGAAGCGCTATCAAAAAACATTTTCCACACTCCTTCTCTACTATTTACACTTTTCTTTGTTTTTTCTATTTTTTTTTTTATTTTCTTCTTCTGTACATTCTTCAAAATCATCATCTATTGATAAAATACAATTTCCTAAATCCTAATCGACAAGATATACTAGGTAATTGTTTGGGTTTTGGGGGTCACTTATAGTATATACCAATCTAGTCTCTTTGTATAGTCAAGTAAATTGTCCACCGAAAATCGGGATCATAGCGTAAGTCATGTCCAATTGAAGTGATCCTCCTAATTTTGCTCCCCAAAAACTGGAAAAAAGCATGCCGTACTTGGCAGGGACGTCAGCAACGACTACATCCATAAGGATACTTTTTACAGGATCTGTGCAAGATTTACTACCAAATTTTTGATCATTCCAAGACACTTAACTTTTCTTAAATCAAACGAGTATAAGTCTTGATAAGGTCTAGTGATTTTGAGGCCCAATTTTCCATGATAATTTTAGGCATTAAACTATGAGAGGCCCCAAAATCTAACATGCAGTTGTGAAGTAAGTGGTCATGCACAGTTAATGTAATATAAAATGGAGCAACATAATTCTTAGTATTTTTGATATGAAGACCAAACATAATCATAGGTCTTTCATCTTGTAGATTGATAACATTTGTGTGACATTCAACATCAAAATTTTTTATCATTTTAGCAATCCGTTTTTTATAAATTGGATTCTTGGCAATATCAACTGGGGGCATGGGGATTTTAATTTTATTTAGTTCATTTCCTAAACTGAAACCTCCAGTTGTTTTTTCGAATTCTCTGGTTGGATCTTGTGCTTCAATATTTTCAGTTTTCTTAGTTTGTGTTGCCCTTGTTTCAACTGTTTTGGTCCGGGTAGCTTGTGTTTCAACTAGCAGTTTAGTAACAATTGCCTCATTCGCTTTATTTCGTGATAAAATTTATTTTGGTGGAACTCTTGTAGGATTTGTTTCTTTGGGCCTTAAATTGCACTTCTGTTGGAGCTCTACCATTATTGAGTCGACGAATCCTTGATATGCAGAGTCTCCCAGATTATTTATACTTTCCTCGTTATTAAATAAAGGTTCTAGGTCTAGAGACCTTTCATAATCCTGTCTACTTAAATGAGGCTCCCGATCATCATCACTAAGGTTGTTTAGATCCTCTTCTAACTCCTCATAATTTTGCATGTCACCCCTCTGCATAAAGTTTTCAGTTTTAAAAGGGGCTTGGATTTTTTGATCTTCATTTTTTATTTGTCTCTGTTGTATTTGAGGGTTAGGGTTTCTTTTGAACTGATTTCTAGCGTAAGTATCAGGTTTGACCTGATCTAACTCCATCCTAGATATATTGTTTGATAATTCTTTAATTATTTTAGCCATCTCATCCTTTTTTTCTTCCACAAACTTTCCAGATCTAGATGGCCCTGCCTGTTCTTTAAACGCCTAGGTTCTCTAGTTCCCGTCTCAACCATGGATTGTAATTTACCAGATGCCATCATATTTGATTCAATTTCTATGGCATCATCTTGCATTCCTGATAGAGTGGAAGATCTTCTTTCTCTTAAGAGGAGGGAAAAGTCGGGTTCAAAATTTCCTGCAAAAGTTACCTTTGCCACAGGTTGAGAGGGTTTAACTTCGATTGGGATCTTATTGTACAGTTTGTTGAACCTATGAGTAAATTCGAGAACCGTCTCAGAATTTATTTTTCTTAAAGCCCCAAATTCAGTCAAATAATAATGACGATCTTTCTTTTCTCCCCAATGTCTTAAAAAAACATTTTCTAGATCATCATATGACCGTAGGGATCCTATCGGAAGTCCTCGAAACTAGGTTCTCACTTTCCCTTTGAAGGTTTGTACTAAAATCCTTGAGTAAACATCTTCATGCTCAATCCCAAGGATATCAACGAATTGATCGAAAAAGGCTATGTGCTCAGTTGCGATTAAATCTCCTTCTCCCACAAATTTAGGTAAGCTCTTCATATAATTTTCTGGCAAATCATGAAGGACGACAGGAAGGACCAAGGGAGCGCATCTCGCCACTACCTTCGCAAAAATTCTAGGGGGTGGGGGTTTTCCTTGACCTTGTCCACCTGCTCCTCCGCCTCTGGCACCAGCCATTGGAAGTCTAGGGGACAAACTTTGGGAAAAAATAGGGTTTTCAAAAACTTCGAGGGACCAAAGTGGTGACCTTTCAAATTCTTCAGGATGTGGCGAAGGAAATTTCAGAAAAAAGGTCGTTATGAGATGAAAATTCTAGGAGAGGAGGAAAAGGAAAGTGTGGACTAGTTTCCTCAGACTTACAAGATGTATAAATAGGAGAACCAATAGGGGATGAATCCTAGTATAAAATGTGTTCTTCAGAGTTTTGTAGAACCAAAACCTTTACCTCGGGCAAGGATGAGGTCGACAGAGTAATAACAACAACGGGTAAAGAAGAGGATCTTTTGTTTTGACCGTTAGGAGTATCAATCGAGTCAATCTCAATCTTTATTTTGGGTACAATTACCTCCAAGTTCTCAAACCTAGCCTCGAGTTTAATAGTTGTAGCCTCCGAAGGGGTTGCTTGTTTAAAATTACTTTTAGGGGTTAGTTCTTCAATCAGAACCTTAGCATTTGCATGTGCAACTTTGGGTTGGTATATTTTACCTGCTGATGCAGTAGTCGATTTGAGGTATCCTTTTGGTTTTAACAACCTTTCGGGATCTGATACGAGTGCGGTCTACTTATCGTCTGGTTTCTTTCTGGTATTCTTTCAACCGAATGATGACTTATTTGTGGTGGAGTCGCCAAGTGAAAGATAAAAATAGCCTTGTTTGTGTATTCAATCTTTGTTCACTATCAAAGATAGAATCTTACCTTATCATTTTCCCAAGGAAAACAACTTCATTTCTCCATCCCCAACAATGGCGCCAAAAATATGTTTTTCCTGAGATTAAACTTAAGGCTGAAAGAGTAATGTTAGGCATAAGGAAAGTTTAAAGAGAGTATTTTTTAAAAGTGATTTTTCTGCCCTAGTTATATGAGAAAAATTCCTTAAATGAAATTAACAGTATGGAAACACAGAGGCTGTATTTCGTGTTTGAGTCAAAATTGTAATATCGAATGATGTGAGAGAAAACTGCAAAACTGTTAAACAAAGCAAGGCATCAATTCTGAAGAGTCTCTCCTTGTTGTAGCGGAAGAAAATAGATAGTGTAACCTTGAATAAAGTATAAGATACAATAATCCACACAACTCTCAAGTCTTGATTTAATCACAGTAAATGCAGAGGAAAAACTTCTTAGTTAACAAATTACCGATGAAATACGATTACAATAGTTGTTGTACTAAATTGAAATCAAACATTTATCAAGGAGTTGCATAAAGAAATGATGAGATATGGAAAAACAAAAGAAACACATAACCCATACTAAAAAAAATTTGGAATCTCTGTCTGCACTTGTATTAATACTCAATAAGGAGAGTTTTTTCTATTACGTTCGACAAGAAGCAACCTTTAATAGATCTTCAATCTATGTATTTATACAAAACTATCACAACTAAAAACGGTTGGACTTCTCATAATTTAAAATAGAAAATATTTGAAATAAGAAAACAAAACAAAGCAAATGATGAGCTTCATTGGAAATCTCTGTCTCTTTGTCTGCTGACTGAAACACTTCCTTTCCTTATTATTCTGGCATGGATATAACTGTTGTCTGATCTTCTTAATGGTTCAACATATATTTCTGGCGTTCTTTGTTTTCTTCCATCTATCCCTCAAATATGTTAATAGCATACACATGTTCTTTACTTGTTTCTAGATGTGCTTGTTTTCCCATATTCAATACATTATATGCATTTACTCACCAATTTCACCACCAACCTTGAAGGTTCAACTACTTTGTTCACCTCGAAAGTATATAACTTCCTCTCTACCTCAGGGATATTTTCTTGTATCCTTTTCACTCCTTGAGATATGGCCTGTATTTGCAAGCTTGGGTTTAATATCCATTTATTTATTTGAAGGAGATCAATCTGGTTCATTTTTTGAATGGCCGTCAGAGCTTCTTCTTTGCTTGTTTTGGAATTATACTGGTTCTTTGCTATATCAATTTGACCTAGGGCTTTGGAGATAGAATTTCATTTAAAATCAATTAGTCCTTTGTCTAATGATGACAACGCTTCTAGACAAGCTTCATTTACCTCTCTGGCAAGTCTTTTTCTTTCTGCTAGATTTGTTTCCCATGCCTTTAAAGCCGTATCACCTCTTATTTGTTTAGAAAGAGAAAGCCAAGGAACATCTGAGAAATCATCCTTTGGTACTAATAATACAACCTCTTGAAACTTAACTCGAGCTGAGCAAGCTTCTCTTTATTTGATGTAGATGTATTTAAGGGAAATATCTACTACCTGGTAGCAATTCTGGATGGCATCAACCTTCATAAAAAGGTCTTGCTGGGCCTTTTCCAGTTTTTTGTTTATTTCCAATGCTTGAGGCTGGAGGGACGCGATATCCACTGAGGTACCTTCAGTCAACTCCAACCTAGATTTCAATTATTTTAGTATTTCAACATGTTGGGTGATCAATCCTTGATAGAAATGTGAATTACTTTGGAGCTCATCAAAGTTGGCCTGGAGTCGTTGAATTTGTTGTTTATCATTTTCTCTTATCTGCTCGAAGTCTCGAATCATTCTGTTCTGGACAGTGTGCTCAGTTGTCTGTATTTTCTTTTGAAGTTGTTCTACCAACAAGCACTTTTGTTGTAGTTTTTTGACCAAATTTTCCACAGACCATTGATTAGCAGTGGCGAAAGCGCCCAACGAACATGCAACTTCCTTTGCAATTTTTTTATCATCTCTGTTTTGTGTATCGTACACCATTCTTTTCCTTTTGACTATCGCTCCATCCTTCTGATGTGTTTCTTTTTTGACGATGGCCCTCCATTTCTTGCTGAAGAAGAAGTCCGAAGGAGGCATCTATTCAGGCAAAATTGGGGTGAGATCACCTATAAAAATGACTTCATAACCAGGATTTTCGAAACTTGACTGCAACAATGTCAATGAAGTAATAGGGGTACCTATCTCCGTAGACGGTTGTTGCTCAACAGTATGGGAAACATATGTGGATAATGTAGAAGGATATGTATCTTTCCCTTGCTTCAGAAAAGATTTGAGCTGAGCCGATGCCTAAGGGCCTAGTGGACTTGACAATGAAGCTTTCGATTCCCAAGTTAAAACTTTGGAACCGTTTGGGATTTACTCAGTATCCTATTTTCCAGAGTTACCTGATTCAAAACCTGGACGTACAGATCGTTGTGCAGACAAAGCAGCTACCGATTCCCCTTGTAGTACTTTCGATAAGATGTTTCCTCTATGTTTTTGAAAACTAAGGAAACTGGCCTGTTGATTTGGAGACAAAGTTTGGAATCTGTTCAATACTTCCTCATAAGACCTGACTCCCTTGAATATTTCATCATGTGGGGAGTTTTCATGCACATATCTCTTCAGGTTGTATTGGTCTGGGTGGTTTTCCACGATTTTGTGTGGGTCGTGCCTTTTAAATTCGATGTCAACCAACTTGACATCCTCCAAGTATGCAACCTCCACTTTGGAGTGACCAAAGTCTAATAATTAAAACATACCAACTTGGAGAGGGAAGGTAGGCCATACCTTTTTCTCGGTTTCTTTCAACTCCTTGCTGATGCCCCTTGTTACTGTTTGATAAGCTACTTGTCGACATACTAGTCGATCTGTTAAAAATATCAAGAGAGCATGGGGAGGGACAAAGCATCCGAAAACCATGATGTAAGATAAGTTTTCCTCAATGAACCAATCTGCTATTTTGCCCAGATTTCCTATGATTCTGTCTAAAATTCGAGGGGGTGGGAAACCATATAAAGCTAAATGAATGGGCACCACTAGATGGTGGTAGATTTTGTAGAATAAATCTTTGGCCTTGTCTTCCCACAACTTGGAGTGATATAAGTGAATAGGTTCAATGCTGGTTGGGGTCTAGCTCCAGTTCATCAGTGGGAAAGGGGTTACGAAGCAAATAAAATCCATGATATACACAGACATATAGAAAGGGGTGGGCTCCCCCTTTGACTTCGCCAATTTGTATTCCATAATTTCTTTAGCCAAGTTGTCTGATAAAATTTTGGCCCAATTAAAAGAGAATCCCTCGGCCACCTCGTGCATAATTGACACCCATGCCACCGAGAAATGAGTAGGAATATTCTTCCCGAATAGTCTACAGAGAATCATAGCTACATAAATCATATGAGTATCCAATGACGATGTGGCATAAATTCCATGAGCGTTGGCCCTGAATTTCTCTGGGTGCTCCCACCAGGACTTGATTATATTAGGATAACTTTTGTCATACTATATGCATTCCTGTTGCTCAAAATCCAACATGAATTCAACATTGTAATTATATTTAAAATCAGGAGATAGCTTATATATTACTTGGATGCGTTCTGGTCAGAAAGACCCAACAACAACATTTTGATAGTTGCAAATGCTCTGGGTTTGTATGTTGACTTTTCCCAGGGCCCAAATCATCATGTCATTATACGACAGGAGTCTCATCCACACAACTATTTTGTGAAGATCGAACTGGGCTATATATCACAGTTTAGCTCCATGAGTATCATCCACTTCATCGCCAAAATATTTTGGGCAATTTATAACCTCATGTTCCAGAATCTTGAACACATGTGTCCAAGATTTGAACGAGTCTATAGCTCGAGGTGTAGTGTTTGACAGAACGTTCGCATTCGGATTTGAACCTTCACCAGCTGCATCAGTATTCTTCATCATCTTCCTTGGTGCTGTGATATTGAAAATAGAATGAGGATACCTGTTGCAGAGGAATTGCGTGAGCTTCTTACTCAGATAAAACTTACTACTTTGCAGAAGATGAAAATGAAATTCAAAATCAAGTATTTTTATTCACATGAAGTGCATTGATTCGATTATACCTTTACTGATGGAAAATTTATTATCCTTAATGGGAAAGTATACTTGGAGATCCAAAATCTATGCTAAAAATCATTATCGTTGATTTGTGATAAATTCAATTAGTATTCGACGGTTCGTGTTCGGGAGTTTTGGATGAAACAGAGTTGAAATTTCCCGAATCGTGAATCCGCGAAAGGTTAATTACGATATAATCTCTTTTGAAATATTAATTAATCATGTTTAACTTCAAGTGCTTCAGATATTCAGACTTTGGTATTTTTAAATGTAGCTCGAGAAGAAATTCCTGAAACCCGAAACTACAAAACGATTAATTATCTGGTAATCTCTTTTAAGTTTTAATTAATCAATTTTTAGTTCAAGTGCTTCAGAAATTTGGACTTCGGATATTTTAGGATATTATGAAGGGTAAATGTCCAAACTCCGAAGTGCGAATTCGTTAAGTATCCTTTAACCAAGATTAAGTTAATAAATTATGATTTAACACTTCGGTATTTTAGTGTTTCGTGGATTTGCGAATTAGCTCTGTGTTATATTTCCGAAGAGTCGTCTCCCGTAGTGAAATGTCGAAGATGACGTCATTCTAGATGACATGTCGAGAACAGGGTGTGCCACGTTTTACTTAGAATCGTATGAATCTTCAAACGAAAATGTCAAAGAAAAAAGGGTGCCACGTGTCAACCTAGGGAAGACTCAAAAGACATACTTGTACTATGACTTGTGTCCTTTAAAGGTTTATGAAAAGTGGGGAACAAACACTTTCAGGATTTGGGTCTTTTATTGTTAAGAATTCTCAAAATGCCTGAAGCACGAAGCTTTGGAGTGAGCTTTAGTGATCTGACTCTTTAACAATCAGGCATCTCCAAAACTCGGTAAAAAATAAGATCGTCTGATCAAACCGGGAAACTTCATCGACGATGGATATCATGTGCACCTTATTACCAATTAACCATAAATGACTTTGATTTAAATTTCAAAAGTTAATTTCTGAGTTACCACTATGGGAAGGGTTATAATTTCATGAAGTGGAGAATGTAAAGCTCAAATTTTAGGATTATATATGTTTCAACACATCCCATCACTTCTTTACGAAAGAAGGGAATTAAGTTTTAATGGACAACATAAGGTGAAGGCAATTTTACTTTATTGAAAGAGTTGCTTACTAGTGCACCTATATTGAATATTTCTAACCTAAATGAGAATTTTGTGGTATCTACATATGCATGCAAAGAAGGACTTGGAGGAGTCCTCACTCAAAATGGACATGTCATGGGTTATGAGTCTATAAAGCTTAAATAACATGAGAGGAATTATGCCACACATGATTTAGAACTTGCTGGTATAGTTCATGCATTGAATATGTGGAGGCATTATTTAATGGGGAATAAATTTGAATTAAGAACAAGCCACAGTGGTTTGAAATATATTTTTGAGCAACCACCACCTTTAAATCCTAGGTAGATGAGATGGTCAAATTTCTTCAATGAGTACGACTTTGAAACCAAGCATATAAAAGGAAAAAAAATAAATTTGTTGATGCACTCAGATTTAAAAAGAATATTTTTAGATGTTGTTGCTACTGAAAAACATTACCTACATGTAAAAGAAATATTACAACATGAATATGTACACCATAGTTTTAAATAGTACAAGATGGGAAAGATGGAGTACTTATGCATAAAAATATAATTTATGTTCTTGATTTCAGAGAACTTAGGATTTTGATGTTAAAATAATTGCACTGATAAGAAGTCAATACTTTTGGCCGAGAATGAAGAAGGATGTTTTTGATTACATTGCCAGATGCATGGAATGTTAGAGAGTGAAAGTTGATCATAGACACCCAACTGGTTTTCCACAACCATTACCAATTCCAGATAGAAAATGGGAAGTAATATCCATTAATTTTATTGCTAAGTTGCCTATGACAACAATGCAATATGATTCAATAATGGAAGTGGTGGATAAATTGACAAATGCTGCTCATTTTGTTCCAGTGAATATGACTCATACATCAACTAATATTGCATAAATTTATGTGAGAGAAATTGCTAGGTTGCATGGAATACGTAAGGCAATTGTTTCAGGCAGATACATAACGTTTACTTCAAACTTTTGGAGGGGATTAGTTAAGGGATTTTGTACAAATATGAAATTTAGCATAACATACCATCCACAGTCAAATGGGAAGATAGTGACATTCAACCAAGTAATTGAAGACATGTTAAGAATGTATGTGATAGATAATCCCTATAAGTGGGAATATTAATTGCATTTGGTTGAGTTGACCTACAATAATGAGTATCAAGATTCATTGAAGACAAGCCCATCTGAAGCTTTGTATGGTATAAAATGCAATACTCCAATGAGTTGGGACAACTCAATAGATAGAGTGGTACTTGGACCATAATTACTCAGGGATATGGAAGACCAGATGGACAAAATTAAGCATAATTTTAAAGTAGCACAAGATAGATAGAAGATTCATGCAAATAAGAACATGACAGCTAGAGAATTCAAATTGGGAGAGCATGTTCTTTCGAAAGTGAATCCCAAGAAATGTGCATTGAAGTTGGGAAGTTGTACCAAGCTCATAGCCAGATGATGTGGTCTATTTGAGATATTGGATAGAATAGGGCTAATTTCACATGTAACATATCCCAACCCAACCAAGGGACATTACGATGCATAAAGCACATGAAAACAAAATTTATGATAACTAAATTAATTCTTTAACAACTAACTTATCTCTTATAGATTACAAATACGAATTTTAACCAAATTTAATATCTAACTGTTATCATTATTTATATGTGTCTACAATATGCTAAAATACTCATGAAATTCAACCAATAATTCAAACACAACAACATATAATCAATCTTATAAATAGAGTTCATGCACACCATTTATACACATAAAAATAACACATCAACAAGATATAACACTTATCTTTTAAATCTGTTGTGCAACTAGGTGCTTGGGACGCACATTCCACCCAACCATAGACTTGCTATTCCAAATCTCAACAACAAATCACCCCTGAGCTGAGGCTAGTAATCCACAAAAGAGGGTGGTCTCCCACTATCCACTCACAACTCCCTGATACCTTCCTACAACTATGTCATTTTTTCCACCAAATCTCTTCCTCTTGACCTGTACAACCCAAGGAATGTACCCCTTCACCGATCTCAGTCCCTTAGGCATCCCATTTATTTATTAATGTCTCTATGGCACAAGTAGCTAGGAATCTCCTAGTTGGGAACTCAAGGGAACTTGCTGCTAGGAAAACTACAAGAAAACCAACAACAAACACTTTTTGTTTTAGAAAAACCCACACATGAGTTCACTCTTTAGGCCTAACAACCTGGCTCTTCAGTTTCTAGCTCCCTAATTCTCTAGGTTTCTCTAGAATTCGATCTCCATGGTTGCACTAGCTCTAAGCTCTCTTTCTTCCTCTCTACTTGCCTCTCATGCACAAAACTTGACTATCTAAAATTGTTGTCCCAACCCATACAAATTTCCTCCCTTTGGCTTGCCTTTCTTGACTCACACTATTCCCCAAGCTGATTGTACTCAACCCCCATGTGCTTAATAACTCTGGGATGTGACTACTCACAACCACCCTCTTACATGTATTCAATAATTCTCTTTGGGAACACTCAATCATAAATTGGAAGGTTCATATACAACTAACAATTTAGGAAAATTGGTTGGATTAATATACATGGGAAATTCCCCCTTGGACCCCTCTTGACCATTCTCTTAGACATTCCCCTCTCTTGTGGATTAATTCAGCCCCCATCTCTTTTCCATTTCCCATTAACAATTGGCATCACATTTTATTAATAAAATAAGGAAATACAATTCACATATTACATTGCTTTGGTCATAGCCACACATTATGTCTACATAATCATTAATTAAACCAGGGATTATAGTGGGAATGTTACATTCCCCCTCCCCTACAATTGTGCACCGTCCTTGGTGTACACTATGCCAATATATATATATATATATATATATATGCAAATTTACATCACAATACTTAGAAAATAAAATTATGCAATTTTACAACTCCAACAACAGTTCCAACCATAATCTCCCGTTCCTCTTAACTCGTCGACCCAAGGAATGCACCATTCATTTATTAGAGATAACCCAAGGAATATACCATCCGTTTATCAAGGATAACCCAAGGAATGAGCCATTATTTTATTAGGGTCCTCAACATAGTTGACTAGGACTTTGAGATGTGGTTCTAGAACTCTAGCTACTCAAAATGAAGTCTTGCATTCTATTTTCTTCAAAATTGTCAAAAATTTGCAGGTATTCTTATTGCAAGTTTTCTTCATTCTCCCATGTTCATATTTAGGACCATAGTAGGTCCATTGAACCTTACCACCCCCATGGCCTTTTTCTTGAACACTTTGACTTTATTGTCTAGGATTCGTACTGGTTCCACCCGGAAATCCCCTTCGTGCTCCACCTAGATTACATTCCAATCAATTATGTGGTTCGATTCAGGTACATATTTCTTTAATAATGACACATGAAATACATTATGCACTCTCATGGATCCAGGAAATGCTGCCATGTATGCAACTGGCCCTGTCTTTTCTAATATTTTCAAAAGGTCCACAATATCTTGCTGACAAATTTGAGCGCCTTCCTAATCTAAGCAAACTTCTCTTTGCCTTCACTTTTAAAAACACATGTTCACCCAATTTAAAATATCTAAACACTCTTGTCTGCATAACTTTTATGCCTATCCTGGGTAGCCTTTAAATTCTTCTTTATCCTTGTCATTTTCTCTTCCATTTACTTCAATAAATCTGTCCCAACAACTGCTATGTCTACTGGATTATCCCAACTCACCATGGTGTTACATTTTCTGCCATACAATGCTTCAGACAGACTCATATTCAAAGAGGCCTGATACCCATTTGTTGTGTCCTTTTTGCCACTTGAATGAGAAAAAGAAGGGCACTTACAAGTCTAGTTGGGCCTGCTAGACAAGACAAAGGTTAGTGTATGAATTAAACAATCCAAGCACTTGAAATAAACAAACAACTAAAGAAATAACTAAGGAAATAAAACTAAAATGCATAAGGAAATTTGAACCAAAATCAATCGACCAAATGACCAATGATTATGCCACCAATGGATAACTATATTAGTTGACAAACACCGTAGAGAAAGGAGGACTGATGGATCTCCTCTTCCTCCTTGGGAGGGCTCTTGAATCCCCTATTTGAGAGATCTTATTACAATGATAAACTATATAGCAAATGATGAAGAAATCCAAGCCTATTCCCTCAAGAGGTGAGGTGAATAGCTGATTGAGATGTTGCTAGAATTCTCCAAGAAGAAAATAGGTTTCTTGAAGGAGAATAGAGGAAACATAACAATACTATGAGATTCTTAAATTCTTAGTGCACCCATGGCCTCCTTTTATAAAATGTCTTTGCGGCAATATCCAACTGGTTCTTAGTGTGGACAAGGGGCCCTTTAGGGTACCCTTAGGTCTTTGAGTAGCCCCCCATTCAGATTCAACTCAGATTTGAGGGTCAAATCAAGTTGGGAGCTGGTACAGAAGTGGGTGAGGGGCCAAAATGAAACATAAATGCGTTGTTCACTAGAGTTCACAACTTTTATCGTACATAATTGCGCATATGGCGCATTGTGTGCTCTACGGATTCTTTGGCACGTGCACTGTGCGCACGCTTCCTTTAGTGTTTTAGTGCATGTCATTTTTTTGACCAGTTGTATAGTTTTTGCCTCTTGGAAATGCATTTTTGGTGTTGCAGGTGGACTAATAGGTGTTTGGAGATGCTGTATTATTGTAATCATTTGCATGTGATGTTGCAGATGAAATTTCAGTGATAACAGATGCCCCCTGATGTGTGAATTTAGGAGCATATGTATAGCCAAAATACATTAATGTTTCTTCTATTGAGAGTACCGTTATAATGAAGAGTGTTGATAGGAACTGCAAGAGCGATCCATCAGAGGGAGAGGGGAAACTGTGGGACCCAAACCTTTCTCTAGGTGGAGAAATAAAATCTATATACAAATAAGGAAGTCATGCCCCATGGTCGTGTCATGTAGCTCAAAAATTGAAGACAATAACTGAAGTTGTATGCTAATGTAGATAAATGCAGTGCCCTTCGGGGCAGTTTGATAATGACATATGACAATTCTGATGGTGAACATACTCTAAAAAAGTGCAAGGACACCTATAGGAAGTGTCGATGACCCATAGGCATTGATGGCCTAACAAATTCAGAGGTCTTCAACTAGTATAAAAAAACTTCAATAGTCGCATAGTAAGACCCACCGTAACATGAGATTGTGTTGATGTCGAATGTTAGGGGGGTCAACGACAACAAAGAGTAGTGATGGTTCTTTCTGTGCCATCCAAGACTCCTCATTGCAAAGGTAATGAGAGTCAAGATACTGTCACCCTTTTGGAAACTATGTTGATGTCGACAGAAAGGGAGACACGACTCCAAGAAGCAAAGGGATTCATGAAATCCACTATATAAGATCAAGGACTGATGGGGAACATGAACAAAGTCAATATGCAGGGAGACTCAAGGCTTCCCTTGGTTGGGGATATATTGGAAGGATGATTGAAAACAACCATAAAACTATATCTAGTGTCAGGGGGACGACTAGACATGGGGTTAAACTATGCTAGAGGCGTGAAAAAGTGGACAAACTCAAAGATCATGGGTACATGGACTATGGGATACTCAGGGTTTATGGACAATGTCAATATGCATAGGGGATAGTGAATGCCCCAACCAAGGGAGACATGGGTTGCTTTTTCAGAAAAAGAAGGTCGTCAAGGGTGACAACAAAAAGCTAAGTAAATGCTGGAAACAAAGGCTTTTTACAATTACTAAATAAATAAAGAATAATTTGGGATGAGTGTACATATACAAAAATGAGTGCCCCAGTGTAAGATGGCTTGGCCTGTGAGGGCACACGTTGCATGGAGAACTGGTGGAGGGTGGGGGCCCCATAGGTGGGTTTCTGTATGAGGTAAATGAATGGAGGGAAATCTCTAGATGGGAAAACTGATTGTGGATGAAATGGAGGGTTAGTGATACTGCAGAGGTGCAGTCAAAATAGAACTGTGATGAGGTAACCTAGGAGTCCATTGGGAAAGCTAGAAAAAATGAGAAGAAGGAGTATGTGGTCGATTCTCGAAAATGCGTAAGACTATCGGGACTCCCATCCTAGGGGTGAAAGAAACATGAGTGTCAAAGTGCCAAGGGGGACTATGAATGGGATGACTCATGTGGGGGAGAGTGCTACCGGGTGGCAATACCAAAATGCAGCAGAGGTGGTAGTACTGTAGAGATGGATGTAGGGACCCTAAAGGAAAATGTCATAGGGTGTGACTGGGAGATGAAATTGATATTCAGAGGGAATGATTACATGCCAGTGTCGAGAATAAAACTAAAGGGGTTGTGCTGGTTTTTGATGACCAAGTACCTGCACACATTAAAACCGAATACCTGACGTGAACAATATATGAAGATAAAGAACATATAACAAGTATTTGATAATTTTGAACATGAGCATGCGTACCTGGACGTGATGTGAAAAGAAGGCTCCTATATATGGGTGGTGGGCCCACAATGCTACCTCATTTGCACTGACATAATTGGTGATCTGGCGAGAGTGCTGTGAGGCTATTTGGAAGATAACGAGATCTTGGGACTATCGATTAGGCAGGTGAAAAACCTCTTGTGAGAGGAAAATTGATTGATGATGGAGTGCATTCAATGAGTAATCGGGGGTAGTGAGTTCCTCTAGGATCTCTTTGTCGCAATGATAAATGCGAGAATACAGGGGATTCATGGAGGTGACATGGGTGACTGTCATAGTAATATTTTCCTCTAGTGGCGAATACGTAGAGGGGATATCACAACCATGGTGCGATGGCTCGCTTGACATAAACCAAATGTCCAGACACTGTAGGTTGTAAACTGTGGTAGGAGGTAAGATTTCCTGAGGGAAATGAATTGAATAATTGGGGGAATATACTCATACAGTCTATCCATGAACCATGGAGGGGTGGGAAGTGACTCAGGTTTAGGGGAGGTGATGTGAACAATATCTGGAGAAGGAATGGGGGGAATCACTTGTATCACAAGAGGTGAGGTGGTTCGAGGATTTTGAATAAGGGCCATTTGACAACGCCTATATTCAATGATCGAAGGACACTGGTACGTGAAATGATCAAGTGAGTCACAAAGAGAGCAAGGGAACCTCATATGTTTAGTGACTGAGGTCGAGACATAATGGATGTCAGTGACGTGGGTACCCAATGATGTGGGTGGAGAGGGATCTTGCTGAAATATTTGGCGTACCACTGTTAGCATCTGTCAAAACTGAGGTAGAGAAGAGAAATGATGAGTGTAGTGGCCATACTCTGAGCAGATTCCATACATGAATTTTGTTCGTAGCTTTTTATTACCTGTAGTAGGGGAAGCTGTGGTAATACTAGGTGTGCTTGGTGAAGCGATGAGCGATGTGGTTACTCGAGGGAGTTGGATCAGATTGCGTAATTTGGGGAGAGAAGGACATCTATTTGTGGGGTGTCCCTCTCTCTCATAGAGTGCGCAAGGAGGTTGAACTCGGGGATGAAATGGAGTGGTGGGATATTTCTTCTTCCGTCGGCCCCCAACCGTAGCGGTGGTGCTGACAAGTGGGGGTGAGGGTGGTGTGGTCAAAGTTAGTACTGGAATCTACATCAAGATTCCCTCTATTTTGGGAGGGAGGGATGGTTGAGGAACCATCGTGGGAGGGTGTAGATACCATACTAGAATGGCAAGAACCATGTTGGGAAGGGTAAGCATTGCAACTACCTGAAAATCTTGTACTATCAGTGGGGGGTAGAAGAAGGGAATTTGAGTAATGTGACGCAGGCGCGAGAGCTACCTCCTCCAACACCCGCTCACAGGATCGATCAAAATCCCCTTCTAAGATGAAGCATCTCTTTAGATCCCCTGCTGGAATCCCCTTCTGTAAACCCGATCCACAGGTCCTTTCTTCACCCTCACGGCCTTTCCGCACTTTACCGTGGTTTTCCCCTGATCTTAATTTTAGGTCATCGGGGTTTCGCTATCCCCATGCTCAAGAGTTCATGCTCTCTCCAACTCCAGATCTCTTATGAGCTCCTCTCCGGCCTAAGCCCCTCTGGCTATGCCCTTTGGTCCATATGACCATTCTCCATAAGACCGTAACCTTATATCCTCCTATCAGGGTTTTTGGGTTTCAATTTCCCGATGAGCTCTCTTATGCCCTTAGCCCCTCCTGGCTAGGCTCTCTAATCCACGTGACCTTCTCCTATATGACTGTAGCCATATACTTCTATCAGGTTTTTGGGGTTTTCAATGTCAAAATGCAGTCTTCCCCTGGATCCATGATCCTCCGATTCTAGACGCGCTTTAACTTCAGCTAGCCCTCCTGGCTCAACCCCGGGTCCACGTGACCATTAATCCATGACCACAACCTTATCCCCGTCGGGGTTACGGGGTTTCAAATGCCTAAATGCATATGCCTACGGTATTCCTGACTCTCCAAATCCTGACGCTCCGCTGCAATGATAACTGGCTTCCACTCAATGAAGCTTTCCAGCTTCCTGAGATGTTGACAACTGGCCCCTCATGACAACACTGTCCTCTTCCTCTGCTACGCTGACAGCTGGCTCCCACTCATTGGGGTATCGCGTTTTATGATTCCAAAGTGCACAAATAACTTGTCACCGGGATCACCGATATCCCGATGAACTAAACACCGATGGACAGATTCCTTGTCGGGACTTTTCCCGATGACGCCGATCACTGCCACACGTCCTTCCAGATGGACGGTCCCAATTCCTCTGGGATTTCAAGACTTTTGATGTCCCGATTCTCTTTCCCTCAAGAATTCCGATTTCCCGATGACTGCTATGCCGACGATCGCTCGATCTCCGCCACGTGTCTCCACCAACGAACAGTCTAGATCCTCCCGGTGTTTCAAGACTTGCGATGTCTCAATTCTCACAGCCTCGAGAATCCTGATTTCCCGAGTGCCGATATTCTGATGGCTCCACCCCTTGTCAGGATTTCTCCTCCTGTCCATGAGGACTTAACTTCCTTGCAACTTCTGCAGATCCAATGGCTGTCGACGATCCTGAACCAGATCTAACGGCTCAGATCTGTTCTTCCTCGCTTCGCTCCTCTTGAGCTTAAAATCTGCGCACCTTCTCCCGATCCAACGACTTACGAGATTTCTGAGTGAGATATGATGACTGTCGGCCTCCTGCTTCTGTAGGCTCCTCCTGAGCTCCTCCTGAACGTAAAATCCTCAACGGTCCAGATCTCTTCTCTAGCTGATCTGACGATGACTGTGCTCTTCCAACGACTTACGGGATTTCTGAGTGAGATCCGATGGCTGTCAGCCTCCTCCTTCTGTAGGCTCCTCCTGAGCTCCTCCTAGACGTAAACTCCTCAACAGTCCAGATCTCTTCTCTAGCCAATCTGACGATGACTGTGCTCTCACCTGAGCTTCCTGTGCACTTTCCTTCTCTGCACTTGGAAAAATTCCAAGTCTTCCAAAGGCCTCGACCTTTGCTTCTTTTCTCCTCTACGGCTCCTCTGCTTTAAGCCTCACTTGCATTCTCCACGACGCTATTCCTCCCGAGCTTTTCTCCTTTCAAATCCTTAAAGGATTCCGACGTCTGCGCTCCTACAGAGTCTTCTCATGCACACAATGTGCTATCTCTTCTGAGCTTCCGCAACACTCAGACCCCCCTAAGGGATTTTGTCCCTCTTCTCCCTCAGATGGAGAAATTGACGCCTTCCTGGCTGTCCTTCGCTCAAGCAACCTCTTGCTGAGTCTTTCTGGGTGTTCAACAACCCAGTGAAGATCCCTCAGTGGATTCTTCCTTCAGTTCACATAACTCAAAGAGTTATTTCCTCTTCTGTGCCTGAATGCACACTAACTTAATGCCCACCTGGCAGAGTTTCCTCTCACAGAACGTTCAACAGTTTTGTTTCCCCTGTGCACCTATGCACTTGCTCAATGCCCTCCTGGAAGAGCTCTCAGAATCCTCAGTGATTTTGGTACTCTTAAGAACTCACAACAGAGTTAGTCTCCAACACAACCTGTGCGTATGCTCAATGCCCACTTGGCAGAGCTCTAAAGAATTCACAGCAGAATTCTGTCTGCAACTGTGTCTCTCCTACACAGCCTTACCTCCAAGGTATTCAACAACCTTGAGGTCTTCTCCTGAGATTATGACTCCATTTTCTGTGCCGCAACACGTCTTTATCTGACTCCGCAGAGTTCAGAAATGCATCCTCTGTGCACGGCTCTCAGAACCCACAATGTTCTGTCACACCCTTCTGGTGTGAAGCCTCAAAGACCTTCAACCCTGAAATCAAACACTCCTGCAAATGCCTAACATACATCTACAACATACATAAAAAACACATACAAACATCCATATAACACAAAATCAATGCAGGAAAAACTGCTCTGTTATATTAACAATGACAAATGCCTGTATTTACAGAGGTGTTCTCGAGCTCTCTCTGGCTCTCCTCTTACAACCATACTAACTCAAAATGAGATATGAAAAATCTCTTTTACCTGAGGGGATCATCGAGCGCTCCAACCTACCTACCCTATTCAATTACATTGAATGGGCTGTCTAGTCCATAATCATATCTAGATCTCAACCATACACACATTAAATGCCTATCTTATCTACAGCCTACGCAAAGGCATGGCTTCTATGGCTCACCAGCCTAGACATTAAGTTACATTCAATTCAAATTTCAAATGAGGCTGCGCCTCTCTTCAGCTTGAATGCACGCGCTCGACGTGGCTGGCTGGCTGGCTGGCTGACGTGGAGAGATGCTCCTGCATCATAATGGATTGGGGGATTGTCTCCCAAACTAAGATTTGACATTGGGGGAGGGTGAAATCAGGGATAAGTGGTGTCGTAGGGTTATCAGGGGATTCCTGAGGTAGGATTTCTTCCACTAGTGGGACGCCAGGGAGTGGAGAAGCCTCTGTGAGAGGAGTAATATCTCCAGTTTCAGTTCCATTATAATATATGATGCACACTTGTGATGAGAGGTGTATGAGTGGTGGTGCTCCATTGTATGCTCCCATCAAAGATGGGTCTTTGAAAATTATGGGGCCCATATCCATGAGTGGATATGCATAATAACTAGTGCGGACAAGAGGTAAGATGTTATCGATGTTGGAGGAGTGGTTAGGCTCGTAATGTGAAACTTGGTCGATGGTGATGATATTCCCGTTTGTGGGGAACATCATCATTCAAAATATAGAAGAGGCCACTGCCTTCATATCATACATGTAGCTACGTCCAAACAAGATGTTGTAATCTAGCGGGGCGTTGATAACCTCAATGTCGATAAGGATGGTTTTTCCCCTGAGTTCAACATGGACATTTTGAAAGATCCCTTCAAGAGAATATGGTCATCCGTCATAAGATCTGAAAGTGATGGCAGATGGTATTAGCTCAGGGGAGCCAAGTTTCCACCATTCAATTTTGGACATGATGCATGTGGATGCACCTTCATCAATGATACATCGGTGAACCGTGATGTTCTGAATTTCAACTGGTATTTGGAAAGATACCAAATTGGGGAGACGAGGTTCCCCACAATATAGATCAAATGTGATGAGTCTAGTATCAGCTGGGTCGACTACCCCAAGGTAGATAGTAAGGATTTCCGTTGAGTTGGACAGGTTTGGAGGACCTCCAATACCAACATGGATACAGGAGAATGTGCCAAGTCATTGAACATACTATAATTATGTGCTTCCCTAGCCTGAGGGTTGTTGACATTCTGTCATAACGTGATGTGGGGAATATGAATTGGGGGGTTCAATGTTAGGGCGTGGAATCATTAAGGGTTGTCTAGTTGTAGCTGGAGATGCTTCCAAAGTGGTGGGAGTAGATTCATGGGGTGTGTTGTATTGACGACTATGCGTCTGCAGAAGAATTTCTTCTTTGCTAGTTAGGAGGATATTGCGATCCGTTGGATTTCTAGGGTTTTGATACTGTCCCATCTATGGTGGGGCAGGATTAATCTCCTGTTGGGTATTCATCACACCTTGGTGTGGAATAGGGTTTTGCAACACATCTAGGGGTGGTTTTTGAAAATATTGTTGTGGGGCCTGCTGAGGGGCATATGGTGTTGGAGGATGTGGCGTGTTCATGGAATCTTTCATCCTCTTGAAGTTGACAATTTGGGGGAAATGGTGAGTATAATGACCATTCTCACCACAAAGAGCACAAGGAAAGTTCGTTCGGAGGTCATTGTTGTTGTTCCTCCCTTAGAGTTTATTGTTATTGTCCCCTTGGGGGTTTTGGTTACCCTAGTTCTGGTTGCCCCCAGCAGGTTGGTTTTGTTGAGGGTTATTCCCCCCTGGGCCTGTGTTATTATTGTTTCGGTTTTTTCCTTTATTTTTGGCATTATTCGGCTGATGGGACGGATTTTCCGTATTTAGTTGTTCAAAATTTTGAAATTTCTGAATGGGATAGGGCTAAACAAAGTCAACCCTAGCATGTGGTTATCCTTGTGGAGGAGAAATTGGCTATGGAGGACCAGGAAATGCAAAATACAAATTATTTTGTGGCAACAATCTGTAGGGTGCATACGAAGGCGTAGCGCTTTCACGAGTGCCCATGTTATAAGCTGAGGTATATGGGGTACCAAAACTTGGTTGAGAGGCTGGGTGCATCGTGGGTGTCGGCAAGGGTCCACTCATGGGTGGAGGGGGGGCCATAAGATAAGGCTGTTGATAAGGGGGGGGGGAGGATAATAAGGGTGTCCTCAATACATCAGTGGATATTGGCGTGTACCGTACATAGGTGGTGGTTGGATGTACGGATTGTGGTGTGTCGTGGTACTAATCAATCCATCCACCACGTGAGACATCCTAGGTTTGTCCTGGATGAATGGTATGGGTCTCGGGGCATAAGGTATTACTATGTATAAGTAACTCGACTGGGCATAAATGAGGTTGTACTGTTGAGCCTTGCTGATGGATTCCTCTTTGGTTTGGGGGAAGGTGGAGGCCACATATTTGGCAAGGATAGAGATGAGTGATTAGAGAAACCAATCGAGGGGTTGTTCTTTGGTGGTTTTTGCTTTGCATAAACTACGTCGCCGATTCCATTCATGAATGTGGTCAACGATATGCATGGTTGAGGTTTGTTTAAAATCAAAGAGCAGTTCTAGACCATTGCCACGATGAACTGGTAGTTTAAATAAGGTAAAAAATGTTTTGGCCAAGGATTCAAAAGTCACATGGGACCCTGATTTTTCATCCACATACCATTTGGCTAATGGACCTGTGAGTGTGCGCTGAAATAACCTTAAACAGATGGAGTCATCCATGATGTTGTTTGAAGAGAACCATAAGTGGAAGGTCATGAGATCGTTAGTGGGATCTTTCCCTGATTTTACTTCAAATTTGGGAATGTCTGAAGGTAGTTTGGTAGGCATATTGGGCCATGTGGGGTCATGCAATATAGGGTCATTTGTGAATTTACTAAAATCAGGTATGTTGAGGGAGGCCAAATATGGCATGTGGGGTGGCGGTGGAGGATTAGTTCCAGCCACGGTGTGAGAAGGTTGTGTACCTGACCCTTGAGGGGGGTTTGGTGGGTTTATACTTGTCCCTTGAGAAGAATTTTGTCCCTCGCCTCCTTATGAAGGAGAGCTAGTGGATGGTTGGCTTTAGGAATTGGACCCAAGTAAAGTGGAACCAAGTAAAGATGATCCCAAAATATTTTCACTCACAGGGGTGTGAGATGGTTGAGCCGGTGAGTTGGCAAGACTAGGAACTCCTCATAGGATAGGAGGGAGATTTTGCAAGTGTCTGGAATGATAGGGTTTTTGTGGGTGTCCTATGATGTCTGTCTAGCAAAGAGAATGTGTGTAAATGGTGATGAGAGAAATAAATGAACAAGAGACTTGTATAATTTGGACTTTCACAACATATCTCACAATCGCATGTAATAAAATTAGCATCATACATAAATCAATTTAAAAGAAGCATATATGTGGGTAGGTGGATTTTGTCCGCGTGGGAGAACAAAGAAAACAAATGCTCGTGTCCTAAAAAGACGTAATGTCCTTCCTCTCAAATAACACTAGACCTTCCAACAACACTCAACAATGGGGTTTGAAGCCACCAAAAGAGGAACTAGTGAAGGATGAAACAATCAGTTATAATGAGGGATAGAGAGTGCATATCCCAAAAGAGCTAGCGATATTTCCCAATAGCCACACAAAATATGATCAAGGTGTAATTGCATCCCACAATTTCCACCTGGGTAGATGTCTTAAAATTTGGCCACTAGGTACCTCGGCCAAAGTGCATCATTTATATTTTCGGCCTCAGAAATGGGTCACGAGCTGGATCCCTTCCAAGATTTGGGTGACTCAAGGGGGGATGCATAGAACAACCGGACCTCGGCCTTTGACCCTTCACGGGTATCTCCCTACCTTATCATGTTAGGAACACTTGACTTGGTAGATTTTAAAGTTCCCTATTTGTCAACTTCTAATGTTTGAAGATGTGAGAACCAAATAACGAGGGGTTATTTGGATGCCTACCCCCGATATCCTACCTAGACTAAAACATTTCTTTTGGCACCTTCTGTGAAGGAAAACTTAGTGAGTTTTTAGAAATTTTTTAGATGTGTTTCATTGAGAGATTGGGGGTGTGAACCAATCTTGTTTGAATTAAGTGGGTGTGGATAATTTCTTCAAGAAATGGTGGGAATTTTCAGAATTCCTTTGGAGAAAACCTACTTCAACCTCCGCAATTCATGATGAAATTACGTGGGTGAGGAGTGACTTTGTGTGTGAGCAAGTGATAAAATGTGCCAAATTTTTAATAAGTTAGATGTCAATTTGCAACATGTGGACTTCCCGTGGTCCTTACAAATCTTGATTACCTATCTTACTAGATGCCATTGGTACAACCTTGTAGAATTTTAAAGTCCCTAAAGAACTATCACGTGGACATATGGGTCCTTACTAGTCCTTTAAACTCCATAATGTGATTTAATCTAAGAAATATTAAAAAAACTTTCCTAGATTGCAAGCATGTGGGCATGTATGGGTCCGTTACTTTGATCTTTAAACTCTCCTAGTGATGTAAACTAAGGAAGTAATTTCAAAAACTATCCTAACTTTGCAACTTGTGGGCATGTATGGGCCCTTACAAATTTAAGATGTTTTGAAAAGAAACTAAGAGGAGCCCTAGGGAGGCTTGGTCCTCTCCTAAATATTTTTTTAAGGGAGATGAAATGTCCCCTTAATCACTTTTCTGATTCTCAAGATCGCTCCGTGGTGCAAAAGAAGAGCATACTCAATGATTAAAGTCTGATTTCTGGTCCCAATGCAAGTGTTTTTATATGTGATAGTAAAGAATTTAAACTTAAATTTTACAATCAAAACAAGCCATCCATGTGGCAACTCAAATAAAAAGAGGAGAAATATGGTTCTTTTTAACCCCCTAAGTGCCTATGTTTTGACTAACCCTTCATGTGGGAAGGGAATCTAAGTGTGGTGCATTTACAAATTGCATAAAAGCAATATTTTGAAGGCTAGGGACCTTCAAAACATCACAAAAATTCTTATAATTTCGAAACTCTGGACAGATGCGCGAGTTACAGTTCTGACAGAGGCACAGTGGGTGCACAATGCACAGTGAACAAAAAACCTTTTGGCACATTGTGCGTAGAAAACAAAAGTGTTGTGGGCGCACAATGCTCTGAATGTGTGTTTGAGGGCCAAAATACCCGCGCACATTCTAATACGTGTCAGGGGGGGAATTTTAAGTGGAATTATCCTCCTCCAGCTCCAAACTCAACTCTTTTCAGGTAAGGCTAGGCTAGTTATGATCCCTGCAAGGCAAATGGGTACAAAATAAGTGCTGAAACAATCCAAATAGGGAGGAAATTGATACCTTATCTCGAGTGTGGTCACCAATCTGTGAGATGGTTGAGCCGGTGAGTTGGCAAGACTAGGAAATCCTCCTATGATAGGAGGGAGATTTCACAAGTGTCTGGAATCACATGTATGGTCACCAATTTGTCGTGTCCTTTTCGCCACTTGAATGAGCAAAAGAAGGGAACTTACAAGTCTAGTTGGGCCTGCTATACAAGACATAGGTTAGTGTATGAATTAAACAATCCAAGCACATGAAATAAAGAAACAACTAAACTAGAAACAACTAAAGAAACAACTAAGGAAATAAAACTAAAATGCATAAGGAACTTTGAACCAAAATAAATCGACCAAATGACCAATGATTATGCCACCAATGGATAACTATATTAGTTGGCAAACATCGTAGAGAAAGGAGGACTAATGGATCCCCTCTTCCTCCTTGGGAGGGCTATTGAATCCCCTGTTTGAGAGTTCTTCTTACCATGATAAACTAGAAAGAAAATGGTGAAGAAATCCAAGCCTATTCCCTCAAGATGTGAGGTGAATAGCTTATTGAGATGTTGCTAGAATGCTCCAAGAAGAAAAGAGGTTTCTTGAAGGAGAATAGAGGCAACATAACAATACTATGAGATTCTTAAATTCTTAGTGCACCAATGGCCTCCTTTTATAGCATGTCTTTGAGGCAATATCCAACTGTTTCTTAATGTGGAAAAGGGGCCCTTTAGGGAACCCTTATGTATTTGACCAACCCCCCATTCGGATTCAGCTCGGATTTGAGGGTCAAATCAAGTTGGGAGCTAGTCCAGAAGTGGGTGAGGGGTCGAAAATAAGCATAAATGTGCCATTCATAGTAGTGCACAACTTTTCTCATACACAGTTGCACATATGGTGCATTGTGCGCTCTATGGGCTTCTTTGTCCCACGCACTGTGTGCGCGCTTCCTTTAGTGTTTTAGAGGATGTCAATTTTTAGACCAGTTGTATAGTTTTCGCCTCTTGGAAATGCATTTTTGGTGCTGCAGGTGGACTAATAGGTGTTTGGATATGCTGTATTCTTGTAACCATTTGCATGCGATGTTGCAGACGAAATTTCAGTGATAACACCATTGTTGTAGGGAAATTCAACTAAATGAATATATTCTTCCCACTTTGATGGCTGATCCATCACATACATTCTAAGCATGTCCTTAATTATCCTGTTAGTCCTTTTTGTTTTCCCATATGACAGTGTGTGATATGCTGTACTAAGATTTAAATTCTTTCCAAATCCCTGAAATAAACCCTTCCAAAAATTGGATGTGAACTTTGGATCTCTATCTAGAATTATTGCCTTAGGCACTCCATGTAACTTGACAACTTCTTTCATGTAGATATTTACAATATTTGATGTCTGGTGTGTAGTCTTTACTGGAACAAAATGTGTTTCCTTAGTCAATTTATCGACCACCAACACGATGGAATCATGCCACTTCACTGTTTTGGGCAACTTTGTAATAAAATCCATTGTAACAACTTCCCACTTCCATTCCGGAATGGGCAATGGATGTAGCAAACCCACTAGACGTCTATGATTTGTCTTGACCTTTTGGCATTCTAGTGATCCAAAAAATCCTTAGATGCTTATTAATATTTTAATACATAAGAAGCATCTACTTGACTTTCAAAATAAAATGATCGCTTGACTGTATGGAAGTTACATGTGAAGTACTTATCTAACCAAATCCACTTTAATGATATAATGACTTGCAAATAATTGAACACAATAGAACAACAATAATGAAAATCACATACACAAGTTTGATAATGGAGTTCACCCAATTTGGGCTACCTCTTCGGGTCCGATTCCAATAGGGACCTTCTTTATTAATGCTCAAATGCTTGCGTTTTACAATGACCTTTTTATATGTTGCTCAAATGTAGAAACATAGTGCACCATTGGATTCCTTGCGAAAAATCATGCAAAATGAGTATAAAGTTCTAGAAATTCCATTAAGGGTCCTCTTGACATGCTTTACAGTGTACCTTAAATTCTATGTACCCTTAGGCATGCACTTTGAGACAAATCTCTGCATACAATTAATGTGTCCTCCTCAATACTTGTGCCCATTAAATAGGGTGCAACCTTTAACCAATTTTTGAATTTTATGGCAAAATTTAAATGCAAAGTGGTTGGTTTTTTTAAACAAATCGTATATATAGCTTGTTGGTTAAGTCATGGATTTTATATATGGTAAGTCGGGGTTCGAGCCCCACCGAATACCATATATTCTTGTGATTTTTGTGGGTGTATTCGGGGTTCGAGCCCCACCAAATATGATATATTCTTGTGCTTTTTGTGGGTGTATGGTTATACATTGTTACAACCATATTATATATGGTTATACCTGTTGGAAATTCTGTTAAGCCCTTCCGCGGATATAACATGGTTATATGGTGTACAAGGAACCAAGGGTTAGGGTTGAGGGCTTACGCCCTCGGCCTTTTTTCCACCCATTCAAATTATAATACAAATTCAAATATAATTTGTGCCATATATAGATTAAGGTTCATGTGATAGCATGATGGTAGTGGAGGTTATGTTAATGCTTTGGGAGGTCATAGGTTCAACCCTTGTTGACTCCCATAGTCTTTTGGTAAACACTAGACAATATTGGCCAATGGGAGGTCACCACATGGAAACCTCTCATTAGCTCATCCTTTCCACGTGTCATCATATGACTTGTCCACCTGGATTGCATAGATGCTGAGCCACCTACCAACTCATCTACCCAGTCAACATATGATCATCCCATGTGGCACCTTGGGGTGTGGCCGTGTCATCTGTATGGTCATGCAACATGTCACCCTTTTACCCCTTTGACTTTAACTTTTTTCCAGATTTGACTGGAACTTTGAATGCTCATAATTTTTTCATATGAACTTTGTTCGAGGTGAACTTTGCGCCATTGGAAAGCTATCACATAGCTCTACACATTGATGGATTTTTAAAGAGAATTTGAAACATTTAAAGTTTGATCATTTTTGAACCATTCTGGACCTCTATGGATGTTCCAGATCAACCTAGACCTCTGTGAGGATTCCCAGATCCTTCTGGATCATCTAGACATCTGGATATGTAATTAGCCACTTCCTTTTTCATTCTCGACCAAAATTATTGGCTTCATACATATGTAATTGTCTTTTGATAAACCGTGTGCCCAAGATATGGCACATTGTGCATTTCATTCAAAAATGCATTTTTCAACTCATTGGAATTCGACACTTATACTTTACTGTTGTACATGAGAAATCCATCTTATTTCAGCTCATAAGAATTAAATTTCTGCTGAAAATTACCTTGTTGTAATATCTCTTTTATTTTTAAATAATTCTGATCTAAATTTGTTGTTGCAACAATTTTGTCTTTTAAATCAGTCATGTACATGTTGATGGATGCAATACGCACTTCATGAGATCTCTTGTTGAATTCATCAACCACTTGATTTTACTTCTCCTTTATATGCTTAATTTCGAAGTCATATTCACTTAGAAATTCCATCCATCTAGTTTGGCTAGCATTTAGTGTTGGTTGTCCAAACAAATTCTTCAGACCATAGTTGTCTCTCCTTAGCTCAAATTTCTTACCCATGAGGTAATGTCTCCACATTTTTAATGCATGTAAAATTGGTAACATAATTTCTTTCATGCTCTTTTAGTTTTCTAGACTCATAGAATACCACATGATCCTTTTGATGGAGAAATCCACTGAGTCCTTACTTGCATGCGTTGATGAGCACAGAAAAATCTTCATCTGGATCTACAATATTCAATATTGGTGCACTTATGAATATTTCCTTCAACTACTAAAAACTTTCTTCACACTTGGAAGTCCATTCAAATTTCACTCCCTTCTTTTGCAAAGAAGTGACTGGGCTTGCAACCTTCGAAAATCCTTTTATGAATATTTGATAATAACCAAAAATACCCATGAATGATCTAACCTCTATCACATCATTTGGAGTTGGTAATCCTCTGATGGCCTCTATCTTTTCATGATCAACTCCTATCCCTGCTACTAAAATTATATGCCCCAAGTATTGAATCTTCTTTTGATAAAAAAATGCACTTACTTAGCTTAGCATACAATTTATGGTCTCTTAAAACTTTCAATACCATTCTCAAATGTTGCTCATGTTCCTCTTCTAATTTAGAGCAGAAAAATATATCATCTAGGAACATAATCACAAACTTGTTCAGGTACTCCTTGAACACTCCATTTATCAGGCACATAAAGACTGCTGGGGCATTTGATAGTTCAAATGGAACTACCATGAATTCATAATGCCCATATATTGTCCT
Source organism: Picea engelmannii (assembly GCA_009831015.1). Classification (NCBI taxonomy): domain Eukaryota; kingdom Viridiplantae; phylum Streptophyta; class Pinopsida; order Pinales; family Pinaceae; genus Picea; species Picea engelmannii. Next base: position 452,647 of record ML776615.1, read on the forward strand.
AAATGTTGTCTTGTTGATGTCTTCTTCTTTTATCCTTACTTGATGATATCCTGATCTCAAGTCAATATTGGAAAGGATTCTTGCACCTTTCCACTGATCAAACAAATCATCAATTCTTGGAAAATGATACTTGTTCTTTATGGTGACCTTATCCAGCTATCTGAAATCAATGCACAACCTTAAGGTTCCATCTTTCTTCTTTACAAAAAGAACCGGGGCTCCCCAAGGTGACACTTGTGCATATATACCCTGTCATTAACAACTCTTCTAGCTGCATCTACAACTCTTTCAATTCTGGTGTGCCCATTCTTTAAGGTGTCTTGGACACCAGGGCAACTCCTAGCACCAAATCAATAGATAAATTAATGTCTCTATTTGGTGGAAATCCTGGAATTTCTCTAAAAAAATCCTCAAAATCCATCAAGACTGAATGATGTTCAATGCTTGTCACTTTATCTTTGGCTGCTTCTTCCATATGGGATGAAAAAATATGAAATCCCTTCCTGAAACTCTTTTTCAGCTACATAGATAAAATCTCTCTAACAACTACAACTCTTGGAATGCCTTGAATCTTTCCTTGCTTCCCTTATTCATCAAGACATGTGATTGTATTGTTGTAATAGTCTAAGACAACATGGTGTTTTTCTAACCAATCCATGCCAAATGGACAATCATCTGAACCCAAAGGTATGATGCTTACATCTACCTTTTTGCTAATTCTATTCATGTCTATTGGACAATATTTAACCAACTCATTGATTTTTCTCTTAGCCCCCATGGCTAACTGAATCAACCAAGATTTCTTATGCTTACTTCTTTGCAAGTGAAATCTTTCAACAAAGTCAACATTTATGTAACTATGGCTAGCTCCAGAATAAATCAAAATTACTTTGGGTTGGTTGTCAATCTTACCTTCCACTTCGATCATGCAGGATTGATATTCCGCTTACTTGTTGTCCAAGGATGCATAAATCCTTGGCATGCTTCCTCCCCTATATTCCACTGTTTCAACCTCTTAAATGTTGTGGACGATCCTCATTATTTTTCCTTTGTGAGGGAAATCCCTATATAAGTGATTTCCCTCACATCCCCAACATTGAATAGGCTGTTGCCTTGGCCTTTTCCCAAATGAATCTGTTGACTTGTGCTATTTTTTGGTTGATTGACCTTGCGGATTTTCTTTGGAATTATTCCCGAAAAAGAGTGGCTTAAAACCTTTTTGCCTTTGGTCCTTTTTTCCTTTCATCTTGTCATTCCAAGCTTTTTGGAAAACTAGCCTTCCTTTTCTTTGCTCATAAAGATGCCTTTCTCTCCTTATGGTTTCTTCCAAGGTCTTGGGGTTGTTGTATTGGATCTTGTTACTATAGAAGGAGGTTAACCCACTTAGAAACCTTTGGATTTTTCCTTTATCATCCTTGATGAAGTCAACATACTTCAACAACTCAAAGGGCCTCTTCTCATATTCCTCAATTGTCATGGTTCCCAACTTGAGTTCAAAGAAGTCTTTCATATTTATTTCATAGTAATGCTCGGATAAATATTTCTCTTGGAAATATCCTTTGAACACCCTCCATGAGATCTTCTTCTCATCAAGGTTCTTCGCTTTCTTATGCTGATCCCACCACATGGCTGCCTTTCCTTGCAACTGGTAGGTGGCGATTCTAGCTTCTACATAGGAGGGGAAATCATGCAGCTGGAAATATTTCTTCATTTCCAACAACGAGGCCTCGACCTTTTCTCATTTCCAATGTTCAAAATTGAAAGTAGGTGGCTTGATCTTCTTGAGCTCACCTTGCAAGATGTCTGCTTCATTCCTTCTCCTTTTCCTCTGAACAAGAGACACACTTGGGCTTCTCCCTGGACCTGAACTTGCATGAGTCCTTCTAGTGGACTTCTTTGGAGAATGATGGTGCTTGATCATGCTCCTTGATTTCCTATCATTTCCATGATCATTGCTTTTTCTATGGGATCTAGATGCCGACACTTGTCTAGATTTGGCTTCTTGGTTGGTACTATAGTCCTTGTTAAATTGATTATTCAACATGTTTAAATATGAATTATCTCCTTCCGAGACTTCATAATCCTTTCATTATCATCTCTATAGCTCTGCACTCCTCTATGTAGGCTTCTCATATCTACATACTCTTGCTTGCCTCTTCTTCCATTTGAATATGTCTCAACATTTCCCATGCTGACATGCAAACCTTTGATTTATTCCTCATGACTGTAATATCTTTGATCATCCTCCATAACTACAGTTCTCATATAAGAACCAAATTTTCCTTCCTCTACCTCTAACTCTACAAGAAATGTGCATGCAATAATTATTTTTAGACATGCCTAACATAGAACATTTCATCATATAAAATACATGTTATTTATTCATCAATTTATGAAGGACACATTGCACCAATTAAAATTATGATTCCTTATATGTATTCCTGTTTGAAATATATTTCCAATGACTGTACTCATGCCTCAATCTAAATTCGAAGTGAAAAGTTACAACAATTACATGCTGCAATTTCCACTCTTTTACTGCTACATAAATCTATTTATTAATTCCTGAGAAGTTTTATTGGCCAAATCAGAATTCTAGGTGAAAAAATGTCTTCTACTCCTCAAGACCTTTCCAACAACTATTTTTTTTTCTCAAATCTGAGCTCCAAACTGAAAGTTACAGTCTGGAGAAGTTTAGGTTGTTTTTCCCAATTTATCCACATATGCTACATGTGTCTTATTTCTCTTCCTACACATTTCCAGGCACCCATAACAAAAAATTGACTTCATCGATGGCTTATATGAGTCATAATATTTCCATCGATTGATCCTGTGCCCCCAATGGACTTCTAAGCATGGAGTTATGCCCTCTAGAAGTAATTCCGGTGCTAAAATTTTACCCTCATTGTTTTGGCTGTAACTCTCTCATACAAGATCCTTTTTGCGAATCGTTTAGCTCATTAGATAGATCTCTAAAAGTTATTTTATTTAATATGGGTACACTTTGTCCTCATGGGTTTTGATTGGATCAAATGTTGTTTAGGTCCTAAAAAATTCCCCACAAGTTAATGAACTTTAAAAACCAATTTTTTTTACATAAAACTGATTGTTTTACTACTATAAGAGCCCTTTAAATCTGAATTGTTTATCTCAAATCGCGTGGAATCTATGTCATCGATCCATGCTACATCGACCATTGGAAACCAATGTTATTCTGTGGGTGTGCATCATACTTTCCCTGATCTACCGACGTGACCATCGACCATCGACCCATTCCCTTGACAACCGATTTGTACACAACTCCAAATCATCTGATTTGACCGTCGACCATCGATGATATTTTTTGGTGAATGGAAGTCCTCACCGAATATGCCGATGCTTGACCATATGTTCATCATTTATCACCAATCCCTGACTATTTTCAAATACACTTTCCCAAATCGTCCAACCTGACCATCAACCATCAATCACTTTTATTGGCTGACATGGCATGACACGTGGGTGCTGATGTGGCATGACATGTCATCCCGAGGTGTCAACTTGGGTGATGTGGCATGACTTGTGGATGATGATGTGGCATGAAATGTCATCATACTCATTCTCCCATCGACCGATTCTCTTGGATGACCCGAACACCTTGCCGGGTTGGCCGACACCTGACCGCCAGTGCATCTGCCATTGATGATTTCCGTCAGCGATTGAAAATGTTTCATGGGATTTAGCCAATGCTGACAGTCAGCCATTGATGGTTAGAGATATCATTTAGCCAAACCAAAATCTTCATCATTTCCACTAGCCCGACCATCGACCATCAACGATTTCTCTTAGCAATTTCCACACTTAATTTTGTTTCAAAATTTCTTTAGTTGATTTGGACCGTCGATCTGATCCCTTTCAAAATCCACCGAAATGAATCTCGGACATCGATTTGATCAACCTTTCAAAATGGATGAACCTTATGGATTTTAAATTTATCATGATGAATATCAGTCGTCGATCTCATGATCAAAAGAGATCTCGACCATTGATTCACCAAACTGTCTGTAACTCTAAGGGCAACCATTAAAACTCAAATTTCAACCATTCTAGGTCGAATTTCAATCTGTAACTTTATCACTCTACTCCATTAACCTTCTTAAACCGTCTAGAGTCATTCAAACTCAGATTTTACCTACAGATTTGGGGATCTCTCTCTAAATTCCCTGTTTTCCCCAAATTTGTCACAAACAAAACCTACAACGGGGAATGCCACTAATTTGTTCTAGTTCAAGCCCATCCAATCCTGGTGTTTGAACCAAGTTCTTTGATACCATAACGTAATGTCCCCCAACCCAACCGAGGGACATTACAGTGCAAAAAACACATGAAAATGAAATTTATGTTAACTAAATTAATTCTTTAACAACTATTTGATCTCATGTAGCTTACAAATATAGATTACAACCATATTTAATTGCTAATTGTTACCATTATTTATATGCATCTATAGTATGCTAAAATGCTCATGAAATGTAACCAATAATTCAAACACAACAACATATAATCAATCTTATACATAGAGTTCATGCACAACATTTATACACATAAAAATAACACATCAACAAGATATAACACTTATCTTTTAAATCTGTTGTGAAACTAGCTGCTTGGGACGGACATTCCACCCAACCATAGACTGGCTGTTCCAAATCTCACCAAAAAATCACCCCTGATATGAGGCTAGTAATCCACAAAAGAGGGTTGTCTCTCACTGTCTACTCACAACTCAAAACTCACAATCCATTGATACCTTCCTACAACTATCTCGATTTTTTCACCAGCTCTCTTCCTCTTGACTTGTTGTTGGCCCTTAACCAAGTTTTGAGGAATACTTGGTCATATTTGACCATTTTTGGGACTTTGATAGCCCGTCGAAGACGAAGCGCAAAGCGAAGCGGAGATTGCGGAAACTAGACACCCTTTTTTTGGTACTTTTTGGGTTTTTGGGAATATGTAATGGGAAAGGGATGTCGGCCCGTGGGTTTACCCATGCTTAGGCCCAATTTTGTAATGTATAAATAGATATCTAGGTGATGTAACTAAGAGAGAATATTAACAAAGCGCTTAGTGCTAGAATTGATCTATGTGATTAACTTGCAGAGCTGAGTGCAAGTGTTATAAGTGCTAAGTGCACAGATTGTAAGGAGGCTCTGTGCTAGATCTACTCGAGGAAGGAGGATCTGGCGAGGTGCGCATAAATCTACTATCCTATGTGGAGTAGGATTTTGATAGCTCTGTGCTGTAACCAGATTGACTAAAGCTAATAAAGAAGAAGAGTTGGTGGACGTAGCCCCAGGGTGGGGGTGAACCACGTAAATACTGTGTGTTGCGCTTTGTTCTAATTCTTAGATGTTTTGTATTGCTAAGTGCTTAGATGTGATTAGATAGACTTGCTTATGCTTAGTGATAGAGATGTATATTAATGCTAAATACGATGTGTATGAATATGCTGAGTGCTTGGTCTACTAGATCTGATCTGTCTTGTTGTTTCTACGTGCTAAAATAACCTAGACCTAAGTGAATGCTGCGATGCTCTGTTTTGTCGACGAAGTAGATCTAAGTGGAATATTGATGAATGATCTATGCTAAGTTCTTTCTAAGTGTTTTAATCATAGACCTGTGTCCCAACTAAGGTTGCAGACACCCGAGTCTTGCAACCACCCCTGCCTCTACCTCGACTGAGACTCCATCTGCTTCGTAGGTGTTGCCGAAAGGGCCGATAGTTAGGGTTTTGTTGGTGCGTTGTTATTGATATGAAAATAGAAGGCTGACTTGTTATGCTATGCAAGCACCCCTACTTCATTAAAATAAACTTTATAGGACCTTGCTTCATGTGTTAAAAATATGCAATATAAACTTATGTGTTAAGTTTATGTATCTTCTTGTAAATGATTATGTGTGAGAAAATGTTCTTTTAAATGGTTAAATATGTATTTTAAACAAATACACAGAAACTCAACTTGTAGCAAACAAACCATCAAACTCAGAACAATCACAACATGATAAAGGAGTTCACCCCCCTACGGGCTACATCTCCTTGAGCCTCCATAATGGACTTGGCTCTTTGGGATTAATTAGTCAAAAGTTATTTTACAAGCTTCTGCTCAACTCCAATGGAAAAAAAAACTGTACCATTGAGATCAGAACACATAAAAACCCCAAAAACGACTAATAGAACTCTGAAAATGGATCATGGCTCATCCGGGCATGACCTCTTCTACATGTGGCCATAAGCTTCCCTAAGATTCTCTTTGGCAAAAACACCTGTAAAATTCATCAAAAGCCTCTGAAACCTGTCCCAATGTGTTCAGAGCATATCAATTAGCCAAAAATGATTATTCATTCACAGAAAACAAACACAGGCTCACCAAACCATGTCCTCCATCAAATAGGGCTTCAAGCTCCCTAGAGCTTCCTGGAACTTCAATGTTGAAAAACTTGCTGAAGAAGTCTTCAAATGGCTGTGAAAATGGCACCAATGGATCCATCACATCCAAAAACCCCTGGCTGGGCTTTTACGGCACCTCAAATGGCCAAACGGTGAAGAAGTTAGGCCTCCATTTTTCTCCTTCAAGCTTTGTTGGAACTGGTTCTACAGAACGCACCTCTGTGTGCATGAACCTGGAACACGCTCCCAATGCACGTTATAACCTGGAACCAGTACAAATCGTAGGATGGTTAGGGCGCCTCCAGCCCCTAACCGCCTCGACACTTGGGCGCATGGCCATAGGACCAAAAGCTGGGCGGAAAAGTGGTTAAGTCGGTTGTAACCTCCACGCGCCCGAATTAGGGTCATATGTAAAACCATGGCAATACAATTTAAAAACCCCGCGCAATATTATACAATACACATATAAAATTCATTGCAATGCAATGCATTTGCAATAATATAATGAAATGCGCGCACCGTAATACAATACAATGGTTATGTATTAATAAAACTATGGGTTGAGTTTTAAAATCTGCGCCTGCATAATACATTTATGCAATGGCCATGTGACTATACAAATGTCCACGGGCTATGTGTTTTGAACCCGCATGCAACGGTCAACCAAAGTATACAGCATGGTTATATGCGTATAATGGAACCATGGGTTGGGGCTTAAGCCCCGACCCGCGCCCTTTTCCAAAACAAACAATATGCAACTTTAAATATAATGTGGCCCGCCTTACTAACAAGGAACATTGGAGGGAATGTTGGTTATAGGAGTGATATGAAATCGTTTGGCTTGTGGGGAGGTCTGGGGGTCGAACCCCGCGGCCTCCATATCATTTTACATATATACATCCATATAAACCAACCAGATAGGGACACATGGCGCCAATGGGTTGGGCCAGGTGTCCACACATTATTGGCTGCAAATGACACGTGTCAACACTCCATTAGGCAACCACCATCCAATACAAATATGCCACGTCATCATGATGGTACGGCCATCCACGTGGCCGTATGGATTGTACGGACAGGTACAATCAACACTTTTTTTACCTGTTTGACTTTCCGAACAGATTGCTATATCTTTCGTTCCCGACGTCCGTTTGAGACGAAACGAATTGCGTTGGATTCGTGACAATGAGGGCTACGCTCAAAACCGATTTGAGGCAATTCCGAGAACGTTGATTTTTGGGCTAAAATTTGACCCCTGGTCCAGATTTTGATCACACCTTCCCACTGAAAGGCTTTTGGACCCACAAAAGATTATGATCATCTTTCAAGTTATATTAAAATATTTTCGACATCACCTAAATACTCTGACATGCCGGGCACTGCAACTGGCTATGTCCCTCAACCACTGCTCTCTGGCTGCTGCTGACCCACTGCTCTCTCTGTGCTTTGAAAGACTGCCAACCTTCCCACTGAGAATCAAGTCCCTCTTTCGAACTCTTTGGCGTCAACAAAATCATCTCTCCAATGGCTGCAAAAACTTCCTGCGACATCTTGTCACAAGCCAAGAAAACCATCAATCTTGAAAACAAATCATACAAGATTGAAAATGATGCCAACAAAATCTTTTGTTCTTCAAACAAACTGTCGCATCACGTACTTTATCAAAGCACATGGAATTTTCAAAATCAACTTTCAATTCAATAAACACCATTGACTAAACACAAGTCGAACAACACGATCGACACAACATAGTCGTCAGAAAATCATCAACACCAGTCGAGACTCATTGAAACATCTCAATCTTCCCAAACTGACAAGTCGACAAACATGATACATAATCATGTAACAATCATGAATCACTCATGATGAACCATCACCAGGTTCACTGCTTACACATACATAAAAACAAATGCATGTATAGGACTCTTCAACTCTCCTCCAATACAAACATAAGTACAACCTCGAAACATATGGGTACTTAAGAGTTGAATACGAAAAATATGAATGACTGCAACTTACCATGCTTCCCATAAATGCACACGTAACACTGGAAAGTGCATTTACAACAGAAAAACACAAGCCTCACTTGCTCAAGAAATCAAACCATTTCTTACCAAACCAACTGAACGGTGACTTTTTCTGCAGAACATCGTCCTCTTGTGAATCATCTTGACTCACATCAATGATGGAATCTCCACTTCCATTCTTGCCAAACTCTTTATCCAATTGCTTCTGAGGCTGTGGATGAATAGTTGGATGCAACGTCCAACATTGGTCAACAAGATGACCCCGCTTCTAACAATGAGTGCAAACCTTTTGCATCCTCCTTTCACGCTGCCTTTGCTTAGAAAGTTTCCTGAAAGCGGTTAACCTTTTCCAACACTTTGAAACATGATGGTTATACAAACCACAATATGTACAAGGATTCCTTCGTCCATTTTTACATATAAAGTTATTATTCTTAACATAATCAAATGCAACTGAACGATAAGCGGAATTATACCTGGAGCATTCACCTTTATCGCCTTTGTGAGGAGGTGAATCTGAAGAGTTACAAGCTCTCCTCTGCAAACCATCAACAGTATTCTTGTCCTCATCACTGTCACAACTACATTTGTATTCATTTTGAACACAAGTCTTGCATGCTGAAGGGATCGAACTTTCAATAAAAGTTCTTGAACTTTCACCTTTAAAGCCTTCCTGAGGAGGTGAACCTGAAACAAAGTTTATGCTTCGAACTTTTCCCTTTGTCTCCTCGACTTTGGGATTTGCTCCATCTTGCCATTTATATCCAAGACCACAAAACCTAGGTCTCTCTTCAACAACAATAGGCTCAACAATGCCTTGTGCATGCTTGCCCAAACCTTTACCTTCATAGCCCATTTTAAACAACAACTTGGACCCTATTCCTCTTGTGTGACTTTCAAAACCACCAAAACATTCATCTTTAGAGGATTTAGAAGATAAACTAACACTGCATACCTTATGTTCATGCATGTACCTGGTAAGGGTTTCCTTTTCCTCATGGAGTTGAATCTCCATCTCATGCAACTTTTGCAAAAGATGGTCTTTCTCCTGCTTCATGGCCATCAACTGTTCTTCAAGAACAATGTTATTATCATACATCCATTTCATCAAATCTTTTATAGTTACCAACTCTTCT